>WPIO01000001.1:20020000-20465000 GCA_009760855.2 Cristatella mucedo | reverse complement strand
AAACACGTTCTGCTGGTCTTGCTGCAGGTGTTTGAAAAGCTGCTTTTCGGACTGTGCTTCTTCCACGCGCTGGTGCAGGAGCGGAAAAAGTTTGGGCCGATGGGCTGGAATATACCGTACGGCTTCAACGAGTCGGACCTTCGCATCTCTGTCAGGCAGCTTCAGGTTAGTGCCCCCAGCACCAACCCCCACCCCCCCCCCCCGACGACTGTGGGCGTGCCTTCGTCGCTACTCTGCCGCCGAGGTGGTTTCGTGCTCTGCTTGGCATAAGGTGTAGAAATGGAACACTTTACCTACGGTAACATTTCTCGCTCCGCTGTACCCTCAGCAGAGCATAACCGTGAACTGCCTGGTGCATGCTATGCTTAGCACAGTATTGTATACTATTCTGCTGATGTTCATATCGGCATCCTGCAGCTGCTGATCCGCTGAGCTCGTACGATCTGAGGAGCAAATCCGGAAGCTGGCAAGACGATTATTATGGAAGCTCATTATAGGTCCTCTATTCCCTGCGGTCATTCCTTAGTCATTGTCTGGAGGTTAGCCTGCCTTTGAGTTTAGGAGTAACCTAAGCATATCTACACCTGTCGTACAGCGACTTCCTATATCTTCTTCTTCTCTGAGCCTGATATATTTTATAAATATAATTCAAAGCTAGCTTCAGGCGATGAACTGCTAGCATAATTGCCTATAAGGCATTCGTGTTGAACCAACAGTTAAGCAAAAGCAGTGTTTCATAACAATAATAATAATAATACATTTTTTAAACACCATCAGAGAACCCAATCTCTTTTTAGCCACTTTACATTTACTGCAAAGGAAACATATCGAATGGTTAGTGGTAGCATGCTCAATGACAACAAGCTTAACATGGATAGAGGTGACATGTGCAGGGTCCGAATGCAGATATGGTTCAATATATATATATATATATATATATATATATATATATATATATATATATA
Source organism: Cristatella mucedo (assembly GCA_009760855.2). NCBI lineage: Eukaryota > Metazoa > Bryozoa > Phylactolaemata > Cristatellidae > Cristatella > Cristatella mucedo. The sequence goes on along the minus strand of WPIO01000001.1, from coordinate 20,464,035 downwards.
CATTAAATGAATATATATACAATATATACAATAAATGAATTATATATACATATATATATATATATATATATATATATATATATATATATATATATGTATATATAATTCATTTGTATAGCACCACAAAAGAACTTAATCTCTATTCAGCTGCTTCACATGTGCCTGGGGCTCGAACCCACGACCTCAACCAGACCTCGGTCGGGGCGAGCACCTAAACAGCTGGACGAAACCAGCTCAGCGATATATAATTAAATATGATTCATTTGTATTGGGCCCTAAGAGAACTCAATCTCTAGTCGGGCGCTTCAGATTTGCCATGGGGCATGAGCCCACGACCTCGGCCAGACCTTGGTCGGCGGAGCTGGTGAGGCTAGCACACCTTAATTAACCACTTAGTGGCAACACGTATCTCCGTCAGTAACTCCACAAAGTCATAAAGACCATGTGGGTGTTACGCAGGAGAGTTTTGTATAGCGCACTCACAGCCTAAGCGGCTTTCGGTACGCATTCGGTAGCCAACAGACTTCGTCTCACGCAACAAAGAGAAAGTGGGAAGCATAGCAGAGTTAGGAGAGCAGTTGAGGTAGTGAGTAGCATAGAAGTAGCAGTTCAGGACCGCTGAAAAAGATGTGCCATAGTCGGCAGTTGGAGAGTAGATGTCGTTGAGCATGCACAGTGTCAGCATGCATAAGCACACAAAGGTTGAATCACATGGACCATCTAAACGCTGTGATAAATAGATGTGCTTTTAGCTTCTTTCTAAATGTAGTCAAGTCGGGGGCTTTTATTCTTTTGGATCTTGGCACAAGCCGTTTCCAGGCAAATTCAGATATTTTTCGGCGTAGCGATGCAAAGACTTCATCCCTTATATGTTCACACGCTTCTCTTTAGATGTACATTAACGAATATGAAGAAATTCCATTCGACGCCATAACCTACTTGACGGGAGAATGTAACTACGGCGGCCGTGTCACCGAGGACTGGGATAGGCGTTGCCTGCTGACTATACTCTCTGACTTCTTCAACAACGCCATCGTCAGCGACAGCAAATACAAGTTCTCTCCTAGCGGCAATTACTATGCGCCGCCGAAAGGCACATATGGCGAATACGTCGAGTTTATCAAGGTTTTAGCCGCGATCCAGACTACCTTTCGTGCCGCCTTTGCACGATGTGCCGGCGCCGTCGCCGGTCGTCCTGCCAAAATACCCGTGCGTCAAACGTCTCTCTCTCTTCGCTCGCAGGCGCTCCCGGCGATGCAGCTGCCCGAAATCTTCGGAATGCACGACAATGTCGACATCACCAAGGAGCTGCAGGAAACCAAGCTGCTGTTCGACTCGGTGCTCCTCACCCAGGGCCGTAGCCGCGGTGGCGGCGGCAAAGCAGACGACACTCTGTACGGTATTGCCGAGGACATCCTTAAAAAGCTGCCCAAAGATTTCGATGTCGAAAAGGCCGGTAAGAAGTACCCCGTCGTGTACTCGGAGAGCATGAACACGGTCTTGACGCAGGAGATGGAGCGGTTCAATAAGTAAGTGGCTCTGCACCCGTAAAGCTTGCAGGCCCTGCTGCTCGAAGCACCGAAGCTCCGCTAGCTGGCACTTCATTTCCTTTTCCCGTGAAAGGTGATTTTTAGCGATGCCGATCGCCCGTCGTCGTTTTAGGCTGCTGGGAATTATACGCTCGAGCCTGATAAACCTGCAGAAGGCGATCAAGGGACTCGTCGTCATGTCGGCCGAATTGGAAGGCGTGTCGAGCAGCCTCATGATCGGTCGTATTCCGGCGATGTGGGCCAAGCGGTCTTATCCGTCGCTCAAGCCACTGGGCAGCTACGTCAACGACTTTCTCGAGAGGCTGCGATTCCTTCAGGTACAGAAGCCTGGCCACTGGCACTGCCTTGCTTGCTAGGCAGTGCCAGTGGTAGCATTTGCTGTATGGCTGCTATGCAGCTGTGTTTTTGCAATTCAAGATTGCAAGACTTCACGACGGCAAGTGCGAAATTCTCTGCCTCGTAAGTCTGCAGTCTTCTCATTAGGGCTTTGCCACCCTGGTTTGGCCTAGTGGTTAAGGGTCTCGCCTCGACCAAGGTCAATGTTAATATATACTTGACGACCGAGGTCGTGTGCTTGAGCCCCATAGTAAATGTGAAGCACCGGAATAGAGATTAAGTTCTCTTAGGTTACTATACAAATGAATTTTAAAATTTGTGTTTATTGTTTAAACTGCCGTCTCATCACAAGGAAGACATTTGCCATATATCATGAATGATATGCCATCTTGCTGTTAATTACTTCCTCGTTAGAATTATCTGATACCCCATAAAATTTTGTTGATAGATATAGAATTAGAGACTTCAATATAGGAGCTGTGTAGGGGGCCTGCTTAAAATTGGCTGATTCGAATGGATTATAGGAGCTGTGCAGAGGGTCCGCTCAGGATTGGCTAATTAAAATACTGAAATTTTTATTTAAAAGTTGTCTTTGGACCCTCCCCATATACTTCGTACGTGTAGTGGGAATCTATAGCAACCATTGCTTTTTGAAACACCTTTTGTGTAGAAGGTAGCGAGGCTCAAACTTTAGTAGCTATCCGTGAATTCGGAACATGCCTTGAACATAGGGTTTACATTGAAACTGTGTCTTAGCGGCAACTTGGCATCTTTCGACGTCGTGCCCACAAAACTGCAAGGGTTATATCAGAATTCCCATACTCTGCGGACAAATGATTCATACATGTGCCATGAACATGTATTTATTCTGACTTAGTATAAGTGTTTATAACTTCGCTAGTGAGAACCAGTGCTGTAAGTAAAAACACTAGGTATGGCGAACTGGCATTAATAGTGCTAAGGAAGCCGTGCTGGCTGGACTTTTTAACCAGACGTTTCTGCATGTGCAATTGGACAGTTCTTGCAAATGTGTCATAGATGTAGTACCCACAATTGGATTCGCTTGCTAGCAATTTTTATCAGCCAGTCAGCAGTACGTTTTGCCCTGATACGATAAGACTCGAGGGCTAAATGAAACAAAATACGTGCTCGCATATTGCTGCTTACACGAAGGCTGTCCGAGGAGCGTTCCAGTTTCTCTAGCCGATCTTGAGCACCCTTGTGTCGCTCAATAGTAGGTACCACGTAAGCTGTTAGTTCAACGATTATTTTTTTTCTTTTTAAATAGCTGCACTGCCTCTCGTTTGCAGAAGTGGTACGACGACGGTAAGCCTGACTTGTTCTGGCTCTCGGGCTTCTTTTTTACGCAAGCGTTCCTTACCGGAGTTCGCCAAAACTATGCCCGGAAGTACACAATACCCATCGACTTGCTCGAGTGCGACTTCGAGATTTTGCGTGTGTTCACCATTGAGAAGGCACCTGACGATGGAGCGTACGTCTACGGCCTCTATTTGGACGGAGCTCGATGGGATGTGGAGACGTACGTTCGAGCAGAACAACGCTCGCTGCTCTCGTTCAGTGCTAGGCACCCTGCCGTTCTTCTTGTACGGTGGGGGGTACCGAACACTATAGATAGCCGGCCCGAGATGTCTGTTAAGGCACACGATTGGTTTCTCTTGCAGGGGAGCCCTGGCAGAGCAGCATCTCAAGGTGCTGAACGACAAGGTCCCAGTTATCTGGCTCAAGCCAATGAAGAAGGCAGAAATCGATATGTCAGAGAAGCGGTACAAGTGCCCCGTGTACAAGACGAGCGAGCGCCGAGGTGTGCTGTCGACGACGGGCCACTCCACCAACTTCGTGATAGCCATGTTTTTGCCGACCAAGAAGCCGGTACAGCACTGGGTTAAGAGAGGCTGTGCGCTGCTTTGCCAGCTGGACGACTAGCGGTCTAGGCAGCGCTTCCTCCACACGGACCTGCGGCTGCTGCTTAGCTGCCCTGGATGCCTTTCCCAGTCGTGCACACACACGGTGGCTCTCTCGATTGCCTGCCGCATCATTTTGTTTGTACTGTTTGCCTCGCAGCTCCCATGTGTCGCGTGACCGCACTGCTGTGAGCCAGCTCTCGCAGACATTACACGAGTAGCCGTGTCTTTGGGGCGGTTGCCAGCACTGAGCCTCTTGAAGCCGACGGGCAGAGCGAAGCCATCTCTGGCATCTTTTCTATATTCAAAGGATAGACTACGCTGCTCACACGGGACTGTGCAGTTACTGTCAATGCTGCTGGCACACCAGAACTCACAAGTTCCCCCTGGCCATAATGCAATATGGTCGCAAGGTCTCGTCCAGATCTTCCTCGCGTGCCGCCTGTATTTTGAGCATTGTTTTTGTAATAAAGCCACATTGTATGCATCACTTGCGGTCGATTCCGGGATCTTGGTGGACGCAGGATAGCCTGAACAATACAGGTTAAAATAGAATAGCCGATTCAGCAGCCTTAAGCACTGAACAAACGGTGGTCTCGCTTATCCTGAAGATGGTCTCCATAAGCTTTACTAGAAAATTAGCAGCGAATTTCTGGGAAGTCGGGTGAGTAATGGATGCATCGAACACAAGCGTTAGCTGACTTTCAAGCAGAGGCAAACAATATCCTTCGATAACTGTGGGGATATCAGGTCGCATATTTTTCCACTCACTCGCCGGCTGATAAACTGTTAGCAGGCTAGCATTGCAAGCAAGCTGACACGTACCGTCCGCGAAGAAGTTTGCGCTGCTGCCAGAAGCACATCATGTCTAACTGAGATTGACTTGCATAGTCATAGTTGGATTCGCTGGCTTGGCATCTGGGAACAAGTCAACGATGGATAGGCAATGAAAGCGAGTTGGTCTGTATATTTATAAATTTTTGAATAACTAGGCATGCGGCAATAAATACCCTTTGCACAGTTCGAAGTTGCAAACTTGTTGCTAAATTAAAAAGCTGTATATATAAGACATTCGTAAACTGCACACCCTTGGATGATGCTGGCCATACGTATGCAATATAGTTGGCGAAAAGCGTGCCAGCTTGGCTTATCAGTCGTGAAATTCACAATTGCCACGTTGTGCTAGCTTATTAACCACCGTGTCAAAGATCGTCACTCAACTTTAGCTCCCTCTATTGCTCCGGCTAATCTATTGAACTAATTATTATTTTAAGAATATTTGTCTATGACGTGTGACTCGTCTGGTGCTCGCGATCAGCGCCAGTTCAAAGTCCTCACAGGAATTTCCGTGAGGAAAGACACTCCTGCAGTCACTGCCCTGCGATCTCGAGACTTGGTTTAAAAATGACAGGCCGCAGCCACACAGCAGCGTTTCATCAATTTTGCAAGATTATTTGGTGTATCGGCCCTATTAACAGATACACGACACTTAGCTGCACCTGAAGTTTATAGCTTCTGAAATAGCCAACCTTTCTCTCGTCTTTACCGTTCTCGAAGACTGCCACATTTATTTTTCGATGCCGCATATTTTCTGGATCACGCCTTGAAATTCTTTCGTAGTCAATATTTGGAAGTATCTCATCAACCTAAATCGCCAAGCCGTTTAGCCTTGACATATTAGGGAGCAGCTGCTGTACCAATCACACGTTTACCCGGCCTCCGATAGGAGTCCTAATATTTAAATTAGTCTTTTGCTTTAGATTTGTATCACTAATAACAATCATGTGCTGCTTTCGATGGCAGGTTTATTTTCTTCAAAGAATTCTCAATGCCGGCGGCCGTAGAGGTAGTTCAACACCACATTTAGTGACTGCAGCCTTACCAAAACTGAACGCAGATACTGCTGGACATGTTCTTAGCCAAACAGAGAACGCCAGGAGAGCGGCGGCACAATATCTACATCTCAGGTTAGCTTCGTCGTGATTATACCTCGCCCACCCCTACTTACCCAGAAGCTGTTTTCGCGATGTGCACTGCGGGTTGTCGCGGGAATTCGATGACAAATCACGAAACGACTTGTCTAGGTTTCGGAGCAGCTGGCTAAGCAGAACGATGCCTGTCTACCTACTAAACAGGCTAGCCAATTTGAGGGTGACAAGCAATGAACGGTCTTGAGCAGATCTAACAGCGGCAGTCCATACAGTGGTACGTCGTTATTTTTTCAAAGCAATCCCAGCGTGGATGCGAACTTTTGGGCGTCGGAGCACTTGCGACATGCGGCCACTTGGCATCCAGACTCAGAGAGAAGAAGCGCTCTAGCTGTGTCGTAATCGCGAACGAACTGCTCTCGGTCCAGCAGCACGTGACAGTCCTGCTCGTGCACTAGCTTATTTCGCTGCCGAGCAATGCGCAGAAGAAGCTCCTTCAGATGCTTGGGCAGCTTTTCGCCGCCACTTTTTGCCGACGTCGCATACTGCCCTGCAAACACAAGCGCTTTGAAATAATGCCTACGTTACGACATCGGACCGTTTGCACGGCGGCCATTTACAGTGGCCGTTGGCACAATGACTGCTGCTAAAGAGCACCAAGCGGAATTGCCTTGCTGTAGCTTCGAATTCCGGAAAGAACTCGCCCGTAGCGGTTCGACGTCTACACCTAGTGCTTATATACTTGTATTAAGAAATCAGGTGCTAAGCTGGCGTCGAGTAAAGCAAAGTACAAAAATCAAATGTCCGTTTGTCCGTGCGTCTTTTCACGATGAAAGATGAGCTTCTAAAGATTGTAAGTTCACGCTCAAAGCGTCCGGGGAGCTTCGGAGGTTTTTTTAATCAAGTTGAACTTTGCATAATTTTAATTGCCGGTGTGAAGTATTTAAGAGTCCGCTTAAACTGTGACAGCGGCTGCGATCTTCAAAACCGTGAAGAAAGATTGCTCAAATGGGCCAGCGACTGGCAATGCACAGGAGGAGCCTGCGGGTGCGGTGGAACTAGCCCTTTTGCATGACTCATTTGAACAGCCCTGCCTTACGGCTGAGTCTAATAGTCAAAATATGTCAAATACACGTGGAAATTAAGTATGCACTATTTCAGATCTTTTGAAAAAACCTCAGAGATTACAAGCACTAGCTGTGCTCAGGGTTCCGACAGACTTGCATCTTTAGGTCTATATTTGAACTAGTGAACTGGTTATTCCAAAAGTCATAAAAAGTAAATACTCCCAGTAGAGTGCTGTAATACGTTAAGTTTGGCTTAAATAGCAGGGTAGGACCTGCGTTTGAATGGAAAGGGCTTATGAATTGGGGCGGCTTGGGCGTGCCAGCCGGCTGTAGCTATTGTATCCAGTGCATGCCCGTTCCGGGTTCCATTGGAGCGGATTACATGTTCGTTCACTGTCACCATAAAAATATCTCACTAGTTCGAAAAGTTAGTTTTTCTGATTTTTTTACTTCTTGTGTCTAACTTATCTGCTTTGATCCCTCCCAGCCTTCGCGCACCTCGAATTCTCTCAACTCCCTAGCTGCATGCATTGATGACATCCGCACACGGATGGCAGCAAATTTTCTTAAATTAAATGATGATAAAACTAACTTCCTAGTTAAGGGCAAACCAAGTTGATTCAGAAATTAGAAAAGCTAATGCTCAAAATCGGTTCTTCCAGCGCGTCTACTGCTGAATCTGCATGAAATCTAGGAGTCGTGTTCCAAAGTGACCTTTCGTTAGACGACCGCGTCAGCTCCACAGTCAAGTCTGCCTACTTTCATCTACTTAACCATTGCTAAAATTCTGGCTTGCTCATTTAAGGATACCACATCTAAGTTGGTGCATGCATTTTTTACATGCTGTCGACTTCTGTAACCCACTGCTTGCTGGCCTACCAGCATGTGCAATCAGGCGCTTACACCTGGTGCAAAACTCTGCAGCTAGGCTTGTCTTTCATGAGCGTCGCAGTTGCCATATCACACCACTTCTCGCTGACCTGCACTGGCTACCAGTTAAGCAACGCATCGACTTCAAGGTTTTGTCACTCACGTTTTGGTTTCTTCATTCTTTGACTCCAGCCTATCTCTCAGATCCACTCCGCCACCAGACAAAGCAACGTACCACCCGCTTTTCTGAATCTGTCCGTTTGCCAATACCTTGTACAAACCTCAAATCCTTTGGAGACCGTGCATTTAGTTCGTATGCTCCCAAAGCCTGAAACTCCCTCCCGACTTGCGTCAGAACATTCCCTGACTTGACCACATTTAAAAAGAACTTAAAAACGCACCTATTTGGGACAGCATTTAGTGGGTCCCTGTGATTCGACATTCATGTGCCTATGTGTGCTGACACTGTGCATGCTGCCAGTAACCATACTTGCAAGCTGACCCTTTGCATGTCACCCGTAACCATGTTATTCATGTTGTTTATATAGCGTGCTATTACTTACCATTAAATTGCGTTTCCCTTTGCAGCAAATGTAAAGCGCCTAGAAAGAGATTGAGTTCTCTGAGGGCGCTTTATCAAGTGTACTATTTATTATTATTTTTATTATTATTATCTCTGGATTAGGTCGCGTGCGATAATCGACGACTTCTGGGCTTCCGTGTACTTAACAACTGTAGGAGAGATGCGCTTAACTACCGACTTGCATATACATGTAGATGGCTGTCGGGCAATTTTAGATCGAAAAGATAACTATTAGGATGTACGCGGGAGGATTCTTTCGAGTCTAAGCTCATTAGACAAGTCGTAGTCTTTGGCCGTTCTAGCACTCATACAAGGGTAATTAACTAGATTTTCTGGAGAGTGCCTGAAGGACAGCTCGACGTTAATTTCTATTTCGGAAAGAGCAGGCATACTTGGCAGAAATAAAAGGCCAAGGTTGAAACCGCCGTCCTACTTCATGGAGAAGGCTAGTAGCTGAAAAATACCCGTAACTCCGCTTAATTCTGAAAGTTTCGGCGGACAGATTTTCAGTGGCCTCACTCTCTTCTTCGTGTTTGCCCGCCCGGGAAATAGGATCTTCGTGCTCCGGCCTAGTTGCACTCGGCGAAAGTAATACACCGGGTGTTTATGGTGGCTCTCAGCGGCTTGACATACAATGTTTTCCAACCAGACTTTGATTTTACAAATTGAAAAAGACTAACTAGCTGAGACTACCAACAGCTTTTTCGGTAAAAACTAATCCTATCGCTTGCTGGCCAAAATGAAAGAACCACTTCCGAGATATATTTGAAGCCTTCGTTTGTTAGCACGAGGGCCTTGGGGTGGCAGCAGTCCTTCTTACTGTCATGGAGCGAGAGCCCACGACACTATCACGTCGCACTCGTCGACTACTGGGATGAAGAGGTCGCACCAAGGAACTGCCATCTACACCGAGACCTGCATAATACTGTGGGGCTTAGATGAACCACGCTACGTCTGCATGTAGCAGCGCCCGACTAGGTGTGCGGTCTCGACTTTGGTGCCGCGTTGTCCCACCCCCTGCCGGATTCGCACGGATTCCGCCGGACCAATGAGTGGGCTTTACTCTCTCTCTCTCTCTCTCTCTCTCTCTCTCTCTCTCTCTCTCTCTCTCTCTCTCTCTCTCTCTCTCTCTCTCTCTCTTTCAGCTCTGGAGCAGCCTACCCAACACCAATGACTATCCAACAGCACCTGTGTGTAAGCCTGACAGCGTCGAATACAGCCGGCGACACTCTTACTATTCGTACATAGAGGCTTCTACGTTCTCTTCGTCGTACCGCAAGTGCGCTCCCCACAGGCAGACTGACCAGCTGCGACGGAGGAATCTTGCAAGCATGCTTCGTCGCCTCTGCGTTCTAAGCGTGCGAATGAGAGGGGTGCCGAATTCACTAGGAAAAAGAGGGCAGACAATTTTGAAATTCCTGTAATTTGCACATGTCTCTCGTAGTTTTTCGGCGGAGATCCGGACTCTTACAGCTCTGCCACGAGTGGCGCAAAACCGCAGGACCCAGTTTTCGGCGCCCCCTAAAAGGAAATCATCCAATCTATACCGCCAGTAAATGAAAACCTGCCTTTATGAAAGATAATTTGTAAGCTTCGCTGTACATTTTCACGGCTGCATTCGTCTCCACCCCTGAGCTTGTTCATTTGGAAGGCGGGTTTATTGCCGGCGATGGGAAAAATCTCATTTGACATGTCAGAATTTTGCTTCATTTGCTAGAATACACTGCTCGTATTTACGCATCTTAGTTGGTTAGTTTTTAATAAAATGTGAACAATCAGTACTAATTTTGGACGTACCGACCGAGGTGACCTTAAGCATAGGTAGCTCATACCGTCGGAAAAGCTGCGCTCAGGCAAGCTGCCACCATCCCTGAGTCTTCGACTTAATAGGAATGGTGCAAATTTGGAGGGGGCTTAACAAATACAAGTTCAAAGAAACGCTGCCAAAGCACAATTTAATTGATTTTATGGCTTCGGTCACTGTCGCTGAAATAATTAGCAGGCCTATAGTTCAAACGTTAGTAGCCGCTGCCCCGTCGGAGCTTCAATCGTTTTGTGCAATCATAATAAAATACAGAATCTTAAATATTCAGAGACAGGTTTGTGTCCCTACAAGGCACAAATTGGAAAGTGGAAACCGATTTCCCTAAAATTACAAATAAATTGAATGACGTGATAGTACATTTCACATCAATTCACATTGGGGTAACGTCCTCAGCTTTCGCTCTTCCTTTGATGGCATTTGTAATAAAACTAAGAAAATAGAAGCTTTCAAACTTAGCTCGATAAAAATTAAAATGATTATTATTTTAATTAAATAATCAACTGATATTTTATAATCCAAATAATTATAATAATCACTATTGTATGGTGTTCTAGCCAGAAGCGCTACGAAACAAGTCTTAATGGTAGTTCATTGTACAGGCACGATGACTCTCCTGTGCTGGTAAGGCATTTCGTGGCAGGCTTCCTTGTAGCTACTCGCTGGCGTATCCCTAGGGTGCACTGGGGTGCCCCAGATGTGGCACGTTGTTTACTGGAAAAAACATCGATCACTAGGCTGAATTGAGGAGTCCGTGAAACTCACGGTGCTACGACTGCAGCTTAACGATCGAGTAATTAAAATAAACTTTGAGACACTTTTATTCGAATCAGATAGTTATATTTCTACTGCTAGGTTCCAGCGGCACCTTATAGATTTTTATTTTCAGCTAAAGTCTGTCTGTTATTAGCAGCTAAAGTCTTTCCTCGATTAAAAATGACTGCTACCAAATAATCAGTAGAGTTTATAGTTTCGGAAATTTTTGTTAGTTTCGTTTTCGTTAGTAATTATCAGCCAATTAAGTTCTAAGGAAGTTTGTGTGAAATTTTCCATTAAATTTTGTTGCTAGAAACTGCTAAAATTATCCGGATTCTTCTAGATTGTTTAAATTTTTCTTGAAGCTTCTCACTCACCCTGTCCCCGCTTTCTTAAAATTCTAAAACTTTTAAATATTTCTAGTAGGAATTGCATGCTGTAATCCAGAACAACTATTAAAACCTACGCACTATATGTGCACGTCATCCCTGCATGACACAACTTCGCAAAACCTATTTTTAATACCTGCACAAATTCAAAAGAATTTTCATGAATTTGAATGCTAACGTACTCAAATATACTAGCTGTTATTTACTTTTGAAGTTAGCATAAAAGCAACACGTATGCCTAAATAATAACTAAACGCATTGGCACACAAACGTTAACAGCTGACCACAAGTTAACAATCGACATCAATGCCTGTTAGTGACAATCGCCGGCCTATTGTCACCAACAGTCACTAACTCTCTCTCTCTTTCTCTGTCTGTCTGTCTGTCTGTCTGTCTGTCTGTCTCTCTCTCTCTCTCTCTCTCTCTCTCTCTCTCTCTCTCTCTCTCTCTCTCTCTCTCTCTCTCTCTCTCTCTCTCTCTCTCTCTATCTATCTATCTTTATCTGTGTCCCTACAGGCCGCTTCACTCTCTTGCACCAGCCTACCTACTACCTACCTATTCGACCTCCTTGCTTCTCCAGTGTGCTATTGCAATGCCAGCATAGCCTCGCATTGTAATTGTAATCCTTGAAGGCTTGGCCTTCATTTGAATCTAAAAGCCTGGAAATCGCTTCGGGCATATGTCACCACCTGCATTGACTTTGCATCCTTTGAATTCTAGCTAAAGACGAATCCGTTCTGCATAGCTCTCTCTCTCTCTCTCTCTCTCTCTCTCTCTCTCTCTCTCTCTCTCTCTCTCTCTCTCTCTCTCTCTCTCTCTCTCTCTCAGGAGCCCAGGTGAACTTTTTATGTTCTCTTTGCTTTGCTTGCTAAACTATACTTGATTTAGTAGGTACTATTAGCCTGGGGTTCGACTACCCAGTGGTTCTGAGTGTGCTCTCGTTTGCTTTTGAATTCTGTTCTAGGCTTTTGCATGCTTTTAAGCACGATACCACAATCTTAATTAACCTTTGGTTACAAATATCTCGCAGCGAATTCTAAAAAACCTGGATAGAGACTTCAGCCTTTTAAATGGAACATATTCTTAATATTATGGGTGAGGTCACAGGAGGGTAAGAAAATAATCATAGAATTACCATTAATCAAGAGCTTAGCAATCGAAAACAATGAGTAGCTCAGTCGCTAGACAAAATATTAGCTGAACTATTAGCCTCATTTGCATATTGACAGAAGAGCCTTAATTTCCATAGCCACCGCTTGCAGTAAGCGATAAAGGATTTCCTACTGCAGGACTCGAGCCCACTACCCAGTTCATGAAGAGCGAGCATATTTAGCTTCAGGGATACGACTAAGGACGAGTGTTGCCGATCTTAGTATAAAAGGCCAATAAATCAGTTCATAACACGACCGTCGTCTAAGCAATGCTTATCGGAGCTTTCGCAAAGAGGGTTTTGGTGGCCAGCTCGTATTTGAAAAAAGCTTCAACAGAGCCTTTTTCGCGATGCCACCATCTAGTCCGTTTGAATAGTCGGACGACGTCAGAGGATAAAGCTTCGGCAAAGCTTAAGTCGGGGAGGAAGGCTGTGGTAACTTGCAGATCAGCGAGCATAGCTCTAGTAAAGCTTAGATCAGCGGGCCGCCAATTCAAGCCTCAGCGACAGCACGCTATGGCCTACCAAGTCCGGTGCCCTTGCATTTGTAGTTGGACTTTAGAATGTGCTCCAAGTGCTTGCACAGTCGCACCGTCAGCTGGTAGTCGCTCACTCGCGCTGAGCCATTGAACACTGAGTTGGATGAGCTGCAGGAAGTCGATCGCTCGGTATCTCCGCATGACTCCAACTCAGTGGCAATAGGAGACTCGCCGACCGCGTTGGCCCCAGTGACCGTATTGACATTAGAAATAGCCTCTGCCGCTGGATGGCGCTGCTGGATATCGGCAGCTGGCGATGAGCTTGAGCATCCCATTCGATGTTATTGGTCCTCCGTGCAACTCGGGAAGCCTAGTGTCGGAAGCATACCTGATCGCCGTGAAAAGTCTAGATTCTGATTGGGTGAGCCTCGCCACCAACCTTATAGCTGAGCTTGGCGAGCTGCAATAAGAAGCATGTATTTGTACGTGTAAGTGGTTCGCTGTAGCTGTAGTAGAATTTCTTTCGATTCAAATGCATCAAGTAAGCGCAAGCTTTTGAATGGTGAATTTTCAGCGAATAAAACGCACGAGGAGTTGTTTCAGAATTTTTTCATTTAATTTTAATGAAAATATCATATAATGGTTGAGTTGGCACAAATTATATTTTGATGTGATGATTAACTGCACCGGTTTTTTGTGATTTGAAGGCAACTTCGAAGACTAAACATATATGCCTTAAAATATAAATGCTTTTCTATTGTCGAAATATGAGATACTATTAGTATGCTGTTGCTCCAAGACAAAAAGGCATCGTAATGAAAAATTAGTTGTCAGCTGGGAGTCAGTAAAAGCCAAAGGTAGCCAATGTAGGAGCATTGAATTATTTTCACAATCCCCAGATGGGAAACATGAGAGGCAAAATTCAAGTTGAAGCTATTACCAGGATAGCTCTTTATTGACTTCTTAGATATTTGTCCATAGTCTGTCTTCACTGCATTTCCAAACGACACATAACGAGCATGTAACTCCGTCTTTAACTCCAAAAAGGTACCAAAATTAAGTGGGAACAATAACGGAAAATGTTCCATAGTGCACTCGAAGCCAAAGCGGCTTCTAGCGCTCACACGACAGATAACAGACTTCATCTCTCGAAACAACGCGAAAGTGAGAAGCATAAAAAAGTCAGGAGGGCAGTCAAAGTAGTGATTAGTATGGAAGTAGCAACCCAGGATGGCTGGACAGGATGTGGTGCAGTCGGCAGCAGGAGCGTAGATGCAGACAGTCAAGACTTGCTAAAGTGAGTACCACAGTCTAGGACATGCAGACCAAAACAATTTGTCTCCAATGGGCTTTATGCGGAGGAATGGATGAGCTAACTTACTGTCCATAGAACACCTAAGGGCAAGAGAAGGCTGAAACTAGTGAAGCAGTTCAGCAAAGGTTAAGGAGACAAAATGGCGGGCCTTGTGGGTCAGTGTAAGGATTCTGCTCTGTACCCCTGGTCAACCTGGAGCCATCGCAGATCCTTCAGAAACGGAGACGCATGACCTGACCTTTCAAACCATGTGAGCGTTCGCTTGCTTCTTACGCCAGGCAAGCATTGGGCTCTGATTGACTAAAGAACATAAATCTTGCTAAGTTACCACTATCATTTATTGTATTAACGAAAATCTCCCTGCGTGAAACGATTTGAATGACCTTTGGAAGGCACTACTGAAATACAGGCTCCTAGGGCTCCATAGCAAACAAGATTTTTTACCTAGGATTTTTAATGTCTACTGTTGCACTAACGATACAGGGGCGGATCGCAACGAAACGAGTGCACTGTTATAAAGCTTGGGGTCACATTTCTAGGAGAAGCCACGAGCTCGTTCGCGCTGCCCTGCACAATGTTTGGATGCCGACAAACTTAATGAATCATGAGAACGCGAGTGGAGATTTTCCATCCATTGACGAAAAACCCCCGCTCTTAGGTCTAGGATTTGAACTAAACATAGTAAACAGAGACACAACTGTCAGCCTTTTGAATTTTCTGATCATCTTAAAAGTCAGCTGAAGTAGTAAGCCCAACCTTCCTAACCTAAAACTATAGCTTCGTTTAGATCGAGTTAGCATTATGACTGCCCAAGTTATATAAAATTACCCAGATGAGGGACTAAAAACAACTATATTTTGAGATTATTTGCTCTTTGACTGAGCTTTCACCTTGCATTTCCTTTGCAGCAAATCTAAAGTGCCGATAAAGAGATTGAGTTCTCTTAGGGCGCTTTATCAACTCTATTATTATTATTTTTGCTTTTAACTTGCGGCTTTCTATAACGACTGGATTTTTTAGCATTTCAAGCGGCTACGTACGTAAGTGCTAACAGTCGCTCACGCCTTTAGTTGGCTATCAAATCTCCCCAGCTTGACACTCACTTGATATCTTGAGTAAAATACACTCAAAATGTATTGCCTGGGCTGCAATACAAATTTGGCACATTTCTTGATTGGGAAAGGAGATTTTTGCAAGTGGGCAAAAAAGAGCATCCCTTGTATCGTCTGGCAAAGATGTACTTCCCATATACACATGTCGTGAGTACAGCATAGTATATAATAATAATAATAATAATACACTTGATGAAGCGTCCTCAGAGAACTAAATCTCACTTTCGGTGCTTTACCTTTGCTGGAACGGAAACACGATCGAATCATCCGTGCTAGCATGCTCAATAAACAACAAGAATAACATGGTTCGAAGTGACATGCACACAGTCAGCATGCAAGTATGGTTAGTGGCAGCATGCACAGTGTCAGCAATGCATAAGCACATAAAGAACGAATCACAGGGACCCACTCACTCCTGTGATAAATAGATGCGTTAATAGTTTCTTTTAAATGTGGTCAAGTCAGGGGATGTCTTGACGCAAGTCGGACGTGAGTTCTAGGCTTTGAGAGCATACGAACTAAATGCACGATCTCCAAAGGATAAGAGGATTGTACGAAGTATATGCAAACAGTTAGATTCCGAAAAGCGGGTGGTACGATGCTTAGCCTGCTAAGGGAATAGATCTGATGGGTAGGATGGAGGCAAAGAATGAAGGAACCTAAAAGTGAGTGACAAAACCTTGAAATCTATACGTTGCTCGACTGGAAGCCAGTGCAGGTCAGCGAGAAGTGGTGTAACGTGGCAACTGCGACACTCACAACAGACAAGCTTAGCTGCAGATTTTTGCAAAAGGTGTAAGCGACTGATTGCACATGCCGGTAGACCAGCAAGCAGTGAGTTTCAGAAGTCAAGACGGGATGTCACAAATGCATGGACCAACTTAGATGTTGTGTTCCTGTCTAAACAAGCCGGAGTTTTAGCAATTTTATATAGTTGAATGTAGGCAGACGTGATTGTTAGGCAATCTAAAGAACGACGCTTGAATATACAAAGCATGGCTTTTTAAAAATTTTTGATGTTTTGCTGACCACGGTCAAAGGCTATTCGATCGCTCAGTGTTACAGACATGTGGAGTACGATACAAAAAGTTAGCAACTGGCGCAGTCATTGACCGACTTTATTTATTAGACAGCATGGCAATTAGATTGAACTGCACTACTTCTACCATAGTATACGATATATGGAAATTAATTCTCTTTTTGCAGAATTTAATTGTAAATTGGTTACCCTAAAATTTGTATAAGCTAGAGTTTGCCAAAACAATTACGTATCTATGCATACAATCGTACCGGTAAGAAGAGCGAACGAAAAAAAGAGAATGGAGCAATATTTGAAAGTTAAGGCTTTTACAGCCAGCTTGAATTCATTTTTGAATAGCTGATTATTAGTGATTAGCCTACTTACCAGAAAGAATTTTTGGCCTAATGATCGCCTCATCGGAGACAGCAGCCACAATTGTCTCGGCTGTAAAAATGGCGGTCTATTTCGCTTACTATCACTGCTAACTGTAGATACGACCAGGCTACATGGAACCGAATACATTTCCTCACCCACTGCCCACCGTGGATAGGGCATCATCTTCAGCGACATACAGCAGCAGCATTATTTGCCTTCACGTGGTCATGCCGAGCCTTAAGATATGCACTGCTTGATGCTTGAAGAGCTGCAAACGGATGTCGTTGTTTCTGAAGGCCGCTGGAGGACGCAGCGCGCAGCGGTGCGCACGAAAATCGAGTTCAAACCGATTTTGAAACCAAGTGAGGGCGCCTTGCTGCTGCAGCAAACAAGGAGCATGATGAATGAACCGATATGAACCGTATGGTTAACGTGTTGGACCAAATCGAAGTTTTCTCGACATTCAAGAAATGAACGGACATATCAGCTACTAGGGTTGTCAATGGGAATTTTGAAGTCTCCTGCAATGAGTAATGAATGGTATCGAACGAATATGAGTGAGAAACTCTGAAAACTCCTAAATAAACAAGCTCAGGCAGCCAGAAGGATGTTGGTTCATTACAACTGTGGGAGGCAACGTCTTTGAGCGGGATCAGATAGCAATGATGGCCCATGTGAAAAGCCGCTGGTCTTATAACCAAACGATTCACGAACAACGACAGCCACCCTGCCATCCACCTTGTCAGACCGCGTGGACTGAAAGAATGAATAACCAGATGCATCTAGCTTCTCCCCATACAACCTAATCTTGGACATATAAGGTGCAGCTGGATTTATAGCGAGTGAATATTTAACAGTCAGAATTTAAGAGGTTTTCCCATAGCCAGCTCTACAGACATAGAGCCAGCGCATCTAACGGGAATCCTAGTAACGGCCTACGCTAGACTTTTAATAATAATAGTAATAATAATATTGCACTTGATAAAGCGCCCTCAGAGAACTTAATCTCTTTCTAGGCGCTTTACATTTGCTGCAAAGTGATACGCAATAGAATAGTTAGTAAAATCATGCTTGAAAAACAAACACAATGAATAACATGGTTAGGGGTTACATGCACTGGGTCAGCATGCAAATGTGGTTAGTGGCAGCACGAACAGTGTCGGCACGCATAAGCACATCGAGGACGAATCACAAGGACCCACTAAATGCTGTCCTAAATAGGTATGTTTTTAAGTTTCTTTTAAATGTGGTCAGGTCAGGGGATGTTCTGATGCAGGTCGGGAGGGAGTTCCAGGCTGTGGGAGCATACGAGCTAAATGCACGGTCTCCAAAGGATTTAAGGTTTGTACGAGGTATTTCTAGACTGTTGGATTCCGAAAAGCGAGTGGTACGATGCTTTGCCTGATGGGGTAGTATATCTGAAAGATAGGCTGGAGCCATAGAATGAAGAGACCTAACTTTTGACTTCATACTGAAGCGCAGCGAGTAAGCGACTACTGTAAAGTGAGTGCCGAGAATCAGTTTTAACATGTTTATCACAGGTTTGATTGCCGAGCGGTTGATAAGGTGGACGCACGACATAGAGCCAGCGCATCTAACGGGAATCCTAGTAACGGCCTACGCTAGACTTTTGACTTCATACTGAAGCGCAGCGAGTAAGCGACTACTGTAAAGTGAGTGCCGAGAATCAGTTTTAACATGTTTATCACAGGTTTGATTGCCGAGCGGTTGATAAGGTGGACGCACGATGCCGGGATGTTCTTACTGGCCTTCCGAAGAAGGCTGACCGGTAGGTATTGACTAATGGCGAAATGCCATTAGTCAATAGTCAATAGCCACCTTATGTTTAGCAGGTCCGAGAACAGCGTATGTGCTCAGTCACAGCGGACGTTTCTGTGGTATATCCGAAGATATTACTAAGAAATTAGTTTAAGGTTCACACCGTGCTTGGAGTCACCCTTAGCCGCTCTCTAGTACTGGGAGGAACCATCAAGAATTATTTGTATTCACTGGTACCAAGGAGAAAAGAGAGCCACGACGTTTGCTAGCTCACCAACGGTCACTTTGACGTAATTAATGACTAATGACAGAGTTTGGTTTTTCCAACTTCAGCTAATTCAAATGGTTTGATAATATCCAACTATCTCGACTAGAACTTGGTCGGTTATTCAAATAAAACGTTATTACTGATTCTAAAAAAATTAAATTTGAAATGCCATTTAAATTTTTTCGAATAATTATAGTATACATGAATATTTGCTTGTGAGGGTAGCTTTCAAATAGTCAGCGGTGCGAGCATTTAGGCACCTACAATAGTTCACTTTCTGGTCCATACAAGCAATCGGGGAAATTCAATCTTTAATTAAGGTAGGCCCCGTCTCAAAGAAGGTAGACTTCCCTTGAAATTTTGGAATGCGAAGCATCGTCATGCGATCCAGGTAAAAATAAACTAATGGCACGAGGAAGACGGTGCAGATGTGAGATGTGAAGGGTGTGGCGATTGCAATACCAAACCAGCGGTTCATTATTGACTATGAAGTTGTTGGATTCCTAAAGTCTCTGCTACAAGAGCCAAATTATTGCCAGGCGCGTAAGCAGAAAAATGGGCAAGCATGAAAAGGCATAGGCGTGTGTACACGAACATTTTTACCTGGACGCTGCTTCTGTGAACTGTCGATTTGTATAATCCATAACCAAACAGTGCATCAACGGTGCCGCTTGTACTCGCTGAATGCTTTGTCGGAGGCAAGAGCGGTCGGTCACTCAGTTTGCGACTCTGTGTGTGTGTGTGTGCGTGCGTGCGTGTGTGTGTGTGTGCATGCGTGAGAGCGAACCTTCATGAAGTGCTGCCCAAGCTCGAGCCAAGCCACGGTGAAGTTTGAGAGCTATGATTGCATGTCGCGGTAGCTACGACCCAGAGCTCTCTACGCATTACGATGTGTCCATCGGGTTCGTTCTTTCACAGAGCGCTATTTGGGATACTTTCTGAAGTTCTCTTCAGTGTTACAAGCTTTTTCGGTGAGTGAACCCTCCTCGCTGTTCTCCACGGTATGACAACTAGCCCACTCATGTTTAGGGCTGCTTGCTCGAGAGAGTGGTACCCCTACGATGATGGCATAAGTATCCGTTTTCGATGCATGAGTACGTGTGCGACGGTACCTGCTAGTGGTGCACGTGGTCTTTATCTACAACGAGACTCTGCCTAACAGCCTCGAGGCCCAATTAGGAGAGTTCTTGACGAGCCTGCTACCTTACATCCTGTCCGTGTATAAAGTCGTGGAGACTCCTAATTTATCAAAAACTCTAGAAGAAAGACCATGTCTTGCTCAGGCTAGAATATCGCTTTAAGAAAAATGGGTCTGTCTATGATCTAGTCTATTTTAAACACTTCCTCCGACTATAAAATCAAAAGATTAATAAAGCCGGGTCTTTTTTCACTCGTAAACTGACGGCCTGCCGGTCAGACAAAAACAAATTTATTAGGACAGTGAATTTTTTGCTTGTCAACTCTGACAGGTCTCACACCCCCGATATTAGCGGTTCGACCGATAAGTTTACCGTTTCCGTCATTGGCAAAGGTGCACACATTCTTACCTTCTTAAATTCACATCCAACTCAATCAAATGTTGAGTCTCAACCTGTGATATGTTCCTCAATAAATTTTCTGAGGCTTCTTAAAATAAGTACTGAAGCTGCCTTAATTAAGTCTAGTAAATAGAGTTTGTCTCCTGAAGGTCCTAGACCTTTCCTTTTCTGGTCTTCACTGGAAGTCTAACTTGGTCAAGCCAAAACTAAGATTTTAAAGCTTCTCTGGATATGGCTGTTCTAAATGCCTTCAAATTAGCAATCCTTCAGCAAATACTTAAAAAACTTGGATTGGATTCAGTTTCCATGGCAAACTGTAGCCCTGCTCTCATTCTTTCTTTGTTATGAAAGATTCTCTAAAAGGCTGTCTTCGGGCCCATGAGATCGGTTATCACATCTATACAGACACTATACCTAGCCAATTCCATTAAACTAAATAACTGTAAAACCAAGCTCATACTAAGAGGAGAACCAAATCGTGCAGCTAGAATAGGCCCGATTTGCACTTCTAAAAAGTAATTCCATTGTGCTTCCATAAGTGTATGCTTGGAATTTAAATTGGCTCTGTAATAGCTGTTAAAAATTATAAATTAAATTAAGAATACTATTTCTGCAGATAGCCACTGTGCCCAATTCTTGCAAGACTAAGAGTTGTTAACCACGGTGGCTTGCTAAAATATAACAAGCTTCCGGTTCTGCCTAGGCTGGACTGCCGTAACTCTGTTTAGGATTCGCTACCAAAAAATGCCAATCCAGCGCCTGCAGTTAGTGATCAATATGGCTATAAGGCTAATACACAAGTGATCCCGATGGCGGTAACCCGGGTTACCGAATTTCCGAAAGTAGAATCGCAATTAATTATTTTTTTGCGGATAGCTGCTCTGAAAAATATAGCGTTTCGAAGTCGAAATCACCGTTGACCTGATTCAGGACCAGCACCGTCAGAATCATGTCGAAGCAATCTGAAGAAATATGTTCACTCAATGAAAGAGCTCAATGAAAGGATGCAGGCTATGGTTGGCTATAATGACGATGTTAAAGATTTTAGCAAAGATGTCCATAACAACGAAATGGAACTGGTGTGCGAGTTCTTGGAAACATTTCCAGGGAACTTTATTGCCATCCGATGATCCGAAAAGATCATGCAGTAGGTCCGGAATCGCGGGCGCCAGTGGTCGCCTGGGTTGCATCGCTGATAGTGAGGACCGAAGATCCTGACAATATTGGTGTGCCGTTCGCTGCGGCATCGGGTATTGTGCAGATTCGTTGCAGAAAAAGAAGAGCATCAGTGCAGAAGGCTGCCCCGGGCGTGCGAATACGCTCTGTGGGGCGCCCGAAGAAGGCACCTGTCGTTGTCCCGAATCATCCATCAATCTTGAGCTATTTCTCAAAAAAATAGGCTCAATTTTCGTGATCGAGCCCTGGATCCTTGCCCTGGATATCTGGTCAGCCGCTGGCTGCGTACTTACCAAATAAAACTCGACAAGGCCAACACTTTAGCCTATTTGCATATAATGTTGACCAATAGTTAGGTAGTTATCGCAGTCCGAGAGCACCAGGGTTAACATGGTAATCCGCGTTACCGCCATCCGACTGAAATTCAAGAAGTAAAGCCATGCATGTAATTGGCTGAAAGAGTTGTCGTGGCTCCCGGTAGATCAATGGATACAGAGCCAAATTCTTACACAGACCCCCAAGGCCAGCCTTGTTTGGGTCCTTTAAATCTTGCTGAACTGCTGCACCAATGTCAGCCTCCTCACGTTTGCAGGTCCTCAATAGACAATCAATATTATCTGTTCCATTCCTAAAAGTAAAGACCTTTGGTGACGGAAGCTTTGGCTTTGCCGCTCCTATGCTGTGGAACTCACTTCAACAATTCCCTGGCAACGATGTTTAGTCTGCTGCTATCTGCTACACGTCCATTCCAGCCATCCCGAGCTGCTATGTTCATGCTTCCTCGAATTCTTAAACGCTCTCCTGACTCAGCTGTGCTTCTCACTTTTTTCAAGCCGCTTAGGCTTGGAGTGCGCTGTAGAAAAGCCCCAAAAGCTTAAAACTCAGTCTGTGCGACTTCAGGTGAAAGGCAGAAGCCTTGTCTCTCAGCGAGCTTTCTTTACCGGCTTTTACAGCCTCACCGTATCGACGTTCCGCTGACGAAATGATTAAGATTTAGTGCTAGAACTGAGAGTGGCATGCTTTGTCTTTAATGACATTCGAGATAAACTCTTAGCCGAGCTGCAGCTGTACTCTCGAAAGGCCTGTTTCGAGTATCTATCGAAACCAGGAAGTCGGGACTACTAATCGAGATTGAGTCGTACTTAAATCATACTATCGCCACGGCAGTCGCTGAGACCGTACCGCCTACCGCGATCTCTGGTGCTGGGATTACAAGAAAGGGGTCTCAAGCCGGCATTCTTCGAACCAAGCGATCGCCGACCCGTCGCACTTGAACTGCTACTGCGGCGGCGGCGGCAGCGAAGGGGTTGCACTCAGGAGTTGCCTGCGACGACAAAGCCTGCAGAACAACTGTGAGGCTTTAAGAGAACAATGCTCCGTCTGTGTGCTAAAGGGTCTCACATAAGGCGGACTAACTCAGCAAACTCTATGGCAACGGCGGACGACTCTTGCCCGAACGGTTTGTCTCCTCGCAGCTTTAGGTTGGCAACCGATGAGGTGCCAAATTTGCCAAGATTTGAGACGAGCGCAGGTGAGTGCAGTTTTGTGAATTTCTCTCTCGTCAGAGATCCGGAACAGTGAACACTCTGTTCCGAGTCACAGAGTGTCGCAGGAAAGAGCTCCCGGTGCTCACTAAAGTAAACTCATTGGTTGTAGGTCGCCAATAAATTAAAACTTGACTGCCGCGACACTCTCAAGATCCCCATCGTCAGGCTAAGTAAAGCGACCGAGCGGCAAGTCCTCAGACTCCAACACTAATCACTTGATTCGGAAAACAGAGCTGGCCACGCCAAGTCTGCAAACTCCAGACGGCAGCCGACATGGAGGGATCCCATCAATATTTCCATGTACCCGTCCGGCAGCCTTTTTATCCCACGCGTGCATTGCTATGCACCACTGAGCCATCATCTGTAAACAAACCACTCGGCAGCTGAAGACAGTTTGGATAGATCGATGCCACCGCCGATGCGGCACTTGCAAGGATTTTCGGTCGACAGCTAAGTCATCAGCCTCGAGCCCAGTTCGCACTCTCAACCACTCAACAGCAGGCGGAACCAAGAGAGAGACTTGAAGGTCTGCCGCTCCTTGATTTAAAGAAGGCTTATTCAAAAGATTATTATAGAGAGGAAAGTATTTCTGAAAAGCCTTTAGGAAATTATGATTACTTGATGGCTCAACAATCACCAACAAATGAGTAGATTAATTGCTGGCTAACGCTTCACCAATTTTAGTAAAAAGCCCATAAATCAGTTCAAACGTGACCATCGTCTAAGCAAAGCTTACCGAATCTTTGACGGAGATCTTTTTTGTGACCTGCACGAAGTTAAAAGAAGAAAGCTCCCGCTACGCAGAGCCTCTTCAGTGAAGCCAGCATCTAGCCCGTTTGAATAGTCGAACAACGTTAGTGAACAAAGCTCTGGTAAAGCTCAGGTCATCAAGCAATGCTCTAGTGAAACTTAGGTCAGCCGGCTACCGATTGAAGTTGCACGGGCTATCCACTGAGCTTACCTAGTTAATTCATCTTAGACATGCCGTTGGAGCTGGCCACAGTGTCCGTATTGACATTAAAAATAGACACTGCGACTGGATGGCGCTGCTGGATATAAGCAGCAGACGACGAGATGGAGCATCCAGTTAGATGTTATTGGTTCTCCGTGCAACTCGGGAAGCCTAATGTCGGAATCACACCTGATCGCAGTGGGAAGTCCAGATTCTTATTGGGTGAGCATCGCTACCAACCTTATAGCTGACCGTGGCGAGCTGCACTATGATGCATGCATGTTCACGTATAAGCGGTTAGCTAGAACTGTGGCAGGATGCATTGTGTTTTAGAGTATCAAGTGTGCTCAAAATTGTTAGTGAAGCATTTTCAGAAAATAAAACGAATGCAGAGTTTGATGCTTAATTTTTTTACTTGACCGATATCAATAGCCACGCTTTAGCTGAATTACTTAATGAAAATTGGATACGGTCTCGACACAATTTTCCTGGTTTATTGAGCAGTTTAAGGGTAGTCTAAAGACTAACTAGACATATACTTCAGCGTCAATGCTTGTTTTCTGTCGATATGTGCGGTGTCGTCAGCATGTCGTTGCCACTAGTCCAATAATATCATTATTAACGGTTTTTCATTGACTGGCAGCCAATAAAAGCTATAACTAACCGTTGCCGGAGCGTTAGATGAGATTGAACCACAACTGGTAGCAACTATGAGAGACTAAAATGCAAGCAAAGTGATAACCAGAATTTCTGCTGATTTATTCGCTAGCAGCTCGTAGTCTGTACTCTGTGAACTAGTTAAGGACACATAACGAGCCAGATTCCTAAAAAGTTTGAAGAGCACAGAAACCCAAATAACCCTTTTAAATGTGCATTCATTTCTCAGGCATGTCAAACATTGCCTGCCTGCACACCGAAGCCACTACTTCTGGTTAAGTTGATACGAATAGTTATTTGATTCTTAGAATTTTCATATGTATGATGGTAATAATAATAATAATGATAATACATGTTTAGTATCTTCTGACAATTTAATCACTTTCTAGACACTTTATATATGGTGTAAAGGAAGCAAGATCATACTGTTAGTGGTAGCATGCGAAATGTCACAAGCATAACATGGTTAGAGGTGCCACGCACAGTGTCTTGAATGATCCCAGGCAGGCATTACCGGTCAACGTACCCTTACGGCTAAGACAACGAACAAAATTTTAGGTCTATGATTTTCCGCATCTACACTAATGTGTAGGATACAGGGGTGGATTGAATTAAAAAATTGGCAATAGATCACGGCTAAGTTGCAAGTATTCAATCAATAACCACGAATGGTAAGCTAGTTTGCGCATTCCTTAGTGTTTGAATGGAGCAAACTTTTCCAGACATGTAAAAGTGATAATAGCTTCTACTCTTTACCCGAGAAAATCTTTAGAGACAATGCTTTTATTTTGAAAATAGACACCAGATACACAGCTATAATTGACCTGACTTTTCTTGCAATGCTAACTTCAGCTTTAGTAGTAAGCAAGTAACCATTTTGGCTTAGTCGAAATCTAAAAAAGAGTTATACTAGCACAAATTGCACTAAATCACTCTGGCGAGAGGCTAGCTTTTATATTTCTAAGATTAGTATTATTGAATAAGATTAGCCTGTGTTGTGTGAGCCTTTTGCTTCTCAGCCACTAATGTATGCCCCACCTGCAGCAGGTGGTTGAGAAATTGACTCATTGCAGCCTTTACTGTAAGCATGTGGCCCACCACAGTGGCTCACTACAGATGCCCTCCTATATCTGTGGTGAGTCAGCCCCTAGCTCGTATATGTACCCGCTGGGGTTTTAACGACGAGAGTCTCGTTCATCACTCGCGTTCACGGGCTCGTGTCTTCGTGTTTCCGTGAGACTCCACTAGCGCTGCTACTGCCGGAGACACAGTAATGTGACACCTGTCCGATACTTTTCGGCCAGTGGCTTTAAGAAACCAACTACTTTCCTTTGCGTTCCAAACTATCGCATCTGCTCATAGATTTGCTTAGACTTTTTAGTTTGAGGGTACAAAGAGAGGTCACCCTCATAAAGACCGGCATGCTACTGCCTACTATCTTAGCTCTCAGGCCTCAGCCTTATGTACATTATCCTTCTTACCGGACACAGCCATAAATATACATCGCTAGGCTAGGCTATAAGCAGAAATGTAAAGGATATTCACAAAAACTATAAAATGCAATAACTCATGGCCTCTACGGCAAGCAGAATTTAAAGGGTCGTGAAGTGGCCAAAGCATAAACGTGAAGCCACATCCAGGGCGTAGAGATGTCTGGTATAGCGACTGTGGGTTATAGGCTTCTTGTACCAGCTGGACGCCTTACACAGACTCCCATACGGCATCTAGAGCGCCACTAAACTGCCGACTGGCACAAAGCCTAAGGAACAACTCGTGTACCATCTAACCATAACTCTTGACACAACCAGTTAAACGTCATTACAATTCAGGTACAGGGAATAATATTGGGGCAGTCCTAATCTGGCTGATCTAGTTAGCAGCCGTGGTGACTTCACTGTGAACTATCTGACCATATTGACTTAAGCTTCATTCAGTAAGTGACTCCAAGCCTATTTAATGTTCACCGTCATGAGAGATCTACTGGGCAGCTTGAGGTTCGTCCTTCTCTTTTCCCGAGTGATAAGCAGCACCGCAAGAAAACTCTACCCGTCCACCTCTGGAGGAAGAATGATGACGAGTCCATTTGTTCCTAATTTCCTCTAGAAAATCCGAAATCGCAAGCAGATTGTGACTGCGTCCGCCGATCATCTGCCTCCCGCCAATCCATCATTCACCAGCAATTCCTTCACGGCCAGCAGCTGGCCGGATGAATTATCTGACCCAGTGCTCTTCAAGATTGCTCCCATAATCGTATCTTCTACCTACTTTTAAAAACTCTCCAGCCTGAAGTTCAGCTTTTTTAATCGTATCAAATACAGCTGGATTGTTTACTGCCAGCAGCGATCAGATGCTGCTGGATTGGCTTGCGCCTGCACTAAAGGTGTGGTGCGGCGGTGATCTCAAGAAAAAGAGGTGGGGTCCTGTTCCTCGAGTCAAACCGCAGACCGAAGCCACAAAAAAAACATTTTGTCTAGATTAACTTGCTCTCCTCAGTTCGGCCTGAACGGAAGCCTAATCGAATGAGCTAACGGAAAGAATTTGCAATGCTAAACTTTGACAGTGAGACTGCACAATAAAGATTCAAGCAGCGTCAGACCAAGAAAGCAGAAAGTGAGCTATTCGGTCCGTATTGGCATTAAGAATATGAGTCATGCGTCTCAGCACAATTTGTATGGTATTGTTAATAATACTTACATTTACACATAATAATACTGACACATTTGATATAGCACCCTAAGAGAACTAGATCTCTTTCTAGGCACTTTACATTTGCTGCAAAGCAAGCAGCAAGCATGATCGAATGGTTAGTGGTAGCCTGCTCAATGACAACAAGCATAATGTGGTTAGGGTTGACATGCACAGGGTCAGAATGCAAATGTGGTTAGTGGCAGCATGCAAAGTGTCAGCATGCATAAGCACGTAAAGGACAAATCGCATGGACCCACTAAATGCTGTCCTAAATAGGTGTTTTTTAAGTTCTTTTTAAATATTGTCAAGTCAGGGGATGTTCTGACGCATGTTGGGAGGGAGATCCATGCTTTAGGAGCATACAAACTAAAAGCACGATCTTCAAAGTATTTGAGGCTCGTACGAGGTATATGTAAACAAATAGATTCGGAAAAGTGATTGTTACGATGTTAACCTGGTATGGCAGTAGATCTGATAGTAGGCTGGGGCCAAAGAATGAAGGGACCAAAAAGTGAATGACAGAACCTTGACGTCGATGTGCTGCTTGCCTGGGAGCCAGTGAAGGACGACGAGAAGTGATGTGATGTGGGAACTATGTCGCTCACGACAGACAAGCCTGGCTACAGACTTTGGTCAAGCTGTAAGTGCCTGATTGAACAGGCCGGTAGACCAGCAATCAGTGAGTTATAGACGTCAAGACGGGAATAAACCACTACATGGACAAATTTAGATGCGGTTTCCCTGTCTAAACAAGACCGAATTGTGGCAATGTTATGTAGCCGAAAGTAGGCATACTTTACTCTTGAGCTGATGTGGTCGTCATATTAAAGGTCACTTTGGAACAGAACGCCTAGATTTCGTACAGATTCAACAGGTCATATGCTGGCAGAGCCGATCGTAAGCCTTAACCTTTATAATTTCTGCACCCATTTGGTTTGTCCATAACTATTTTCTTGGTTTTATTCTCATTCAATTAAAGAAATTTTGCTGCCATCCATGTGCGGATGTCATTAATACATGCAGTAAAGGAATTGAGAGAATTCAACGGGGTCGAGGGTTGGGAGGAATCAAAGCAAATATGTGCTGCTGAGTGTCATCTGCATAGAAGTGAAAGCCTAGATTGCGAATGATCATATCGGCAAGAGTTATATTATACACCGCGAAAATAATGGGACCAAGTATAGAACCCTGAGGTACTCCATGCTTCAGAGGTTCCTCTGATGTTCTTCGTTCATTCAGAGCAATACTCTGGAGGCTCCCATTGAGATAGGACCTGAACCATTGCAGAGCAGTGCCAGTGATGCCCAGGCGAGATATGAGAGGCGCTCAAGACGGACTACTTGGGAATCAATAGCATCAAAAGCTGCCGAAAGATAGAGCAAAACCAACAGTGATACTCTACCCATGTCTGCATTCCTAAGTAGATCGTTGTACATCCTAAAGCAATGCCGACTTGGCGGAGCGATTAGCTCTAAAGCCAGACTGGAACTTACCAGCAAGGTTTGAAGTTTCAATGTATGAGTTCTGCTGGTCTGCCACGACTCGTTCCATTCTCTTTGATAGGAATGATAGATGGGATACTGAGCGGAAGTTGGTCAAGTTCTCTTGATCTAGTGTTGCTTTCTTAGTAGTGGCCTTACTACAGCCTTTTCGTAAGGTGCCTTGCTGCTACCACTGCATGCGTTATTCTTTTCGCTGTCACCACTGAAGGAATGACTGAGAATTGCTCCGTTAAAATGTAGGACAATGCTCAGTCGGACACGCAGAGGGGCAAAAACCCTTCCAATTTCGCCCGGGGGGTTAATTGCTCTCCTTTTACGACAGAGGTCAAGGTGATTGCCTACACGACCGAGGTCGTGAGCTCGAGTCCAACGGCATGTGTGAAGCACATGGATTACAATTCAGTTCGCTTAGGGTGGTACATGAATTAATTATAATTTCTATGTAGAAAGGCCGACAACATTGTAATGACAGAGTTTTCAGGCGAAAGACATGGTCGCTGCATAATTTCCTGACGGGAAATGAATTTAATAAGGATGTTAAATTCACTGGCCGTACGAATATAATTAACTTTGTGTTATTAAAGATAGAACGAATATGAGACCCCGCAGTCTCGAATGGTAAAGCATCAATACCTTCATTTGTAACCAGAGCGACACGCCTACCTAAGGCACCTCTGGAACAGAGGCCGGTTGTCCAGCATCCATTTATTTTAATATTACAAAGGCACGTCAAAAATAAACTCACGAGGATGCGCTCTTTACATTTTTATTTTTGCAGCTTCAGTAAATAGAACGACAGACTGACCCCGATGAAATTAATAACATTTGTAGCCTTTTCACACTTGATTGCGAGAATCGGCCCCTCTTGATATGTCCTGTGGATGAATCGGTCGGATCAGCATTGACGATTTCACTTAATTGATCTTATTGGACTCGACCAACAGTGGAGACACGATTTATTGTTTCCGCCGTAGAGGCGTGAGGGGAGGAAATGGTATAGATTTCAAGCTCTGGAAAGCCTCGTTAATTCTCCGATATGTTGCTATATAATATTGGCGATCGATGTATTTGCATCGAAAATCATGGAGTAGCCTATTGCGAATAGCCGACATTCGCTTTATGTCGCGAATAATAGTCCAATGAAGTGGTTGGCCTTGGTAGTTTGCCGTAAGTGTCATTTCCCCTACAAAAAGCAGAACCCTGTTGCAGAAGTTAACATTTTATGTTCCGATCATTTACCTACAGCTTCGTCAGAGTTGTAGTAATGATAAACGTACAAAACTAATGTAGATTTTTCAAAGCAAAATTTGTTAAGTCTCAATATGCCGAGAAGATTTCGCGGGATTAAGCTTTGTAACAATCAGTTTCCTGCTGAACTCAAGCTACGAACAGCTTAGCTGCTAAAACGTGCTCAGAGGTGGTGAATTGGTTGCACTGCATCATGAGGTAAGCCAGGAAAACAGACTGCCACTTTGAGGTAGCCACTTTGATGCAATAAGACCTGTTGAATTCGCTGGTCAAGTTATGACAAGTGCCCATGGCCAAAAGAGGACATTGAGTCTACAAAAAATTCGAGGGGCACGGCAATGCAGCAGACGTTTAAATCATTGAGAGCCTCCAGTGTCGTCTAGTGGCCCTACGGCTGCTTCTATAGTTCGGCTGACTAGACCCGAGATCTGTCCGGATCGGACCAGATCGAGCCGGTCCAGTCGGCAGTTCATCTGACAATGTTGTTTTAGTAAAGAGAGTGGGCGCCGCTCTTGTGAGTTATCACTCTCTAAAGATTTGTGCAGAAAGGTATTCATATCTAGTCATTGTGGAGTCGTGGTCATTTTGGCACAACAGCCTCAGTAGTGTTGCTGCAGAAGGGACGTATAAGCTAGCGAGAGCTCTAGCAGCCCTATGTACAGATCGCCGGAAAAAGTTTCGCTGCGATAAAGCAAGTAGCAACAGGTGGTTCAGCTTGCTAATAGTTGCCACGAGAAAATTTTGTTATATACCATCGGCTGATTGACCCCTGTGCTTGGGAATAGCGGGCGAAGAGAATGATTACAATGAGAGTAAAGGCTGGCTGATTCAGCAGCCTTATTTTTATCAAAGCAACGACATCTACTCTCCAACTGCCGACTGTGGCATATCTTTTTCAGCGGTCCTGAACTGCTACTTCTGTGCTACTCACTATCTCAGCTGCTCTCCTGACTCTGCTATGCTTCCCACTTTCTCTTTGTTGCGTGAGACGAAGTCTGTTGGCTACCGAATGCGTACCGAAAGCCGCTTAGGCTGTGAGTGTGCTATACAAAATTCTCCTGCGTAACACCCACATGGTCTTTATGACTTTGTGGAGTTACTGACGGAGATACATTACATTACACAAAGCAGAAGAGCTTTCACGGCTATCCTCTGCTTGCAGGACTCGAGCACATAGTACGACCTGGGTCATCAAGTGTTTGACCACCTTAGGACTAAACTAAGACCTAGGGACTACATGCTTTGGGATAAACAGCTAGTGTCTGTGACTGGAGCTTCAAGAAGAGGTGGGCACTGACAAAACGATAACACTTGGTGGCACTTGATATCTGTTGCAGAGTAGTACGATTCCGAGAACACTTGTTAACTGATTTCAATTCCCTTTTCCTTGCATACAAAGGGTTTTCCTAATGTCTTATCACTGAAATAAATAAAAGATAGCTAGTGTTTTACAAAAAACACTGCTTTTGAGGTCAGAATTATTATATTTTTTAAATCTCTAGCATTTGTGTTAGGAACGATTTAGATGTCTGGTTCAAATATATTGCTCACGTTGTGCCGCCATCTAACTTAGTGATGGCTAGGCAGACAAAACGCTATAGGTTATGGTCCATTGAAGTGTAACAGTAGAGGCACCTTCAACGAACATATTTTAGTTTGTTTTATTACAGAGTAATACATTGGTGAATAACCTTATTTGACAAACATGTAATCAAGAGGTTGCGTGCACCCAGAAATGCACTGTGCTACGTGTGTGGACAATTTATCTAGGCAAAAACCAAAACTTACTTCGTGAAAGCGTCAGTTACAATGTTAAAAGTCTAAAAATATCGTCATTCCTGTCGGAAATCAAAACAAGCACTGGGCGCCTCATGCAAACACTTCAAGAGAAATCGTAAAAGTAAGTTGAACAATTGCTGCCCGCTATAATATTTCTAACACAATAATAATTAACTTGTGAAATATCATTGTTAAAGTTATATAATCCTCGTAATTTTTAAAGTCAAATACAGGGTGAAAAGAAGCCGTAAGGTCTACTAGACCCTTCCAAAAGTTGACCTGGAAACAGAGCACACATCCCATTCGTTATCCACAAATTACTTCATCTGTGACCGCAGTACCACAATGCTGTCAGCGCCCCGCCCCAGCCATAGATCAGCCATAATCGATGCAATACAGCAATTTCCAATACTCCAATTTCACAAGTTCAAATGAGGAGAGAAATCCAGACTACTCAAACCAGAACGACCTCTCTTCTCGACGATCTGATCGGAACTTTAGTCTTACCTAGTTCCAGGCCGAGCTTCTGACAATAAAGACTTATGAGTAGAACTTATATTACTTTTAGATGAAAGCGTGACTGTAGCAGTTCATGGAAGGCGTAACAGATTTTTTTGTACTTCAAAGTAAATACGTGGTAATTTTTATACAATTGCTAGTCTTTCTAAATAAATATGAAACATGCGATGCGAATTTTTAGGTTTTCTCATAGTAAATAGAATAAATTTTTAATTAATCACTATACCGTTTGCAAAATAAAAAATGTCTAGAGAATGGAGGCAATTTTCCATACTTGTGAGGCATATGTAAATTAGAGATGACACAACCCAGGCAGGAACTGGTGTCACATTGCGTTTAAGCAGAGGCTTGAAATCTAAACAATATTTCATTATATATGTGATATATGAGCGCATGCAGTAATAATTCAAAAAAATTCTCTAAAAGAAGCACTTGACAGTATTAACCACCAAATCCTATTTGAGTGCCTCTCTACACGCCAAGGTGTCACCGGCATAGTGCTTAATTGTGTTAGGTCATACCTGAACAACAAAAATCCAAGTAATACACACACACTCTCTCTCGCTCTCTCTCTCTCTCTCTCTCTCTCTCTGCGTGTGTGTGTGTGTCTCACTTTCTCTTGCTGACTATTCTTCATGGGTAATCTAGGATTCATTTATATGCCTATAACACACACCTATGCGTTGATCCCTCTCAACATTACAGCACATTCAGCTCTCTTAACTCCCTTGCTACATATATAAAAATATAATAATAATAAATTTTTATATTGCCCTCAGTGAAACTAATCTCTTTCAAGGCACTTTACATATGCATTTAAAAAGAACTTGAAAACACCCCTATTTGGGACAGCATTTAGTGGGTCCCTGGGATTCGTCCTTCGTGTGCCTATGCGTGCTGACACTGTGCATGCTGCCACTAACCACATTTGCATGCTGACCCTGTGCATGTCACCCCTAACCATGTTATTCATTTTGTTTGCTTATCAAGCATGATATTACTCACCGTTCAATTGCATTTCCCTTTGCAGCAAATGTAAAGCGCCTAGAGAGAGATTGAGTTCTCTGAGGTGGCTTTATCAAGTGCATTATTGTTATTATTATTATTATGCTGTAAAGGAAACATGGTCGATTGCTTAGTGGTTGAATTAATGAAAGCTGCGATTGAACGGTGGAAAAATTTCTTAAATTGATCGAAGATAAAACTAACTCACTAGACATAAGAAAACCTAGAGTGACTCCGAAATCAGGAAGATTAGGGCTTAATATAGGCTCTGCCAGCATATTCCCAATTGCATCGGCACAAAATCTAGGAGTCCTGTTTCAAAATAACCTTTCATTAGACGACCGACCGCAGACAAGCGTAGTTTTCTTTTCGCTGGGCACCGTGCATCAATGACTCCTAGACCAATATACTGCATGCGCATGCATGCTTACCTTCAACTGCATGTGCCTACATACATGATCAAACGCCCCTATGCAAACACCGTCGTGCAGTTCCTTGTGATTTCGTTTTATTTCTCGTCTAGAATGTACACTGTCCCACTGTAAGAAAACAGCTAAGCTTGTCTATCGCATGCTTCGTAGCTGCCATATTAACCACTCCCCACTGACCCGTGCTAGCTTCCCATGCATGAATCAGCCTATCCACTAAAAAGTTCTCTCGTTCACTTTTAGGCCCGTGCATTTCCCGTCAATCCGGGTCACCCTATCCTGCATGTACTTTCGTGAGAGTTTCAAATCAAATCGATTACCACCGATGCCGTTCTGAAAAATCATACAGAGATGGTCGCTGCTTTCGGCCCAGCGTATACGGAGCCGAAGAAAACGTACTCGCGCATGCGCTCTCTGGACGCGCGCGGACACCGCCAATGCTTGCACGCCGCGACGTCGATAGAGCCACCGGCGAGAAATGCTCGGTTGCAGCAGCCCGAGAGCGCTCTTACCCAAAGTTCCTTTTGGGGCTCCGAAATATGTCGCCAGCGAATATTCCACCGCTTTTGAGAGTTTGATAACGAGCTCGAAATTGTTTTGAGGATACGCGCTCGGCGAATTCGTGCCGGTTCGACGTGAACGCTCGGAGGCTGCAAGAAAAATGAATTTCATGCTCAATGCTGCACTTCATTGCTGCCAGTTTCTCATTTGCCTCCACCAAACCGCGCAGCAACGGTGCTGCTTGCACTAGCTGAACGATTTGTAGGAGGTGAGCGCGGTCAGCCAGCTCCTTGCAGCCAGTGCGTGCGTGCGTGCGTGCGTGCGTGCGCGCGCGCGAGAGCGCCACGCGGAAGCGAAGCCCGAGCTCGAGCCGTAGGTGCAGCGCGAGAGCTGTCGCGACGCGGCGAGCGCTCTGCGCCGTGACGCCGAGCTCGCGACGCGGCCGCGTTACAATGCGCGTTACTTGCCGGGTGTCTGAACTCCCCGAGCTGTTCTCCGCGGTGTTACTAGCCCACTCATGCTTCGGTTCTCTAAGAGCAGAGTTACGGCCACGACGACGACGCTAGTAGCTAATATCGAAGCGTCAGGAATGAGCTGAAGGTCCTAATAAACCGTCAATGTCAATTACTAACAACAACTGTTTTAACGTTTAGCAAATAATTTATTTTTAATTTATTTAATTATTTTTTTCTGCGACTTTTCTTCTTTTCAGCATTAGACAGTCAATGGAGTCCTTTAGTCCATTTACATAAATATGTCGGCAGAGAGAGCCAGAAGTAATTGGTAAATACACGTTGCTGAAATTAAGTGCTGACCGAGAAATCTTTAATGTCTATAAAGTTGGCTCCTATTATTAATAATTAAATTTTACCATCGATGCTCAAATATGCACTAAACATAAAACTTGTGCCCTCTTACATCAACAATAAAATTCTTGTTGTTCATTGAGTATCTTACCACTAACCATGCGACCGTGCTTCCTTTGCAGCTAATGTAAAGTACCAAGAAAGAGATCAGGATCTCTGAGGGTCCTATAACAAATTTATTATGATTATTATTATTATTATTATTATTATTATACGTCAACAGCCAAACGAAAAGCTTATGTTAAGGGCATACAATTTATTTAGCTCTCTCGTAGCTCTGTTAATAAGACCGATAAATATTGCTGTCGCTGTAAATAAATAGCTGTTTTTGGTGACGTTGAGTTACGCAGTGGGTTTGGAAATGATAAGCAAGGTAGAGCTAGTTATGCAAGAATTTAAGACATTTTTTCAATTAAATTTTAAACAGCGGATAAAAATTATCCAAAGACGCATGTGTAACGATCTAATCATGAGACAATCCAATGACCATGAATTGTGCCACATCATTGACTGTCTTCTATTAATTTCTACGTAATTATCGATTTGATTTCAAAATACGCACTTTCTAATAGCATCCTTACTGCACTCACTTAATAAGATGTTGTATAGCAATAATTGATTCAATTTGCGTCAGTCCAAGTTGACTTATCGCGAGAAATCAACAATATTTTTGAATTTCAGAATCTACTGCAACTATTTTCTCCAACCATTAGTAGCACAAAATTAAAGCATGTTTGAATGTTTAATTGTTTTATTGTAGAATGCCTGCTTATGGAGATATCATTGTAGGTTCAAACTAGTAGACCAACAAGACGTGCTGCAACTCGATGCTATGTCCTATAAAAGCCGACTGCAGATCCATTTTGTCTTTGCTATTTCCGTGCCATTAACCTCTGAATGACCTGCCGTGAGCTTCAAAGGTATAATATTTCAGCAGGTCTGAAGAGGAAGAGAAGAAAAGAAGAAAAAGGAGCCAGTTTGGAGGAAACAGTGAGCTTGACCGCCTCTTACTCCCACTACGTCCACTAACCGTCGCAACGACGAAATTATGTCTCACTTCCACTCGATAAGCTACCGCCGAGTTCATGTCGAATAAAAACTGCGCTTGTGCTCCTTAATTCGTCATTACTCGCTGGTCTGAAAAAGTACAAAACTTGCATGTCAATTTTAACCTTGTTGGCTAAGAAAACCCCATGCACATGCGATATCTGGGATCAGTGTTAATTTGCTCAAGTCATTTGCCAAAAAAATTGGGATGATGGACAAGGAAACGACTAAAGAGTTGCGTATGTTTTTAATTCCTACGTATGCATACTAGTTTTCCTACTGCCCAAAAGTATAGTTTATTTAAAGCTAGCTATGAAATTGGTGCTTAGTTTTTGAGAGAGAGGTAAATGTATCCAAATTCAGCTAATTCAATGTTTGGATAATGATTATCTATCTCGAATAACACTTAAGTATCATACAAGATATGATATCAGTTTTTGTATTAAAGGATCAAACATGTAATTCAATTTAAATTTATTTGCATAAGTCTAAAATTAATTCAGATTGCGATGTGAGTGTGGCTTTCAAACAGAAGTTGTGCACATTCAAGCGTCAACACAAGTTCACTTTTTAATGCATACGAAAAATCACTACAGATTCCAACTTACTTTGAATGGTGTGCCCGCGTTACCACTGTCCTAATTCTGTAGAAAACGGAAGAATCGATGCTCAAAGAAATGAGATTTTTCCGTGCGGCTTCTTAATTTTCAGAATCGTGATTATGCTAAGGTAAACATAAACTAGTTGTATAATTAAGACTTCTAAATGTGAGATGGGAAGGGTGAGGCGATCGCAGTATCAAATGAAAGATCCGTTCTCATAATTGAAGTTACCGGACTCACAAAGTCTCTGATACAAGAGCCGAATTACTAATGGCTGCATACCCAGAACGACGGACGAGGATGATAAAGCATAGGCGTGTGTGCACGAGTGAACTGACCTAGATGCAAGCATCAATAAGAGCTGCAAGTACAATGGAAGCACTGCTAGGGTGCGCCGCCACCAGTATTGCAATCAGTGCATATAACTTGAAAAGTATACGTGAGTAAATCCTGATTCTCTTCTGTATTTTTAGTCGCGAGAGCTAGCTTGTTGAACCAATTGGAAGACAACCAACTTAATTTTCTGGCGTAAATTCGGATGGAAAGTGCACTCTGTTGTTGAAAGTATAACTTCAATTTTAACTACAAGGTATGCCTCTTCTCAAGCATTAATTCTGTGGTTCAATAGGATAGGATTCCAATAAAAAAGAGATACTGCTGAATGTATTAGCAACCATTGTAGACAGCATCCTAAAATGCAAGCAAATACATAAGCCAATACATGTCGCACTTCTGAAACTCAAAGTAAATGCAACTGTCTACCACCTTTACAAGATCATGTGGTCTTGGACAAATCGATTATGCATTGCTGCGAGATTCTACACTGAACCTTTACGCTTTTATTTCCAATTACGACGTCCTCTGATTGTTCATGGATGTTCTCTAATTATAAAAAGATTAATTAGAGTACATCTATATGAAACCACAGTAGAAATAAGATTTTTGTCTAAGTAATAAATGAACTAAATGAATGTCCGAGTGGGAGCCAGACGATTGGATAATGATACCATGCATACAGCAAGCTTTTTAAACACATAATGGACAATTATCACCAACCCAGCAAAAGCTGTGAACATAAAGCGGGTTTCGGCTTCTTTTAAATGCTATCATGCCATGGAATATTATTGCCTCAGTCAACAGCGAGTCCCAGGCCTTGGGAGCAGGCAAACTGAAGAGCGATCTACAATAGATTTGAGGTTAGCTTGCACAGCTAAGTGACTTAAGTCAAAAGAGACTACGGTATTTATAGTCAGCGGTCGTACACTGCTGATGCTTACTTTACGTTTGTTGTGGTGAATCGCTACTGCATTTTACTTGTTTATATCCCTAATTCTTTCTGTTTTTACAGTTTTTCATTCTATACAAATTCAATTAGAACTTATATTTCTAGAATTTTTGAGATTCGGGGCACGAATATGCCCTTTTAATAGCAATTTAAAGTCGATTAAGATCCAGAAATGTAATATCTTCTCAGGTACTGTCATAAATTTCGCAACAACTGAACAAGTTGGCAATAGAAAATAGACTTTAATTCACTCTATGAATTCGTAAGAGCAAATTGGCACGGTATTCTAAATACAACTGTACACTCTAATTAAACACATAAAATAAAGAGTGGGATCACTCAAGTTACGTTACAAATATCCAAAAATAAATAAAGCTTCACATTATGTCAGCTTGAGATAAAGAGATAACTCGAAAAGGGTCTCTCAGCGGACTGCATCTCAGCTTTAGTGTAACGCTAACACGCGGCACAGATCGTGTATCGTGACTCTGCATTCTCACAGCATACAGAAATTCGCTCGAGCTGAGTAAATAGGGCGCACAGCATTTCCACATACCTTGATGCACTGCAACGATCAAAATGCACTAATAGATAAATACTACCAATAAAAATATGGGTTCTTGAAATAAATCTTACCCTAAAATTGGTTTTATAAAAATGCTACCTTAAGTTATTTATTAAAACTTTTATTAAAAGTGTTTGCAAGCCCAAATCTAATGAGACAGTACTCTCTCACTCTCTCTTTCTCTCTCTCTCTCTCTCTCTCTCTCTCTCTCTCTCTCTCTCTCTCTCTCTCTCTCTCATCTCCCTAACCGTCTCGTCCTTTTATAATCTCTCCTTTTCCTTTCCTCGCTCTTTGCTACTTTGTTTCTCGTTTTCTCGATCTCTTCGCTCCATCTTTTGCTGATTATTTCTTTTGGTTTTGGACTTAAATTGAATCCTTTATTTTCGACCGAACATTATTTTTTATCAAAGAATATATCATCTTTTAATTTACAACCGCTGCTGTAAGAAACACGTGCACTCAGCCATTCATGACTTGCCGAGCATTCAGTGGCAATCCGCTCCCTGAGAGACATTCTTACTCCTCACTTGCCTGGACGTGCAGGCGCCGTGCAGCACAATTATTAACGCACGCATTTATTCTCATCGACTAGCATTCCACCAGGATTCGGCGCGAGCACTGAAGTGCCAATGAAAATGCAATGTGTTGGGTCTAGAGAAGATGATAGTATATCACTCAATAGGTCGGGCACTAGATAGGTAATCCGGATGTTGCGGACTCGCAAGTTGATCAAAGCGGACGTTGTTTGGCACGACGTTCCAGTGAAGACGGCCCTAGATCGTTTTGCATTTTGATCTCACATGGCTGTCAAGTTGAGCCTGTGGGGTAAATGACTGAGCTGCTCAAGCAGATCAAAAGATACAAGGTTGACGCTTTTGTCTGGATCTCCTGACACGTACGGCCCAGTCCCCAACTGATCTTTAGTCACAATGTATCCGAGCCAAGTAAAATATATAAGGTCACCAAATGAGTGGATGCATATAATGTAAATAGGGAGTCGAAAGGCTCCCAAAAATACGATCCCATCTGTGGCCTACCTTATTACGCCTGCTGGTGAGACTTTTCAAAAGGTATTGCTATAATTGCACTGCTTTGGTCTGAGATGCTCAATCGGCAGCAATTGCAGCTAGCTCATCAAATAAAACACTTCGTGGTCATGAAACAGCCAGCTAGCTACAAAGCCATCAGCTCAGCTACCGACGAACCCAGCTTGCAAGACATGTGGTTTCAATTTTTTAAACGATGACAAGAGCACATAATGGGATCTGCTTGCATAAAGTATGTTTCGGAACAATCGAATTCCTTTACAATGGGAGTCGTAATCATTCAGCGTTTTATTTTGTCAGTCATACGGGATTAAATGAGGAGTCAAATCCCTAGGTAACCAAGACAGCGAGCTAATCTGTCTCTCCAGACTGGTGAAGAATGGGGAAGTACAGAAGTAGTGGCGTCCTACTCCATGCGTTAAGCTCAAGAAGCCAGCTTCAAGTGACCTTGACTTCCCTTTCGCATTCAGCTACAGTGCATATAGTGTCTTTGACTTGTTGATTTTTCACAAAAGTGAGTAACCTGTGCGTGCGCTATATAACTTCAAAAAATTTACATATGCTTGCAAGCGATTGCTTTTTTCAGCTGAAAGTCGAGACCCTATATGATGTCACAGCTCACGAACGTCACTATATGTCGTCGCTGAGCAGAATCCACAGCTTCGGATTCACGACCATTCCAAGGTTTCAAGCTTTTTTGACTACTTGTAGCTTTTAAGTTAAATTAGCTAGCTTGTACGATACATAGGGACTGCGAGAAAAACTTTCTTTTTTTTAAGGAAGTAAGACAGAAACTTCTGCCTCTGCTACGGCGCCAAAGCAATTATTTGAGCTGCCGCCGTTGTAGATATCTCAAAGCCATCAAAGCGACTAACGGTGCAAACGATAGATACTCAGAGAGTCAGCAGGTGAGATA
The DNA here is from genome assembly GCA_009760855.2 of Cristatella mucedo. Classification (NCBI taxonomy): domain Eukaryota; kingdom Metazoa; phylum Bryozoa; class Phylactolaemata; family Cristatellidae; genus Cristatella; species Cristatella mucedo. The sequence continues at coordinate 20,423,446 of WPIO01000001.1, read as the reverse complement.
ACAGCTAATATTACCCTATAAACCGTGTACCTGCGAATGCTCTTCCTCTATGTCTTGCCTACATCTCAACCAACAATCCCTCGCACTCAAGTAGACACTGTACTGCCTATCATGTATACTCCGTCAAAAGTAAGAAATCCTACATTTATCAGGGAGAAAAGTGGCTCAAAAAATCATCGCGAGTAGTGATTTTAATGTTTAGATATTAGTAAACATTTTTTTGCATTTAAAACGTATAAATCTAAAGAAAAGTGGGCTTTACCCAAATAACAGTTTTTGTTTAAATATTCAAAGTAAACCAATGACAACTTTTAGCTAATGCTCTTATATATTTTAGATGATACAATATAATATAGACGTCTGTCCATTACATGGAAAATAACTTCAGTACACGCAGGGAAATTCAAAATTCACTTTTATATAGGGGATTTTAGATAGAATAATGCATGAAGCAGAGTTTTTTATTGATGATATCGATTGGCCTAAATGGCTTGCCACTACGGGTTCTTGATTGAGCAGGGTAGATAAAAAAGCTTATTGCTTCTTCTTAGGTACAGTATTTCTCCTCAAACTGCATTTATCTGCATCTTAAACTGTATTCGCTTCAGATACCTATTTCAGAAGTAGATATGTAGATACGGTAGCCACTCTTGAGAGTACGAAGACGCGACAGGTCAGCACCGTAATAGCAAGCAAACATATAGACTCAAAACCTTATAGCCTGACTCGAAGCGAAGCTAGACAATTGTGCTCGTTCAATGGTTAAACGTTTAATATTGTAATCTTAGAGCATGTCACTTCATTATTTTGCAGTCGGCGCTGTCGTTATAACAAAATTCATAAGTTTAACCGATTTTTCATTGGTGAACACAAATAGAAGAATGACAAAATTCGGATTAAGCGTCCACAGTTCGTCAACGGTGAACGAAACGTGGATCCGTCTAAGGCAGAACAGCGAAAGCGGACAATCTATGAATGCTCTGCTTCTGCGCCATTAGCTCCAAAACTGATCCAGCCGCTCTTAACCAGATGCAGGTTTACAAACGATATGGGTACTGATTATAATCGTAAGTGCTCTATTTGCTTTGCATCGCTTCTTTCTTAGTAATTTTGTTACTTATTTATTGAATTAATACTGCAATAGGAAATAAACTCAGACACTGACAAATAATTTTCGCGGTTGCAGCTTTAGTTAAGAAAATGTTTGCAAGGACAAACATTGTGGAAGAGTATCCAGATAACGATTACGAATTAATGGTGAGACTGGCAAAGAGTATCGAAACTACAATCAAGGAGACTTTCAAAGTCTGTGGACCAAATCGAGGCCTTGGTAAGGTCACACTCAGCAACGCAGCAAGAGCAGCTGAAACTGCATTTGTAATGTGCATGGCAAAGTCACGTGCACTCTGAGCGGAGGAAATTTGGCATCCAGCGTCTATCTCCAATAGTCGGTAGCTGCACGATGCTAATGGATCAGCGCTACTTATGCCTGTATGCTTTAAAGCTTTGCCTGTCAAAAAAGCCGCGATGTCGATTACTCGTCGTCGAAGTCTTTCGTGATAATTCAGTATATGTCAGTCGCTTTCGCTTTCAATTTATGCCATATTAGTTAAAACCAAGCGCCCTTGTGATATTCGACTAACCAATTGCAAACCCTGCTCGAGATTTCAGCCTTGCCATGGACAAAGAGCCGACTGCACAAGGGAATCCTCTGAACAGGTTTATTGTTAGTACGATATAACCTAACGGCAGGCTAGAGCGTAATAACCACAGTGACATAAAGCGCAGAACAATTGGTATAGTCTGCAATTAGAATGGGGCTCAATCCGAGCCAGATGCAATATCTTCTTTACAATATCCTCTTTGAACTCATTGATAACTCGAAAAAGAACTGCATACTTGCCCTCTACGCTGCAAGGCCAGTGACCATAGTTAGTTACCGGCGGCTGGCGAGGGAAGTCATACTGATAAAATTTACCAGTACTGGATAGGGTACTCAATTTATTTTGCTAAAAGCACCATATTTAGACTAACTTTTGCTCTTTCACGTTGTCAGTGTAGAGGTTGGAAGCAGTACTCGAAACAAGGGAATCGAGTCTTTAGAAAGCATAGCCAATGAGCTGAAAATGATTCATTGAATTTTTACGAGCGGATATTCGCCAGGCGAAAATGCATTGTAATGAAAGCTCGGTAATTTTTGCAGGCAGCGTTTTTAAGTGTCAACTTATTTTTTGCGACACGTCATGGCCTGCCACTGCAGGATTAGCCTTGACAGCGCTGTCCAAATGGTCCACAGTTGTTAAATTATTCCAATCAATAAATCTAGCATTTACTCGCGATCAATTAATTAAAGAGTTTGGCTAATGTGGAACACCTCAATCTGCATAAAGTTACCCTAAAGTTCTCTAAAGGTTTTTCACTTAATTTTTGCCTAGATTTTAGTACTGATAGTCTTTACATTACGCTCCTTGCAGTCCATAATGAGGCCGTATTTCCGAGCTGGTTTAGTCCAGCGATTAAGGAACTCGCCCAGAAATCAAGGTATGGCTGAAGTCCTGGGCTCGAGCCCCGAGGTATATGTGAAGCGTCTAGATTGAGATTAAGTTGTCTTGGGGCGCTATACAGATGAATTATATATCAAGCAATGCAAAGATTACAAGGCAATTTCTCTTTTTATTTGGTCACTTCATTCTCTTGCACCAGGTAATTTATCTACAATTTCAGTACCTTCGTTCATGGTTTTTCATCGCATTAACCGTTCCTACTACTTGAGATTTAAGGTTGTTAGAGGTACAGCACAACAGCTGTGCATCTAACCAACCTTAAATCCTTAGCAACCGTAAATGCAGTTTCTAATTAACTAAACTCTCAAACTCTGCACCCGTTAAAGCCACGGCCTCAGCTGACTAGACCAAATTTAAAGCCAATCTAAAGAACTCCCAGCTCCTCGTTGCATTTTCAAAATTCATTAATCAGTCCTTGCTGTGTTATTTATGCAGGAACTTCACATGTTATTACAGTTAGTTGATGCAATTTTTTCTCGCCTATACGATATGCCTAGGTAGGAAGATGTATGAAAATATAGATAAACATATATATATATATATAGAGAGAGAGAGAGAGAGAGAGAACTGAGGAATAAATTGATAGACATTATGGTATATTAGCACACTTAAAATACACGTAACTCTCGTTAGTACTTCCTGAAATTAAATGACGATAAAACCAAACTACTGCTCATAGGACACCCTAAGCGTGTGGCTGGATTAAAAGGCTTTGCTCTTCTAATAGGCGATGCTGTTTCGCGACCATCACCACGTACTCGAAATTTAGGTGTCGTTTTCGACAACTGCCTCAATTTCAAAAGCCTTATTCAGAAGACTGCTTCTGCAGCTAGCCATCACGTCCGATCCCTGTCCAAGATTAGGAGCTGTCTTCCACAGTGGCATGCAAAAACGTTAACTAGCTCCTTAGCTCTGTCTCGGCTTGATTATTGCAATTCCCTATTGGCTGGGCTACCAAAAGAGGTGATTAGGCCACTGCAGCTGACTATGAATATGGCTGCAAGGCTAGTCTTCAAGCCCCAGAAGTTTGAGCACGTGTCTCCTTTGCTAAAAGAGCTAAGATGGGAGCCGGTTGACCAACGAATTCAGAGCAAGGTACTTACGCTGACCCACAAAGCCCGCCACGGCTTGGCTCCTCCATACCTAGCTGAACTGCTGCACCAGTTTCAGCCTCCTCGTGCCCTCAGGTCCTGTATGGACAATAAATTAGCTGTTCCATTTCTCCGCTTAAAGACCGTTGGCGACAAAAGCTTTAGCTCTGCAGGTCCTAGACTGTGGAACTCGCTTCCACAATTTTTATGCAATGGCAATCACTCTCTTGCAGCCGACTATGACTCATCCTTTTCAGCGGTCCTGAGCTGCTACTTCGACGCTACTCACTACCTCAACTGCTCTCCTGACTCTGCCATGCTTCCCACTTTCTCTTTATTGCGTGAGACGAAGTCTGTTGGCTACCGAATGGGTACCGAAAGCCGCTCAGTGCGCTATACAAAACTCCCCTGCGTAACACTCCCATGGTCTTTATGACTTTTGGAGTTACAGACGGAGAGACATTACATTACATTACTATCGCAGTTGATCACATCAGAACAGTGCCAGCTATTGACTTTCATGCGTTCATATTATCGTTCTCTCAATCACTGAGCTGCTTTACGAGCCCACAGCCCCATGCATTCATTTCACTAGTTAGCAGTCTTGGTCTCTTTAACTATAGAGTTGTAAAATAAATCCCTGCCATAGACCACTGCCGTGTTTCTTTTGTTTTGCCACTTTCTTTATCGCTGCCATGCACCAGCTTTTACACTTTTGATATTTTCCTTATTTCCTCGCCCTTTTGCCACCTACTTTGCACTGAAAGCCGCTCCGGCTTTCAGTGCACTGCAAAAACCTCTCCTCTCTGTGGCAGCCACCACTCCAGTAGTTTTGCCTCGATGGGATAACAGACATGACTATCAGGCATCATGAAAATTTCGATCGTGATTCCCCTGCTAAATTGACATTGATTCACTGGCCATAGCCTAGATCGTAAAGCGGTATGCAAGTCACAAATTGAATGTTGATTGTAGGCCAATCCAGCGAGAGTCTAATGGACTGCCGTTGACCGCCCACGTCGTTGTTCATTGTCATTGCTAGATTAATTTAGATTTCATGGCTTCTCAGCTGACTTCAAAAATTCTTTTTGCAGGGCACCTGGTTGCCAGCAGCGGCATGGTGCCATGGAACGTGCAAGAGAATGTCTACAATTTCCTTAGACTGCGAAACAAGCTTTTACATGACCCTAGTTGCTGCCTGATCGAAGACCGTCAGCAAGTCATTGATCTCTACGAAAAAACAGTAACTGCCTTGCAGTCTGTTAGATACTCAAACTTATGGAAAAAAGCTCAAGAATAAGGCATGCCGACATCAGCAACGGCATATGTGAAAAAAAGGCTGCAAAACATGGGCACTGGCATTCATCAATACTTGCTTCCTGATATAATACTGCACCTGGAGTGATTTTTGGAATACTGTTGATGTTGATAGCGTACACAACTCTAATTTCTAATTATAGTTTCGGGAAAGCGAAAGCTCATTATGCATTACCAAAATAATTGCCCTTTGACAAACTGCCTGTGCTTATGAGGCAGACTATTCAAACAGCCATAACAGAAACATTACATGGTTGCATCGAGACGGGTAACGGCTAACGATTACATACTGACCTTTGCTGACCAGCAGAGGCAAAGTTGCAGGTCAGTTATGTGCCCAGATGAACGACTAGTACCCGGCTGCCCCATAGAAGTTTGTGTAGCGGCTTGTGGCTCCTAAATTTGACAAGTTGGCGTTAATGTACATGTGCAAACACGGAAGTACAGTCTCAGCGAGCTTCGCTGGGGACTAGATCATCTATTAGGAATGCAATGCTGGCAATTGGCAATGGTCTATTGGCGAATGGTTTTTCTGTGCCAAATTGTCCGCACAGTGGTCCTAAAGCGCCATCGGCATCAGAAATGGACCGCAGTGAATGCACCGTTGCATTGCACTTAACTACTAAAGGGGCTCATCAGCCACTCTCTGAGCTCTTATTGACTACGACCTGTTGAATAATTGAATTTCAACTTTAGTTTCTAATGTCCGAAGCATTTAAAGTCCGAGCCTTTCTTTCCTGAACAAAGACCTGCCTTGCGGATCAGCTCTTGGCTGTGTAAAACGGCTTGATTTTGCGGTAGTGGTAAGTCTGGGTGCAGCCAGGATTTTTGCTTGTTTTTAGCACGGAAAGTCCAGAAAAACTCTCACCTATACTTGCTAAAATTTTTCAAAAAGGCTAAATAGCCTTCACTACCAGATTTTAATGCAAAGGCATCTACTTCTTTCAGGTAAAATGGGCAAACTTTTTGTGGCTTGAGTTGTCTCCCTTAAGCCTGGGATTGATACCCTGGATTTAGTAGTCATTCATATAAAGATAACCAATGAAACGAAGACTACGTAATCGCGTGCCAATATTAGCAATCTTTGATGTCGCAATCGTTGTGAAGATCTTTGACCTTCTGACGTGCTTTGAGAGTCGAAGTCACGGTTAGAGGCAGAATTCCGAAAATGGCAATCTGAAAAAATCAGGTATTTCAGTACTATGCATTACAAAAATGTGCACAGTCCCTCACATGATGCAGCAAAACTTGTTCATGAATGAATTAATCAATATATAAAAAATTTAAATAAATTAAGCTGTGTAATGATGATGCATGATCATAGAATTTTAAGTTTAAGGGATTTTGATAAGATGTGGAGTAACACTTATCCAAACAGAATTAACGACTTCAGTTTTATACAAGTGGAGCTGAACTCAGTTTATCGTAAGCTGTCGTCCGAGTTATCGAATTTACATAGTGTACAGCTACATTCTAAGCAAAGCTTCTAAAAATTCACTGTCGTGTACCTCAGCAAATTGCAAGCATATACCTCGACGTGCTAAGCACTTGCTTATTTGACTTAGCTCGAATGTGAATTTTATTAATAGCTTCTTTTTACATGGAAATCGTCAAAACTTGTTTCTCAATTTTTAACATATTTTTGTTCTAGAAGCACCATAAGCAAAGTTCGATTGTAAGATCAATTTTCTCTTAATTAGCATAACTTTTACCGTTTAGCTGCCCACAGTATGAACATCGCTCATCCAGCCCCCTTTATACAGCCGACTAAAATCTTCATCATTCACAGTAATGAATAATGATTGCACAACAATTTACCAAACGCTAACCGAGCACATTGACATATGCACTAGCAACAATAATTGTAACTAACATTTGCATGCTGACCCTGTGCATGTCACCCCTAACCATGTTATTCATGTTTATTATTTATTACTCACTATTCAATCGCGCTTCCCTTTGCAGCAAATGTGAAGCGCCTAGAAAGAGATTGAGTTCTCTGAGGGCACTTTATCAAGTACATTATTATTATTATTACTAATATTATGCTAATTATAAATTTGCATAGCTCCTTCAGTAAACGTAACCTCTTTCTAGATACTTATTTATGCTGTAAATGAAGCGTATCAGCATGGTTAGTATTACCTTTCATAGCGTGTATACGCAGTACGCAGAGAAAGATCAAAGGATTCGAAACTGCTGCTGAGAAGAAAGGGTCCGCGTCGAACTTCTTTTTAATGATCGTCAAGTCGGGGTACGTCGTGGCGTTAGTCGAGAGAGAGACAGACAGACAGACAGACAGACAGACAGACAGAGAGCGATAGAGAGAGAGAGAGAGAGAGAGAGAGAGAGAGAGAGAGAGAGAGAGAGAGAGAGAGAGGAGAGATGAAGAGAGAGAGAGAGGGAGAGAGGGAGAGAGAGAGAGAAAAGATGGAGAGAGAGAGAGAGATTTGCATTTGGCTGCATTCAAACTAAAGGCACAGTCTCTAACTCTAATTCATAAGGGATTTATAGTTTTTCAAGACACAGCTAAGCGTCTTTAGTCAGAAGAGCTGGTAATACGATGCCTAGCCTGATTGACGAGTAGTTTTGATAGCTTGGCTGGAACCAGAGATGGCAAGGAACCTAAAGGTGTGACAAAACCTTTAATTCAATAGGCGGCTATATTGAGAGCCAATGCAGGCTGACAAGAAGTGGTGTAATGTGGAAGCTTCAAAGCTCGCGACAGACAAGCCTAACTGCCGAGCTATTTACCAAATGTTGGTGCACGATTGCATTGGCCGTAGACCAGCAAGCAGTGAGTTACGGAAGTCGAGACAGGATGTCACAAAAGCGTGGACGACTTGCATGCAGTGTCCTTGTCTAATTAGGCTCGAAATTTGTCTGATACTTTTTTTTGCTGAAAGTGAGCAGACGCGATTGTGGAGCTAACGTGGTAGTCTAAATGATCACTTTGGCCCAGGTCACATAGATTTTTTGCTGATGCTACGTGAGCTATACTCACAGAGGCCATTTTAAGGAATGCATTTTCTCATTTCAGTCATACTAATGGCCCGAGAAATGGTCAAAATATCAACGTTTTGTGAAGTGTATCTTTTGAAAGACACACTAGCTGTAAATTTGATCCGAAGTTTGTATAATTTACAGATGACCACAATATGACAAATAAATTTATTTTCTAAGACCTATTTCACTGCAAGTAATACATCGTGCTCTAAAAAATTAATTTTTGTGAATGGTATTCCGGAGAAGTGGTTTTTTAGGAAAATTTTGTAAATACAAGTTATCAGCTCTAAACGGAAGCAAGCCTAGATCGTCACTTGAAATTCTGAGAGAAACGTCAAATTTTCAAATAAATTAAATCCCACCTCGAAGGCAACCGACCGTCAGCCTGATAGTTATAGCACTCAAAAACGTGAACCCTAGCACGCCAATGAAATCTCGCCCCTGTGACTTTGTAGCCCATCTACTGCAAATGGCTATAATAAAATAATAAAGTTTATCTGCATTGCACCCCAAGATAACTTAATCTATATTCAGATGCCTCACATATGCCACTGGGCTTGAGCCCGTGACTTCCGCCAGAACTTGGTCAGAGCAACCACCTTAATCACTGGGGCCAAACCAGCTATGCAATGCTAGCTCCTTGTTTCCTTGCTATACATATGTTTACATTCGAATATTTACACGGCCCCACAAATCCGGAAGTCACTTTCGTTCCGCAACTAGACTACCTTTTTCGAATAATGTACTGATAATATACGAAGCAGGGCCGCGGTAACATATGAGTCCATCATCACCTTACTATAATGATAAGACACGTCGCGGATGAACAGAGCACGTTTATTGGCATCTATTTTATGTCCTGTCCCTAGAAACGCATGGTCAACGAGGCCTCTCCTGATGTTTCACTTTGTTGTGGCTCCGCCCCGGTAGCTCTGCTCCGTATCTCCAAGTAGGAATAAGCTCAGTATCAAAGATCTCGCCTTCGGACCGGCTTTACCACCCTGCCAGTTCTTGTCGCCATTTGATCTCTCGAGAATTGTGAATCTCATCGGCAATACTTTGACTGATCTTGAACTGCAGTTGTAGGGTTCAGTAGATGCAAGAAAGCACCAGGAGATTCGCTGTTAGTGATCTGTAGATCTGTGTCAATCGGTCGAAGATGCATTCGGTTTCGCTGAAGTGTGCTGCCATTGACGGTCTGCACAACAAATGACCGAGGTGTGTGTTCCTGCTTGAGCTGTCACCGTTGCATGTGTGCTCCAGGTGTTTTCACCGTCAGTCCGCACTAATAACTGTTGGTAGGATTGAAGAGGTGGAAGTGGGAGAGCGGAATGATGCGATCGTGGTAGTTCTGCTTGAAGCTCTTTTTTACGGTCATCGTTGAGTTGCACCGTTTCCTTATTCGGCCATTTTGGTTCTAAATGCCGAGGGAACATGGGCAACGTCATCCTAATCTGTCGACCCATGATCAGTTGTGCTGGGCTGAAGCCTGTAGAGGTGCAAGGCGTCGAACTCTACATAATTAGAGCGAGGCACGGATCAGGTTGCCTTACAACCGATTTGGCAGTTAATATACAATATATTAATACAATTAATTTGTATAGCGCCCAAAGAGAACTTAATCTGTATTCAGGCGCTTCACATATGCTTCGGGGTTCGAGCCCACGACCTCAGCCAGAGGTTTTGCACAGCTCTTTCCACTTCTACATTCCCTTGTAAAAAATGTGGGCTGGTCGTAACGGGCTTGAACCCGTATCGTCTCGTGAAATCACCTAATTCGTGAGAAGAAAATTGTGAACTATTGTCAGACTGCAGTGACTCTGGTATGCCCCACTGAGAGAATATAGTCTGTAGCACGGACGCCACTTCTTTGGTCGCCAATTTTGATAATGGAGGGATTTCCACATATCGGGAGTTGACGTCATCTACAATCAGGTGCTGTCTTCCCTCGTGTTCGAAGAGATCGGCAGTGACTCGTTGTCAAGGAACACTGGGCAGCGGTGTCGGGATGAGTTGCTCATTTAGTTGTCTTTGGTTTTTTGAAAGTAGCTGCAAGATCAGCAAATGCCTTAAGCGTCTTGGCGAATGCCTAGTCAGTATACACAAGACCTCGCTCGGTCCCTATAGTTGATCACCTCCTTGTGGCCATCGTGGACTCTCTCAAACTGAAACGCCTGCAGGCTTTCAGAGATTTATATGCGATCGTCATACAATAGTAAGCAATTCGACACAAAAACATGGCTAATTATGGTGAAGTACTTCGGCTAGGTTTTCGGTAGGCCCTTGCTTGATTCGTGCCACCCTGACAGCGTATACTCTATGAAAGCCTGTAGCTCACTGTCATCAGCTTTAGCCTGCTTTGCTTCGCTCAAGCGAGCTACTGAAAGCGACTTAGGAACAACAATGTCTACCTAGAGCTGAACGGCTTCGTAGAGTTCCTCACTCCTACGCAGGGGTGCTCTTGACAACGAATTAGCTTCCACCAGGGACTTCCCAGACGCACACTCGGCTCGAGGGTTAAAACGCGTTATTCGCATCAATAGGTGTTGAAATCTAACCGGAATTTGGGCAAGGTCCTTAGTTAATTATAACGGAACAAGCGGTTTATGGTCAGTGCAAAGCTCGAAATAAGGCCGACCACAAAAGAACTGACTGGATTTCTCTCACGTCCACACCGCAGTTTTCGATCTGAGCGTATCTCGTTTCGGCGCCAGACAACGTGCGGGATGCAAATGCGACAGGACGCACATCTTGCTCTCCTGCTCCATGGTACTGCAACAGAATGGCACCTAAACCATAGCCACCGTCATCGGCACTAACAATCACCGCCTTTAGTGGTTCGAAATAAGCCAGCATTGGTGCTTTAGTCAAAAGAAGCTTTACTTCCCGGAATGCTTTCTTTTGGTTAGACCCCCCAGTACCACAACGAGTCAGACAAGAGTAGATCGTTAAGTGGCTTTTGAAACCGTGGCCAGATTTGGCACAAACCGGCCGAGTTAGTCCATTATACCAAGGCGATGTTTTAGCTCGGCTTTATTGACCGAATCAGGGAAGATGAGGATAGCTTATATTTTTTCCTTTGATGGCCGGATACAGCTGGTATTGATAGCATACCCTAAGAACGTCAAAGTGGGTTGGCATAATATGCACTTATCTCTATCCAACTTGAGGCCCGACTTTGAAATTTCAAAATTACGCGACACAATCTATAGTCATGCTCAGCTGCCGTGGATCTATAAACCAAAACGTCGCTTATATAAACGGCTGCACCTTCGATCTTACCCGAGAGGTCGTGCATCAGTCGCTGAAAGATCTCAAGCGAGCGAGCAATATCAAAGGGCATCCGGCGAAAATGAAAATTTCTATACGGTGTAATAAAGGTCGTTAAACAAGTGCCCTCGTGGAACAATGAAATAGCCCAAAACCCGCTAGAGGCATCCAACTTTGAGAACGTAATAGCACCAACCAGCTTAGGCAAAATCTCATTAAGCGTAGGTAGCGCATACCTTTCACAAACCACTACTTGATTTAAGCGCTCAAAGTCGACACACAGGCGTACTATGCCGTTGGGCTTCAGGACCGGTACGATTGGAGAGCACCACTCGCTTGGCTCTGATACATGTTCGACGATACCGTTCTTCTCCACTCAAAGGTGTTCGTCCACAAAACCAAAGTTACCAAAGAGAACAGCTGTCTGAGTATGCGCTGAGCTGTGTGTACGCAGTATGGTCCGGCATCTGCTTTGAGAAGAGTTTTTACCGACTGGATTTGCATTAATCTGATCTCTCAAAATACCGAATCGTGAAGAATAGTGGACGAACAGAGCGCGTTCATTTGCAGACATGTTATGTCCGCTCTCCGGACACATGGCCGGCGATGCCTTTTCTGATTGGTCACGTTTTTGTGGCTCCGCTCCGATAGCTCTGCTATTACACTAATCTACTGATTTCTGGGACCGCTGATCCGGTTCCTCAACCGGCCTTTTGCCTCGTGGAAACTTAATGACGACGGACGCTCACCTGCAGTCTCCTAGCACGTCGTACACTGGGAATCAGTTTGCAAACGTTGATTCTATTTTATTCGACAAAAATAAAGGTGATTTTAACTTTTCATTTATTCTGTTAATAGTTGCGATTTCTTTAGGAGACAGTACAATTTTAGCAAGGGAATTGCGGATAAACCGCTGTGTTTTGTAAGGGCCGTGTTCGAGCGTGTCACTTAAGTGGACATGTTGTACCGGTGCTATCTAAGGGTCTTGTAAGTTTGACTTAGTTCTAAAGGTGTGTATTTATCTATGCGTTAAGTTATGTGTGGGATTAATAGTACTGGCTTAGTTATCGTCTGCCTTGGGTGCATAAAACTTACCACCAACTTAGTACTGTTTTGGTTTATAAATGCACCCCTGCCGTTGTATATGTCATACCTCCGATAAGAGTTGACTGGTCAACTTGAACTCTGGAATGTACAATTGCATTTCATTGCACATCACTCCAACTCTCTGTCTTCAATATAAAATCTTGGTAGATATAATTATTTTTTATCAAGAACCATTACCAATTAGCTGTGTTTGTCAGGCTAAGCCTTTGTAACCATTTCACTCACATATCCGGATAATGTCAAAGGTAGGCCAATAGTGATCCAAATCAACGTGAATTTTGAATTTCATGCTACAAAGTATGTGTTTCAAATTTGTATGATCGTAGCAAGGGCTTAGTTTTCATTTTATGTGCATTATTTTTACATCATTTGTCTTCTCTGATTTTTTTTCTTGATGGTGTTATTTGGCACCTTGTCACTTGTACAGCTTGACCAAAACCACCCCGATCGACATAGAAATGGGGATATGTATGTTTTAGAGTTTAATGTTACCAAGTCAAGTGTGCTGCATCTTTTAAGGGATTAGGTGTATTTTTAAGTGTATTTTTAAGTATTGAATCGGTTTACCCGACCACATAACCATGTTTGGCCAAGGGCCCGTGAAAACGTAACCTTGACTCTTGCAGGTCTTCAGAAGGTCAATTTCCAGCCCCGGTTACATCAAAAAATAGTTACCAAATAATAGTTATCAAAAAATGTTACCACTTTTCTGCCAATTTGTATGCCAATCGTTCCTTTAGTCTTTGAGAAATATCAATTAATTTACCGTCAAGGGAGCTAAATCCCATCCAGTGGGTGCATAGCTCTCCGTCCCACGTGCATGCTGCCTCTTGAGAGAGCTTGACGTGCTGGAAGATTAGGGTGGAGCAAAGCACAGGTACAGCTGTGAGTCATTGGCATAGAAATGAAAGCTTGGATTGCGCTTGGCGACTACATCAGCAAGAGGAAGACTACGAATTGGGAGAGTAAGTTCGCTAAGCTCAGACCACTGGGGTGCACCGGAATTTAGTGGCTTCTTGAATCAGTTTTCCCGCTTACATCAGCTCCGGATGATCCCACAGATATAGGACCTGAAACACTGCACTGTCGTGCCAATGGTGCCCAGGCGAGGTTTGAGGCACTTGAAAAGTACTTAGCTAGTAATGGTATCAAATGCTGTCTATCTTCGTCTATAACTCTACAAAGCTACGAAGACAATGTAGGCGTTACGCATAATAGTTTTGCATGAGCGAACTCACAACCTAAGCGGCTTTCGGTACGGAGGCGTTAGCCATCAGACTTCATCTCATGCAACAAAGAGAAAGTGGGAAGCATAGCAGAGTCGGGAGAGCAGTTAAGGTAGTAAGTGGCATGGAAGTAGCAGCTCAGGACCGCTGGAAAGGATGAGCCATAGTCGACAGTAGTAGAGTAGTTGTCGTTGCATAAGAATTGTGGAAGCGAGTTCCACAGTCTAGGACCTGCAGAGCTAAATCTTCTGTCGCCAACGGTCTTTAAGCGGCGGAATCAAACCTCTGATTTATTGTCGTACTGGACCTGAGGGCACGAGGAGGCTGAAACTAGTGCAGCAGTTCAGCTAGGTATGGAGGAGTCAAGCGGGCCCTGTGGGTCGGTGTATGAACTTTGCCCTGTATCTGTTGATCAACCTGCAGCCATCCTAGCTCTTTTATCAAAGGTTACACATGCTCAAACCTCTAGGACTTCAAAACTAGCCTCGCAGCCATATTTTTAGCCAGCTGCATTGGCCTGGATCCTTTTTGGTACCTCAGCCAAAATGAAATTACAACAATCAAGCCGACACAGAACTAAGGAGCTAGGTATATTTTTTGCAAGCCACTGTCGAAGACAGCTCCTAATCATAAATAGTAATCAGACGTGATGGCTAGCAGTAGAAGCAGTCTTCTGAATTAAGCTTCAAAATGTAGGCAGCTTTCGCAAATGACAAATAAATTTCGAGCACGGGCTGATGGTCGCACAAATGCATCACTTATTAGAAGAGCAAAAGTCTTCTCATCCTGCCACACGCTAAGGGTGTCCTATGAGCAGCAGTTCGGTTCTATCTTCATTTAGTTTCATGAAATTTTCCGACATCCAGGATCGAATGTCGGCATGGCACGCATTCAGTTAATCAGTCGCTGCAGCCGATTCCGACAGTTTGAATGACAAATACAGCCTAGTATCGTCAGCTTAAAAGTGATATCATATTCCATGGGAAATAATTCCTTTTCTCAGAGGTTGAGTATAAATGGAGAACAGCAAGGAACCAAGGACGGACCCCCTTGAGAGACTCCACAGGTGACCGGTTTCGTGGGTGAGACCTGACCCCCACGAGACACGGATCGAACACAATCAGACAGGTAAGATTTGAACCATGCCAGTGCTTCGTCTGCCACACCGATCAATGTTCTCAATCGCTCAATAGGATATTGTTACCAATGGTATTGAAGGCAGCTGATAGATCTAGCAGAGCTAGAGCAGTGAAATTCTTATCCTCGTTGCCACATAGAATAACATTGTTAACACGGAGGAGAGCAGTTGCCTCTTGAACCCCGAGTGGAATGTTTCTGACATTTCATTCTTTTTTCAATGTGCTACCAGCTGCTTAGCGACTCTTAATTTCAAGAGTCTTTGATAAAAAAACAAGAAGGGAAACTGGGCGATAATTTGCAAGGATCTCTGTATCTAATCCAGGTTTTGCTGCCGCAAAATCAAGCCGGACGAGCATATTGACACCTCCACAAGTCTGTCTTTAGTAATAATAATAATAATAATAATGCACTTGATAAAGCGCCCTCAGAACTCATTCTCTCTCTAGGCGCTTTACATTTTCTGCAAAGGTAAATGCAATTGATTGGTGAGTAATATCATGCTCGATAAGCAAACAAAATGAATTAATATGGTTAGGGCTGACATGCACAGGGTCAGCATGCAAATGTGGTTAGTGGCAGCATACACAGTGTCAGCACGCATAAGCACATCAAAGACGAATCACATGGACCCACTAAATGCTGTCCTAAATAGGTGTGTTTTTAAGTTCTTTATAAATGTGGGCATGATTTTACTCACCATTCAATTGCATTTCCCTTTGCAGCAAATGTAAAGCGCCTAGAAAGAGATTAAGTTCTCTGGGAGCGTTTTATCAAGTGCATTATTATTATTATTATTATTATTATTATTATCAAGTAAGTTCCATGGTATAGTACCTGCAGATTGAACGCTTCTGCCACCCACGTTCTTTAAGATTGGGATTAAAAAGCTAATTGATTGTCTTCGAGGACCTTAGGGCACAAGGAAGCTGAAATTCGTGCGGCAATTCAGCTATGCATGAAGGCGTCAAGTCATGGTGGGTCTTCATGTAGGTCAACGTAAGAATTTTGCTATGCATATGCCGCCACACCTCTTCATTCGCCGTTGGAGGAATTAGTGCAAAGCTTTCCTTTACTGAGCCTGCCGCTACACAGAGCTCAATTGCGAGCAGACGTGAAGGGGTTAAAGAAATATCTTTGACTAGGTCTGAAATGGGCTCTCTTACGGTTAGTTCTAGGTATCAGAAGTATCTCAAAAGCCGGAATGGATCTTACCTTTGACTTGAATTCACTTACGGAATACGACTGGTTTTTATCGCTTGTAAGTTTCCAGCTCAGCCATGTGTCTGATAAAAAAAAAGCAAGGGCTATCCGAGCGCATGAGGGTCTAAACCTCAGCCTTGAGGGCTTAGCATAAGTCAAGGCCTCAAATTTGAATTACACCCGGAACGCTCAGTAGCACCTCTAAAGATGCATACAGTTCTTCATGCTTCCATCTACTCATCTAAAAGGAAGTAAGTCTTTTGAAAATCAAAAAAGAATATCTCCCGTTCGTTCAAATTATCATCCTTAAGAAACCAACCGGTAACGTGTCCATTATAATAGCTTTGTTAACTAGCAGCTACAAATATAGTTGGTAGGTCCGCTCTGAAGACTGTCACGTGAAGATTCGCCCCCTTCCGCGGTGCCGCGAACGCCCAACGAACATTTCGACAAGCTTCTTAAGCCCGATAGCCGCACCCTTGTAGTACGGTAGCCATTCTAGGTCGGCTAACCGTCATTTGGGGCGGGCCAATGGAGGTAATCTCAGTGACGAGCTGAAGACCAACCATTGATCTTAGTCTAAGGGTGAGGAGGCACTCAGCATCACGTCACGATCTGGGTAGTGCAATTTGCCAGCATACGGGAGGGAATGTCTGCTCGGCATCAGTCATTGGGCGGCTGTCAGTCGCTGCAGCTGCAGTCCTGAGCGTTCAAATGACAAGAACAGCTGGGTATCGTCAGGGTAAGTGGCAAGTGGATCATATGGGCCAGAATCACTTTTCGAGAGGCTCGGTAAAAATGAATAGCAAAGAACAGAGAACAGACACCTAAAGTGACTGGTCATGTGGATGAGACTTGACCGTCACAAGCCAAGGACTGACCACAATCGGATAAGTACGATTCAAATCCTGTAAGAGCCTCAACTTTGATACCAGTCGTTAATCTAAATCATTCATCTGGGATATCAGTTTTTCACTCGCTGCTGATAAATTCAGCCGGACCAGGGCAGTGGTGATACCACTATCGTAGCTGCCCGAAATATCGTTGGTCAGCCGCGCCGGTTGGCCCAGTGATTATGGTGCTCGCCCCGACTAAGGTCTAGCCTAAGTCGTTGGCTTTAGCCCCGTGGCTTATGTGAAGGCTCTGAATGGAGCTTAATTTCTCTGAGGGCTCTATACAAATGAGTTATATTTACACTGATGAGGGCACTGTCATTTAATGGGTTTTGCTTGAATCCTGATTTAATATTTCGATCATTATTAATGTAGTTGTGATAGTGCGCTAGATAAACCTGCCGTCAGGCCAGGTAGCGAAACCGAGTTAGAATCTCACGTCTCAGACAAACCAAGCACTTTATTCACAGAGGAATCTTACCTCGCTCAAACTCTCTGTCTCCTTTCTCTCTCTATCTCTCTCACTCTCACTCTCACTCTTTCTCTCTCTCTCACTCTTTTTCTCTCTATCACTCTCACTCTCACTCTTTCTCTCTCTCTCACTCTTTTTCTCTCTATCTCTCTCTCTCTCTCTCTCTCTCTCTCTCTCTCTCTCTCTCTCTCTCTCTCTCTCTCTCTCTCTCTCTTACTCTGTCTCCTCCCAATCTTACTCTCCCTTTCCCTTTCCCTTCCTCTCTCTCTCTCTCTCTCTCTCTCGGTCTTTCTCTTTTTTTCTACGCCTTAATGCCAGTGCTCTCTCTCGTTCCAAATTACTTTTCCTTTTTCCACAACATCAAAGAAAATGTAATGAAACGTTGAAAGACAGCTTATGGATCTACGCAAACCATGGACCTAAGCTCATTGCTGAAACAAAAACCTATCTGTTGCAAGCCTTCACATCCCCTTTAGGACCTCAGACATTTTGTCTGGATATCCTGGTTGTTCAAATATAATGACTCAAGTTAAATCAACTTGATCACAATCTGTTACTCAACTTCATTTGTCTAGTCACAGTCCTTATTTTTTTTAAATACTCACCCATCGGCTTTGGTCCTTATTGAGTAATGATTCTCGCACTTGTTAAGTAGTATGAAATGCATGCGACTAACCATTGAATAAATTTTAAAGGCTTGCTTTTCAATGCAATGGAAAATGCTCTAAAAACCAACTTGGTCCTCATTTTTTGTGGCAGCTGATGCCGACACATGCAAGACCAAAGCTATGCAACTGCCAAACTTGACCATATTTAAAAATAAATTAAAAACGCACCTATTTATGACAGCATTTAGTGGGTCCCTGCGATTCGTCCTGTATGTGCTTATGCGTGCTGACACTGAGCATGCTGTTACTAACCACACTTGCATGCTGACCCTGAGCATATCACCCCTAACCATGTTATTCATGTTGTTCATCAAGCATGATACCACTCAGCATTCGATCGTGTTTCCTTTGCAGCAAATTTAAAGCGCCTAGAAAAAGATTGAGCTCTCTGAGGGCGCTATATCAAGTTCATTATTATTATTACCCGTAGGCCAAACCAGGGCTGCAAATATGGTGACACTAATCTTACCTCGAAATTATAATTGGCAGCCAACTTCTCGTAAAAGCACATTAGTAGCTTCCACCGGCAAGTAAAACTAGTAAGCCTGTCAAAATAGTAGTCAGCTCTAAAATAAAAATTTAATTTCCCTACTTCTTCTGAGTCGCAATTCAATAGAAAATCTAGTATTAATCCACACATCAAGTACTAAAGAGCCTCAGGCCCCCTATAGTAAATCTAACCTATAAGGTCAATGATAGAGGCCTCAAAACTGAAAACTCTTTAGTGTGCAAGAGGTATAACTTGAACTTCTGACAGCCTTTAAAACAAAAGGCATGCGTAAACAGCAGAGAAATATACGTTTTGGGTCACTGAGCTGCCACGTACATTTACTTCTCAATATTACTTAATCTGAAGCCCTAAAGGCGTTCGTAGCAATAACTAAAGCACTCCAGGCGTGGCGGATATTTATGTTGTTCAAGTCAGGTACCTCAAAATAGTATTTCTCTCATCGCGTGTCTGTGCCCTGGAATTGGTTACCGAAAAATTTTATTTGTCTAAGATTTAAGGGGAAGCGACTGGTTCCACATAAGAACAAAACGTTAACATGTACGAACAAAATAATAAGTATATAATCAAGCATAATTCAGTCTAAAACCGATAAACTGTACTATAAAGAGAAGAAGATTATATCCTTATCAATATCAGTTTATCTTAGTCGTTCAGCTTTTTCTTTAAAGACTCGTTGCCATTGGTCTCTAGTTTGCCATAGAAATCCATTGGTAATTAAGCATATTTTATATCTGGGGGATTTCTATAAACAATGCTCTCGTTCCAAACAAGTCTGAGGAAATCTGGCGCCTTTTTAGGGACACTGCAGAAAATGGCCTCCATGCACGAACACGGCAGATCTTAGCTGAGTACCCTCTATAAAGCTAAGGCTACCCATGCAGTCTCAATGTAAGGATCTAGATTGTCCACCCATAGCTTCAAATTCTCAAAGGCCTAAAACGAAAAGAAAAAGATACTCGGTCTCATTCTCACCTGACATGGCTACATTTAAAAAGCTTAAAATGCACTTTCCAATTAAAGCGTTTGTTGGGACTTTGTGATTCATCCTTCGTGTGCATGTACCTGCTTGCACTATGCCTGCTGTCTGCGGATGTTACGACCAAACATGTGGTAATACTTTATATGCACCATCTGTAAAGTGCCTAGAGAGAGATTCAGTTCTCCGAGGGCGCAATAATAACCTGTTATATATATATATATATATATATATATATATATATGTGTGTGTGTATGTATGTATGTATGTATGTATATATATATATATATATATATATATATATGTATATGTATATATATATATATATATATACATACATATAAGTACAGCCATGACAGCAACAACATCTAAAGTGGCATATCCTAAATAAAACTGTTAACCGACTCCAAATATGGCGTTTTCAGCAGACATTGCAGTATACAGTATTTATTTACTAACTGCTATACATTATAAGGAACTCCTGGAGCCAACCTACAGATGATCACCTACGAGCGCCCATGCAATAGGTACGTTGCTATCTGTGCCAATCCAGACCCTACGATCAGTTGACAAGCATGTACCCTGATATTTAGATTGAATCAGTAAATCAATTGAACGTAGCACTAAAGAAGGAATCGGGTATGTCAAGTTATTCTTCAGAAATTAGAAATTAGAGCCTAACCCCTAAAACGGGGTCATCCAGCATATCTCGTGCAGCATCTTCAAGTAGGTTGGGTGTAATATTTCGAAGTAACCATTGACTTAGTGACCACACCAGCTACACAGTTAAATTTGCCTACTTTCAGCTAAGTAAAATTGCAAAATTGTAGGCTTGTTTGGACAGGGATGCGAGAGACTACGCTTCAAGAGCCCGAGAGTTCGAACTTACGACGACGAACAGCTAATTGCAACTAAGACTGTGCAGTTGTGTGCTACCGGCTACTCAGTTAGCCGATCGTAACTTGTTACGCTGCAGCCGTTCGACTTCGGGGTCGGGACCATCGTTAGCGATCGCAGGAATACGGAGGTTTATTTACTCGGGCTTCGAGAATTCTCATATTTACTCCGACAGATCGGTTCGAGTCATGTAAAGTGCTTTCGCCGGCGCATAACTCCTGATAACTGTCCCACAATAAACTGTCGCTCGTCACTTAAGCTAAGTGTCGACATTACTGCATCGATGAGAGAGTCGAGGCTGTCGGCAGAGTCTGGATGCGCATTTAGAAGAAGTGAATCGCAAAAATATTTTGAAAGTTTTTGATATCAATGCCTTTAGGTTGCATGGCAGGAGAAACTCGATGCTTGTGAGCTCAGGAGGAAAAAGGAGAGCACTAAATGAGAATAAGTAAAAATCCTGCGATCACTGGAGCAAGGCTCCTGTGAGGTAAAATATCCAGAATTTAGCCACTAGTATGAGTTGGATGACAAGCGCTTTGGACTAAGCCAAAGTTATATGGTCTTCAACGCGAATGTTATCGTCTCCAGCAATTTCAGGCTGGCTGTCATGCAGGTATACTTTGGTGAGGAACTCCAAAAATTCCTACGCGAACTAGCTTAGACTGCCATAAGTGAGTCAGTAGATCACAGCTGTGCTAGGCATAGTCTTTGATTGGGATCTGGTAGCAACTGACTCAAACGAAGGCCCGTGTGAGAAATTTTAGGTCATATAGCCAAGTGCTTTGCGAACAACAACAGCAACCTAGCTACCCTCATCTTTCAGCCTACATGGTCTGAAATAATGTGAGGCGGATGGGGTGATGTCAGATACGCAGCTGCTGAAGCAGGGTGCAATCCACATTTCGGTTAGCAGCAATAACAGCAATAATACATTTGTATAGCCCCCTCAGAGATCCTAATCTCCATCTAGGCACTTTACAGATGCAGTATAAAAAGCATTACCAAATGATTGGTGGTCACATCCGTAAGTAGCCGGCACAGTGTAAGCAGGTACGTGCACATGAACAACGAATCACAAAGACCCACTAAATGCTATAAAAAATGTGTGCGTTTTAAGCTTCTTTTAAATTTCATCATGTCAGAGGACGTTGTGACGTCGTCTGTCGGTGTGAGTTTCAAGCATTGGGTGCATAGGAACTAATGGCACGGTCTCCAACGGTTTTGATGTTCGTACGAGGTATGGCTAGACGATTCAAATCAGAACAGCACCTTTAGAGAATTCCATTCCTTTCTAGGCACATTATATTTGGTGTCAAGAAAACAAACATTATTGAATGGTTAGTGATGTCATGCTCAGTGACATCAAGCATAACATGTTTAGAGGTGACATTCACAGGGTCGGCATGCAAACTTAGTTAGTGGCAGCATGCACAGTGTCAGCAATGCATGAGCACACAAAGGACGAATCACATTGACCCTTAGTAAATACTGTGATGAATATATGCGTTTTTATAAATTTTATCAAGTCAGGAGATATCGTGACGCAAGTCTGAAGTGAGTTCCAGATTTTGAGAGCATACGACTAAAGGCAAGGTCTCCAAATAATTTGAGGTTCGTAAGTTGGATAGGTAAATAATTAGATTCCGAAAATCGGGCGGTACGATTCTTCTCCAGGTGGGGGAGTAGTTCTGATAGGTAGGCTGGAGCCACAGAATGAAGGGACATAACAGTCATCGTCAGAAAATTAAAGTCGATGCTCTGCTTGATTGGGAACCAGTGCAGGTCAGCTCAGACAGGTGGTGTGCTGTGGCTACTACGATGTTCACGGCAGATGAGTCTAGCTGCAGAGTTTCGCAGAAACTGAGAGCAACTCATTGCTCAGGCCGGTAGACCAGCAAGCAGTGAGTTACAAAAGTCGAGACAGGATGCCACAAATTCAAGGGCCAGTTTATATGTGCTATGTAATCAAAAAACATGCCCGAATTTTAGCAATCGTTAAGTAGATGAAAGTAGGCAGACTTGACTGTGGAGCTGACGTGGTCGTCTAATGAATGCTCACTTTGGAACAAGACACCTAGATTTCGTGCAGATTCACATTGGATACGTTGGCAGAGCAGGTTAGACTCTTCCATTCTTCGGGAATCCGGTTGGAATACTTGGGGCCGTGGAGGGCACGGCCTGCATTAGTCGGACTACCGCGACTGCTGACCGACCTAGTTGGTGCATTCACTGGCGGTCTTGTAGCTTAAAAATGTAAGTATTAGCTGCTTGAGCCCGACTCGTTGCGATACAAGCTAACCGGCATATAGCCGGGGTAGCGAGCACAGTGGTGCTGAAAAGGTGCAATAGTTCAGCTAGGTTAAAGAGACGAAGCTAAAGCAGGCCTCATGGGTCACAGTGAAAATGTTGCTCTGTTTTTATCAATTAACCAAAAGTCATCGTAGCTCTTTTAGTGAAGGAAATGCGTGACTGTATGTATTGGATTCATCAATCTAGCTAGTAGCTTCATTATTTCCCAGCCGCAAAGATTTAGTGTCTTGCTTCGGTAACCTGCCAAAACTCAATTGTCCAGCTTAAACAGAATCAGGTAGCAATTAAGTTCTTTGATCAGCTGTCTTGTTGGATTTCCCTAATCCTGGACGGGAATAAAACAAGCTGTTACCAAACGAACGAAGAATAGCTGCGGATGATTTTCTTCTGACTAACGCATTTAAAACATCAAGCAGTCGTCATAAAGTGCACCTCTAATTACAGCACTTGACAACAGTAGCACAATCACGCCGCTAGCTAGAAGAGCAATGCCACCTATTGCTACGGTACTTTTAGGAGGGCTTCCCTTAACGTCATTTTGCTTTTAGTGAATTAGCGAAAAACCAGGGTTGAACGTATGTATAGTTAAAACCTAGTCCATCAGTCCCCGTAGCTTTTTCGGACGGTTTAAATGGTATCCGTCACTCACTTTCAGGTATCTTTATTCTTTTGCTGCGGCCTACATAAGCGAACTAGTTGCCTATCGGGTTATTTATTGACCGATTCTCTTCTGACTTGACTTGTTTAGCTGCTGCAGTAACCCATCACAAATTATTTGGAGGTGGTGCCCACAAGCCGTACACTTTCAAAGCCGGAAATTCACTCACGACTGATTTCACATCATCCCCTAACTTACGACTTTCAAAAGTAAGCTAAAAGTCTGTTTGTTCCTATCAGCATTTGCTGGCTCCTTCCGTCAGTTGCTGCTTTCCGTATTAATTCTCGCTGATACTTCGCATGCCATGACTCGCCACCAGGCATGCTTCCTTTCTAGCACATTTTGAGTGCCTAGAAATTTCGTTGTTTTGGGGTGCTATATTGATTCCTTTTTATTATTATATCACTGCTGCGATTGGCTCTGAACAAATGAAGAATATCAAATGGTAAAAACAGGTTTTTGTGGAACGCCACGGGTGACTATTCTGCTGGATGATATGCGAGAGCCATACCACATTGACTGGACATTATCGAAATAGTTAGCTTCGAGCCACACCATTTGAGCCTCATCTGCAAGACTAGTTGGTTTTCTCAACCATTTGAGTAGGATGTTCTGATTGATAGTTTTAATTTCTGTCGGTAGATCGATAAGGACCCGTGCAATGGCTTCACCGTCGCAGTTGCTAACTAGAATGTTGTATGTCTCACACAGGAGAGAAGTTTCAACGAAATTGTTTCGCTAGAATACAGACTGAAATTTCTATGAAAGTCATTCCTATCTATTTGCGGCACGAGCAGCTTAGCGACAATCTTATAAAAAATCTTAGACAGAGATAAAGAAGGAGACTCAAAGATAATATCTGGAACCTCAGATAAAAATCCAGGCCTTTTGTAGCATCGGTCGAACGATAGCCGATTTGAATGGCTCTGGAACACACACCTCGCCAGAACAAACTGGAGTACCCGCGAGCACGCAACCTCGCCGGACCCGGCCGAGATAGTTTAGTCGTCTCCGCCTGTTTCGTGCCTTTACCGGAAGTCCTGGCAGGCGGGGGCCTATCGAATATGCTGGTCAGTGGGTGACGGCCGGCCTGCACTTTGAGAGGGGGCGTTGGCGTGCCTGGCACTGGGTGAGGTTCACGATGCCAAGCTCGGACCGGCGCATCCGGTTTCCGGCTGCCTACGCCCCACTGGATACTGGCATCCGCTGTACTCCTTACTGTTTCCAGTTCACGACTAAGCAGCAAGAATTTCTCTAGCAACGCACAGAAGTAGCATCTTCCACGAGTAGTGCACCTACACGCTAGTCAATAGAAGTTGTATGCACATAATAACTTTCCAAGAGGCTAGCACGGATATCGTTTTGGTTCAGTTGCTTCCGCGGGCAGTTACTTTGAATCGAAGCAGGTGCTAGCACTCACCTCTCAAGCACAGTGCTTTTGTGGTCAGCGTGGCTATTTGGGCCCGATGTCCGAGCTCCGGCCAGTGAGCGCTGATCGATCGGCGCACCAGAGCTAGCTGATCGCCGCAGTGCGAGGTCCTGCAGCCAAAGCGAGGAGCGAAGGCGTGCGGCGGAACCGTCGGCGCGTCAGTGACGTGGGCAGCGCTCAGCTGCGCACCGACCGAGACTTTTTGAAGAGTGGCAAGCCAAGTGGTACCGTCGGGCGCTCCGACAAAATCGGGCCTTCACCGCGTACACTCCTGGGGCCCGATGAACGAGTTGCTGGCAGTCGCTAGTCATGGGTGCACTACCGCGAACGACTTGCTCTTCCGGGTCAGATCCGTCGAGCAATTATCGCTACACTCAATTCCACCTAGATTAGATTAGAAATTAGGTAAATATTGTTCTCTTGGGCATGCGATAGTCTGGTTTGCCTTCAATGCAATGTCCTTATTGAGGAAAGTCCCGAAATTATCAGCGCAAGGCATTGCTACAGTTCATGTCGCTCGACAGTCCGTCGAAACCGCAATTGTTGTGTGTGCGTTGACTTGCTAAGTAGCAAGAGTAGCAAGCATACGGCCGCTGGTAACGCTGGCACTTTCTCTCTCTCTCTCTCTCTCTCTCTCTCTCTCTCTCTCTCTCTCTCTCTCTCTCTCTCTCTCTCTCTCTCTCTCTCTCTCTCTGATTTGGCGAGTTCTCTTAAATTTAGCGGACGCACTACGACGGACGGCATAGAAACAGGGTGGCGGGCTTTGCTACTATTGGCAGAGTTAGTAACTTCTAGCCACCTCTTACTTTCAGGCAATAGCTAGACAGTGAGGAGGTTCACGAAACGTCTGCTCGCTACACCAACTCGACTACGACGGCTCCCTGAGATTATTAGCGGCTCCTAAATTTGTACTTTTAGGAACCGCATAATCTATTACTTCAAAAGTCTAGCTGGGCAGTTGAATCGTCAGGCAGTTGTTCTCTCGGCTTTCAGCAAGAGACGTTGTGCTTTTTGAGCTTCGAAATGAGTTAGCCACGGTTGGTGCATCACACAAGCGCCTCTCTGTGGCAGTGGATTAGGCTGGTATACGTTAACAGCACGGAGACTTGATGTACTAAGCAAAGGGCGCTCTTGACTCCTGCCGCACTCTGAGGCCATCGGTCGGAATGCCTGCTTGAATTAAGGCACCATCTGCGACTCGCTGTAGCCGTGATTCGAGGCGCCAGCTTCACCAGCATTTGCAACTCATCGGCTTGAACTAGCCCCTCGGCCTTTACGAGCACTGAGCATGGGACAAAGGTCGTTAGAGCATGAGCCGCCGCCCACAGGCCGTCGGTACAAATTGTTGTAAGAAGTTTTCGATAGTTGATGAGGACCGTTAGCTGCCGTCCTGTATTAGTTTTATTGCTTTGTGACTATACTGGTGAAAATTGCACCCAAAGCCTGCCATTCATTTAGGCCGGTACAGGAAATCCGTGGTTCGATCGGGTGCTGAAGAGTTTAATCGGTTGCTTTCGAAGCCAATATGGCACGCTCGGGAAAAACACACCTAATTTTCAGCGAGGTAAAGAGCACTACTTAATCGGATTTAAGCAAATTGCAAGTTATTTTGTTTAAAATCATGGTTAGCTTCTGCGATAGCGGAATTAAAAATTGTAAACTTAAGTATGCTGATTAAAGTTATCAAATCTTTTACTCACCAGTAACACTTCTCACTCCCAGCGAGAGAGCCCCAACTGCTCCTCCGTGCGTTAACTTCCTCACTGCCCCTCTCCCCCCCCCGTCCCTTGCAGCTCTCCGCACTCAAGGTCAGGCATCTATAATTACCCGACGCAGCAGCTGCTCTTTGGCACACCCAATTGGCAAGCCGCAAAGGAGAGCCGGTCATCCTGCCGGCAACCGCAACCAAGCCGGCAGCCGCTAATAATACTATAGGCTCCCGTGATGTACACGTCACAACTTACATGGGCAGTCTAACAAAAAACTACCGTCCGCTAATAGAGGACGTAATCATCGAGCGAAGCCGGCCTTCGCACGGTTCGCCTAGGCCGAGTAACAATCGGCTGGTTTACATCACCGATGTGTTCAGCATTAACTGCGTCATGGACTGGTTTCTGTAGCCCAGCTGCTGTCTGGCACAGCGCGCACGTCTGCAACGTGCCGTCGTATCCCGTCTACTTCAATGCCGACTCCAGGTCCGACGCGGGTTATCCGGCCTTGGGGCCAAGTAGTAGTGCAGCGCGCACTTGGTGGCTTCATGAACACACCTTGCCCAATTGAGCATGCACCTGCTTCCGGTCCAGCAGGTACATCTTCCTCGTAGCGAACCAGTGGACTTTTCCACTGGTACTTGTGGAGCTAGCGGCTTGGCGCGGATGTTATCTCGCTCCGGGTGGCAGATGCCAAATTATACCAAAAGACCATGTCTAAAACATCGCCGCTGCGTGCCGCCATGCTCTTATTGGTGCGATGATTCCGCTCAACAATCGCGTTCCCCGATGGGCGATAGGCACACCGAAAATGCACAGTGACGCCCCAACGATCGCATGGCTGCGTAAACACTTGTGATTTAAATACAGCGGCATTGTCTAACAACAGCTGCCGGGGCGGACCTCGCTCGCGAAATATTTGCTCCAGCTCTTTGAGCACTGCTGTGGTTCCCTCGTTCTGCAGTCGCCGCCAAATCACGAACATACTCGGCCCACAATCCACAACGGTTAAGTACGGCTCACCCAGAAAATGCGTGACATCACACGGTAGCCAGCGCCGGTTGTTGGGCACGGAGAGGCTGCCGTCACTCCACGACTCGGGTGCCGGGTCAACTGACTGCGGGTGATTTTGGCCTTTGGGAAGCTCAACTGAGCAAGGCTCAGAGTTCTCAATCAATACCGAGGTGGTGCTTAGCGTGAAAGGCTCGGATGTCAATCGCTCTACCCACGCCTTCATTCGTTGCTACGGAGGCAACGCCGGCGTCAGTCAATCGATCCTGAGATTGCTCGTCGGTACAACTGGGTTTTAACCACCGATGGGGCACGCGAGTTAGACGATGTAATGTATCTCCGTCAGTAGCTCCACAAAGTGATAAAGACCATGTGTGTGTTACGCAGGAGAGTTTTGTATAGCGCACTCACAGCCTAAGCGGCTTTCGGTACGCATTCGGTAGCCAACAGACTTCGTCTCACGCAACAAAGAGAAAGTGGGAAGCATAGCAGAGTTATGGGGAGCAGTTGAGGTAGTGAGTAGCATAGAAGTAGCAGTTCAGGACCACTGAAAAAGATTTGCCATAGTCGGCAGTTCGAGAGTAGATGTCATTTCGTAAGATTTGTGGAAGCGAGTTCCACAGTCTAGGACCTGCAGAGCTAAAAATTTCTGTCGCCAACTGTCTTTAAGCGGAGGAATGGGACAGCTAATTTATTGTCCACACAGGACCTGAGGGCGCGAACAGGCTGAAACTGATGCAGCAGTTCAGCTAGGTACGAAGGAGCCAAGCCGTGGCGGGCCTTGTGGGTCAGCGTAAGAACTTTTCTCTTTATCCTTTGCTCAAGCGGCAACCATCCTAGCTCTTCCAGCAGAGGTGACACGTGCTCAAACCGCAGGGACTTGAAGACCAGCCTTGCAGCCATATTCATAGTCCACTGTAGTGGCATAATAGCTTTCTTTGGTAGCCCAGCCAAAAGGGAATTACAATAATCAAGCCGAGACAGAACTAAAGAGCTGTTAATTTTTTTACAAGCCACTGTGGGAGACAGCTTCTAATCTTGGATAGGGATTGGATGTGATGGCTAGCTGTAGAGGCAGTCTTCTGAATGAAGCTTTTGAAATTGAGGCAGCTGTCGAACACGACACCTAGATTACGAGCACGTGGTGAAGGTCGCACAATAGCATCACCTATTAGAACAGCAAAGCCTTTTAATCCAGCCACACGCTTAGGGTGTCCTATGAGCAGCAGTTCGGTTTTATCGTCATTTCCGCTTTATTCTCGTTCGATGAAACAAGCCGAACAGACACGTTCAAACTGCATTATCGAATCGTGTCGCCAAGCAGGGTCAGCCGTCGACGTGTCAATGCTTCCCCGAGCCCTCTCGAACGCACTGGCTTATCCCCCGAGCACAGTGACCGGAGCCAATCGAATACTGTGGCGGAATCCGTCACGACGACGACGGTCGTCAGGCTCCATGCTATCGCAAGGTTGACGCCTTTTAGCACAGTCTCTAACTCAGCTAAATTAATGTGAGCTGAGTCTTCAACCTTCCCAGCCACGACGCGTCCTCTACAACGTTGCCGCCAATCTCTAAACGTACCCCCATGGCAATGCTGTTAGCGTCGCACCAAAGCGTTCCAGTGGTCGTGGGTAGCACTGACCAGACGCCAGAAACGGGATCTTCGGCAAGCACGCGGCGATAGACTTCCTCCGCCATCTCTAGGACGCTAGCACTGACCGGCGAATCCCAGCCTTCACCGCTGGCTCTCAGCTTAATGTAGCTGGAGGCTACACGCAACCAGCCTGCAACTGGGAAGTGTCCGACTAATTGGTCGCACCAGGAAAAACCCTGTCTCTTTGTCCGAAACTCTCCGAGGTCAATTACTGCATAGTCTCGGCGCCACAGAAGTTCCTTGTCACGACGCCGTACTCGTAGTCCCAACACGCGAGCATTCAGAAGCTGCAGGGGCGGCTTCGCGTCGAGACCGAACCGCTGCAACAATTCGCTGACTCGATCGTTGGAAACGACAGTGCTATTTACTATAATGTCGTCCACAATAGAGTCGCTGCCTTGACGAACAAGCGGATCCATGGACAAGACTTTGTTGAAGATAGCTGTCATTATCTTCGGGGCAACATTCAACCCGAAACCGAGCCGTGTTAAGCAAAATCATTTGCCCTTAAATTCAATAGCCTGGTAGCGCCACAGTGACTCGTGTACATGTATCTGCAAGTACGCCTTTCTCAAGTCAAGTATGCTGAGTGCTCGCCCATTTTTCGCCAGAATCGAAGCTTCGTTCCGTATACATCTCCGTGAGCGGTATGGCTCGATACGTACTGATTCAACTCCCGGTAGTCCATCACCGGCCTCACTTTATCTTTGCTTGCCTGAACTACCGCCATTAACGGAATAAGACCGGTGCCCTTCGCAGTATACGGTACTAGCCAGCCAAGTCGTATCCACTCCTCTACCTACTCCTCATACGCAGCTTGAGCGGACAGAGGAATGTGGTAAGAGGGTGTTTGGTTCTCTAGACTTGGAGCGTTCGAGCCGTCTCGCCACACCCACGACACCATCCACACGCCGTTGGCAAACGTCGTGGAGAAATCCTTGTCTTCGACCGTCAGAGCCTCGACAGCATCTTTTTGCGTCTCGGTCGGCCGCTCAGCAACCGCAGCGAAGCGTGTCTCACCAAAAAACTCCACATTCTTGCCGTCGGCCTTACTCGAACGCCTCCAAGACAACGTACTGCATCCATGCCGAGCAGCAAATCATAGCCGGGAAGGATGTCGGTCACGAAGCAGTTCAGTTGTAGTAGGCGTCCGTCGATGTCGACGTCCACACGGCACATATGGCGGCATACAGTTGTCCTGCCGTCCATCATCACGATGGGTTCTTGAACAGGCTCAAGCTGAGATGCGCATATTAATTTCCAGGACACAATGGAACGCGAGCAGCCAGTGTCAAAAAGAGCCCTTGCCGAACGGTCACCAATCAATACGTTCACGTGAGGTATTTTCGCCACCAAGGGGAACGCCATAGCGCAGCAATTCGCGCGCCCCCTTACTCGTTTTTTGGGCGCTCGCTCCAACACGAGGCCGCTACATGCCCTGCCTTGCCGCATCGAAAGCACACGATTCCCTTACTCTTCTGCAATCGGTGAGTGCAGCTCCTGGCAACGTGCCCCAGCTCGTTGCACAAGAAGCCGACGAAACGCCCCGACTGGACTCGAGACTCGTTCATCGTGCTTCTCGCCGTTCGTACAGCGCCCGCTGCACACACGTTCTCAGCGGCAACAAGGTGTCGGGCCCGCTCAACGACCGCAGGAAGTCATCGTTGATAGGCTGCACGCTGCCTTCATCTGCGTTTTGACTCAACCTGGCAGCCCCGCGATGAATGCACATATTTGCCACTCCTCGAACCCGGTAGCAGCAACATCAGCTGTAGGCATCACCAGCGATATCAGCCGCTTAAGGTCGGCCGAGTATTCATCTACGTTCTCACCCGCACGCAAGTGCCTGCGTAAAAGCTCGTCATACGCACAGAAGAGATCTGGTGAAAACGCGGCGGTCAATTTTTTCTTTACCGTGCTATAGTTTTTCTTGTCGTCCATACTTAGTCCTTGAGAGACCGCGAAAGCGCTTCCCGTCAAAACCAGCGGCAACAACTCGGCCAAGTCGGTGGCGTTCTGAATCTCTGCCACAAGCTCAAATCGCACAATCCATGCTGCAAAGTCTTCCCTTCCGTCAAACTGGGTGTAGACGTCGTTGGTCTTAATCGCCGTCATTATGATTGTCGCAAAACTGCCAAAATAGCTTAAAGTTATCAAATCGTTTATTCACCAGTAACACTTCGCACTCCCAGCGAGAGAGCCCCAACTGCTCCTCCGTGCGTTAACTTCCTCACTGCCTCTCTCCCCCACCCGTCCCTTGCAGCTCTCCGAACTCAAGGTCAGGCATCTATAATTACCCGACGCAGCCGCTGCTCTTTGGCACACCCAATTGGCAAACCGAAGAGGAGAGCCGGTCATCCTGCCGGCAACAGCAACCAAGCCGGCAGCCCCTAATAAAACTATACTGACAATGGCAGCAGGAATGAATTTACTATGGTTTGTCTAGAAGATTCAATTGCAGTAAGGTGACCAATGCAGCTCACGTGCCGGCCACAGTAAAAGGTTCGTGCGCTGAAATAGGGTAATCCACTGCATGGCATGGGAAGCCAGAGTTTAGTAAGCTGCTGGTCATGCACAGGTGTATTGTATGTAAAGTAAAAAAAATTTAAAAGTAAAGTAACGGTTAACTGATTTTACAGACTCAGTTAGCTATAAAAATAATGCACTTGATAAAGCGCCCTCGGAGAACTCTATCTCTTTCTAGGCGCTTTACATTTGCTGCAAAGGGAAATGCAATTGAATGGAGAGTAGTATCATGCTTGATAAACAACATGAATAACATGGTTATGGGTGACATGCACAGGGTCAGCATGCAAATGTGGTTAGTGGCAGCATGCACAGTGTGAGCACCCATAAGCACACGAAGAACGAATCACAGGGACCCACTAAATGCTGTCCTAAGTAGGTGTTTTTAAGTTCTTTTTAAATGTGGTCATGTCAGGGGATGTTCTGACGCAAGTCGGGAGGGAGTTCCAGGCTTTGGGAGCGTACTAACTAAATGCACGGTCTCCAAAGGAATTGAGGTTTGTACGACGTATTGGTAGACTGTTGGATTCCGAAAAGCAGGTGGTACGATGCTTGGCCTGGTGGGGGAGTGTCTAAGTATCTAGTGGTCCAAACAGTCGTAGAGGCTATCGCTCTTGCTTACTGGTGGGATATACAGAATTGCCTGCTTCAAGACTTGTTCCCGCGACCTGGGTCGCGAAGCTCGAACACTTTACCTCTAGACTAGGACCCTTAGCTTTGACTGACGATGTGGCTAATGATGGGATCGTTCATCTTGTGTTGGTTATTGCCACCGTCACACAATCGCTCAATTATTCTTCTACGACTGCACGTTGTCGCCTCCCACAATTACCAAAGTCTGCACATATTATCACGTTCAGGTTTCATTAGGTCTGCAGTTTGTTATCTTTTTGGTATCCTCAAGCATATACAAATCAATAAACCATAATACTCTTGACAGTGATGCCGTCCACACGAAAATATCTTCCGCTGCCGCTGCCGCTCCATTCTCCTTCCGACCCGTCCTCACTTGGGAAATTTTACAACCCGACGCCATCCGACGTCCTGGAAGAGTTCACTCCTCTGACTAAGCCTCTACTCTAAGCCTCTCTGACTGCACGTCCTCGAACACGTAGCCTTTGGTTGACCATCGACATTATAATAGCTAGCGCAAGCTTGAGAAAGCATATACTAGATCAGGACTGACTTCCATCGACTGACATTTGTGGAGTACCGTAGATCAAGCCAATTTATCCTAGCAATGGCCAAGTCCAGCTTTTATATAAACAGAGCCTTATCACAGATGCACAATCCTAAAATGCTGACGTCGACCAACAGCCATCTTCTTGTCCGCTACTAGGTTAACACCTTAAAGATAGATTATCTTGCTTTTTTTGTCAGCAAGATCGATAAGAGAGTCCTTCCCTCGAGGTTAAAATATCCTCGCTAGATCTTCTCAAGCAGTATCATCTCTCTACTGGACTCCTCTCCCTCGATTCCTTGCAGATACCTTTATGTCCGCATTCATGCCTGCCACTAGTGACCTCATCTTGAAATTGATCTCTCAGTCAAAAAAGACTTCTAGCCCTCTCGACCTTTGAGACCCACGTTTCTTCTTCTGCGAAGCATAGATCTGCTATTCTAATGCATTGCTACTAGAAGTATGTTTTTTAGCCTCAGATGTTGTCCATGCCTCTTTGTGACAGCCCTCCGCACGACCTGTCGTCGGGCTGGGTAGCGCGACCGAGCAACAAGTCTGCTGGCTCTAACACCAAAACCTTTATTTCACGCGACGCCAGACAAGCCCAATCTGCACACACTAGACGGCTGCCAGCGTCGAGGGATTTCGCTCTTCCCTCCCGTTGTACTACTCCGGCAAACCTTATATTCCATGCGTGCGTTGTTTTTTGCACTGTCGGGCCATTGTTCGTTCCGAACCCGCCCGAATGCTGGCGGCAGTTTGTGGTAGATTGATGTCCCCACAGATGCCGCCAATGCATGGATTTGGGCAGGACTGCCGAGTCATCGTCTGCCCATCCACCGGTCGCGAGCTTGCGGCTGCGTAGGCAGTCTGAGAGAGCCATCGCGAGGTCTCCGCCCAGTGTTCGCAGGCTGCAAGCGTGCGTGTTCTTTCAAACTCTTTCAAAAAGATGTTAATACTATAACTTTCTCAAATTAAGTGATGATAAAACCAACTTAACAGTTATGGGTGAAACTAGTATGACTCCAAACTTATAAAAATATTCCTCAAATTCGACTTTGCCAGCCTGTCTCCTGTAGCATCTTCACGGAATCTGGGTTACCTGTTTCAAAGTGATCTTTCACTAGACCATCGCCTCAGCTCAACAGTTAAGTTTGCCTACATTCAGCTACATAATAGTGATGGCACACTAGGTAAGGTGGTTGCTTTCACGACCTCAGTCCCGAGGTCGTGGGTTCGATTCCTGCGGTGGGCGATCCTTTATGGCCACTGCAATCGGTTGTGATAGCCGTATAGGCTCTTCTGTCTCAATGAAAAAAGAGGCTGTTTAATCAGCTAGGATTTTTTTCTAACACTGCCAAAATGCGTATCCGCTTAGACAGGGACACCGCGTCCAAGTTGGCTCCTGCATTTGTGGCATCCCTTCTTGACTTGTGTAACTAATTACTTGCAGGTCTCCTGCCTGTCCCATAAGGCACTTGAAGTTAGTGCAAAATTCTTCGGCCAGGATTTTCTGTCGCGAGCGTAGCAGTTACCGCGTTAATCCACTGCCTGCTGACCTATACTGGTTCCCATCAAGCAGCGCACCTACTTCAAGGTTGTGTCACTCTAAGTTCCTTCATTCTCTTACTTCAGCCTACCTATCTGAACTGCTTCCCAATCAGTATCATGTATCTTACTCCTGCTCTTCTGACTAAGCCGTTTAGATATTCCTCGTACTAGCATCATATGCTAGATCATTATGGCGACAGAGATTGTGAATGGTTCCTAAACTATAATCTATAGGAGCCTTTCATTAAGAAGACTTCTACCACACCTAGCACATCACGTCTAATCCCAGACTGCGATAAGGGACTATCTACCATGGCTGCTTGCCAAAACTTCACCTAGCTCTCTGGTTTTGTGTAGGCTGGACTACAGCAATTCCACGTTGGCATGGCTACCAAAAACACTCAATGAGCCTCAGCAGCTGGTGATGAAAATGACTGCACGTTTAGTCAACAAATCCCAGAGATTCTGCCATGTATCTTCTTTTACTGGAATAGCTACGGTGGCTTCCGGTTTATAAACACATACAGATCCAAACCTTTTCTTTCCTTTGCGGCAAATGTAAAGTACTTGAACGAGATTAAGTTCTCTGCGGGCGCTGTGCAAATTATTGTTATTACTATATATTATTTCTCTGACCCGCAAGGCCCGCTATGGCTTGGCTCATTCATAACAAGCTGAACTGATGCACGAGCTTCTGCCTCTTCTTCTGCCCTCGGGTTCTCTATGGACAATAAATTACCTTTTCCTTATTTTTCTTATAGACCGTTGGTGACAGAAGCTTTTGCACTGCAGGTCTAAGACTGGAATTTACTTCGACAAATCTATCGCATCGACACGTGATCTCCTGCTGCCGACTGTGGAACATCCTTTCCAGCCGACCTGAGTTGCTACTTCTGTGCAACAGACCTCCTTCACTGCCTTCTCGACTTTTAGCTTTGCTATTCACTTCCTCTTTCTTTGTTGGGTGATACAAAGTCTATTAGCTACCGTACCGAAAGCCGCTTGGGCTTTAAGCGCGCTCTAAAAGAATTCTCAAGTGTAAGATCCGCTTGGTCTTTGTTGCCTTGTGAAGTCACAGACTACAATACAATACATCAGCATGACAAAGTCACTGGCCACGGTGAAACAAGTTCTCTGTAGGGAAGAATAGCCTAAAGTGAAAGCTGCTGCTGCTGGTGGTACCTACGGAAGGTGCGACCACTGCA
This sequence comes from Cristatella mucedo, assembly GCA_009760855.2. NCBI lineage: Eukaryota > Metazoa > Bryozoa > Phylactolaemata > Cristatellidae > Cristatella > Cristatella mucedo. Next base: position 20,387,875 of record WPIO01000001.1, on the reverse strand, counting down.
CATCAAGTTAGGGTCTCGTATAGTAGTCGGTCAGGGCTCTAGACTATGAATCAGAAGCTTTAAGTGCCTCCAGGATTTCTTTCTGTAGCTGTCGCAGAGCCAATGCTGAAACTTTTAGGTATCTTCGCAGGACCGCAGACAGAGAGTATCACAGAGAGTGTGAAGAATTCCCCCAAGAAGCTGAGCTGCACAGGTAAGCGGCTTGGGACAGTGTTAGTTCAATGCAGAGGCGGAGCCAGGGCGGGCTCAGGTTGGGTGCAACGTACGCTGCTGCTGCCCCTCGAGGGGAAATTTCCCTCCATGATATATGCAAGTACTTCCCTCTGTCCAGGGGGGGCAGGGGGCAATTGGCCCCTGCTCACACTGCTCATTCCCTGGTTCAGTGGTGCATTGCCTGGTTCAGTGGTGCGTGGCTTTCTAAGTAATCACAAGATGAATAAACGAAAACTGTGAGCTGCTGGTTTAAGGTCTCATAAAGAATTGTCTCAGAATATTATGCAGACTGACTCTTTAAAGGCAATATCCTTGATGTTCGTCATAAGAAATTGTGAAAAATGTGATAGCTTACTCAGAGGGGAAAACAAACGATTTCGCTAGGAGATACTGGACTTCAAACATTGTCACTAAGGACATTTTAACGAAAGCGTAGTGGGGGATCATGTTGAGGCTTCTTCTTAGATTTAGTGATTTGCACTATAGCTGAGGTATTTTGAATGGTCATTTTTCTGACTGCATAGTGCACTCGCTGTTAATTTGAATACTTTGCTGCTCTTTCTGACTAAATGTGAACCTCGAGATGTGAATTATTTAGTTTGCCATCTGAAACGGGTTAATTTTAAATTAATCCCTGCCCCGGTCACAAAAGCAAAGTGTGTATGGAATAGTTGGCATATTCTATATTTCTTAGACGCGAGCAATTAAGAAATAGCACTTTTTACCCGCACACCAGAATGGCGTTATATTGCGTTACACATTGCGCTCAGTAAATTTAGTTCGCTTTCACTTTGCAATCTAGCATGGAGTTTCAACAGAACCTGTATTAGTACCACTACGTTAACAGTTCCCTAAAACTTCTGAGGGGCCGAGACTAAATAAAGCTATGACCTTTTTTATGACTGGAAGGCTGGCGCTAAAGCTCCGCACTACTAGGATCTCCATGGTGATGGTGGAAATGAAAAACTGCAGGCAATAGACTACCTCATGATAGGTCGACCTAACATTGATGTACTAGGCATCGAGCTAGTAAGCAAATAGTGTTACAGGTAATAGGACGAGCAGCCTAAGACAGGAGCTACCTGCACACTAGTCACACACAAAATATAGATAAATATATTGCTTCGTCTACTGTATTTAAATCTCTGTTAATAACGAAATAAAGACCCTGCTATCACTGCTGTTTAATGAGCATGTCGGCGTCCCTGCAGCACGGGCACTCGCTGCGGCACGCAGCATGAGACCGCAGAAGTGCAATGGCTGTGCGAAAGTCACCAATGAATCGGCTGCGGTCTGCCAGCTCAGTGCACTTGGAGTTGTGAACCAGTTCGTTCCTTGGCACTGAAACTTTCCTGACAGCGTTCTTGAGGGTGTCTCTTAGATCTTTACCTGGAAGATTCGTAGAGTCTAAAAGTCGATCTGTAAGAAAGGATATTGGCATGCCATGCTCATTTAGTGGGAATTTGTTGTTAATAATTAGGGCTCTAGTCTTGGAAAAGCCGTGCGCTTCACTATAACTAAATTGGGCAGCTGCAAAACTAAGTGCACTCGTCATTTTTCTCTTTTTCCGGTGTCAAGTGAAGTCACCTCGCACAGTGCCACTCGCGTGCAACTTTTCGCCACAACTTAAAATTCGAAGGTTATCAATTGAAAACTTTCAGGTCAAGTTAATCAGCCTGAGAGAAAATTTGCTTCTGTAAACGAACGACTTATCTTAAGCATGCAAGCGCGTGAGTGTGGAGTAAATCAACTCGGGGCAGGATAACTCTACTTTGGATTCGCTCAGCCGCCATTTGAACGATTACAGCCTGAAAGCATGCAGCTGTACATTTGAGGGCAGCACCGCAGACGACCTTCAACTAACACGGCTACTGTGGCGAACGCGTGGTAATGCCTCTGAAAACGAAGTCTTTGTCAGATTTCTAGAGTCAAAGTATTTTTGAGGTTGTGGAATTGAAGCTTTTTCTAGTAGCTCTAGAATCGTAGCTTATACCGTTACATACAGCGCGCGAAACAAATGCGGCTACTCAGAGCGGCCACTTGAGGGCTGCTAAAGGAGTTGGTGCCTCGAGCAGACCTAGACTTTCATTGAAACTGCACCACGTATGGAGCAGCTAGGGCGACATTAGCACGGCACGGCACGACAGCATCTACGAACGCCCATATCTTAATCGCCAGTCCACGACCTCTGCGTATACTTCTATAACCAGCAGCCGTGAAGACGACCACAGCAGAGCAGGCAGAGGCTTAAAGTCCGAATGACTAGCTGCAACTTCAGATATCTTTTCACAAAACCAAAGAGACTCATTCTGTAATATCTGGTAACTAATGGTGAAAACTTAGCAATGAAGAACCTAGCAATCTCAAGCAACTTTCATTGTCCGGCTGAATTTCTGCGCCAATGTTTCACTGAGAATACTGGACGTTGTCGGACACAAATAGCAGTAATCAGGAAGAGCGCTCACTCAAACATATCAAGAATGGCTTACATATCTCATCGTGCCACGTGTTTGAGCTTCGAGCGCTCCTATTCGAGCATCGGACTGATTTCAAGATCCTCGTCGCGGCGGCTTACAGGTCGCTTCACTCACTTCCGCCGCCCAGGCGCTGACCGACCCGCGCTCGGCTCCTCCGGTCGCGTGCTCTCGCTGCGTCACTCGCTTCTCTGCATCTGCCATCGTATCGCCGGCTACGCTAAACTCTAATCGTTCGGTCGTTGAGCCTTAAGCTCAATCGCACTGCATGAATCTGAATCTCACTACCTGCTACGGTCGCACCTGGAATAGCTGTTTATGTTATAAGACTCGTCTGTTTTGGTACGCTTTCCCCGCCTTCTAGAGAGCATGTGTGTCCCCACTGCGCTTTGCGTGCGTACCTGCTCACGAATCAGTGAATTAAGCTAGCCATTGGTCTCGCTAACTGGTTTTTCCAAGTGTCTTTTAAGCATTCTTTGGCATGCTAACACATCATGATGCTTGCCTTTTTTGCTTGCTTGATACCGTGGTGCTTGTGACTTACTCTTAGGTACTAATTTTCTTGCATTGAGTTGTAATTGACCTGGATAGATAAAAAGCTTCTTTTCTGTGTTTTATGAACAATCTTTCTGTATTATCATACTCATTTTTCTCAATCAGAAATTAAAACATAAAGGCAGTAAATGACCCACATATCGGCACTGGGATAGTCTCTATAAGCAGCTGAAACATCTCTAACAGCAATAACAACAAAATATGTTGTTTACAAAGAACCCTATTAGAAATAAATTTAATTCAGGGCTTTTTACAACTTTTATCAAGAGCAGAAATAGCCAAGGGATAGGGAAATGCATTGTATCATGCTTAGACAAGCATCCACTTGTCTGATCGCGTTCAGTCCGTGTCGTCTGGAGCGTCAGGTCTCACCAACGAGACCGGTCACCTGCAGAGTCACTCAAACGTCTGTCTTTGATACCTGGCTGTTCTCCATTTATACTCAACCTCTGGGACAAGTGATTATGTCCCATGGAATAGGATATCACTTGTATGTTGACGATGCTAAGCTGTAGTTTTCATTCAAACCGTCGGAATCTGCTGCAGCAATTAATAATCCGAATGCTTGCCTTATCGACATTCGATCCTGGATGTCGGAAAATTTCTTGAAACTAATTGACGATCAGACTGAACTGCTCCTCATAGGACACCTTAAGCGTGTGGCTGGATTAGAAGGCTTTGCTCTTCTAATAGGTGATGCTAATGTGCGACCATCACCACTGGCTCTAAATTTAGGTGTCGTTTTCGACAGCTGCCAAAATTTTAAAAGCTTCATCCAGAAGACTGCTTCTACAGCTCGCCATCACGTCCGATCCCTATCCAAGATTAAGAGCTGTCTTCCACAGTGGCATGCAAAAAAGTTAACTAGCTCCTTAGCTCTGTCTCGGCCTGATTATTGTGATTCCGTTTTGGCTGAGCCACCAGAAAAAAACAATTAGGGTACTGCAGATGGCTATGAAAATGGCTGCAAGGTTATTTTGAAAAGTCCAGAGGTTTTCACCACGTGTCTCCTTTGCTAAAAGAGCTAGGATGGCCGCCGGTTGATCAACGGACACAGAGCAAAGTTCTTAAGCTGACCCACAAGGCCTGCCACGGCTTGGCTCCTCTATACCTAGCTGAACTGCTGCACAAGTTTCAGCCTCCTCGTGCCCTCAGGTCCTGTATGGATAATACATTATCTGTTCAATTCCTCCACTTAAAAACCGTTGGCAACATCAGCATTCGCTCTGCAGGTCCTAGAATGTGGAACTCGCTTCCATGGTTATAATAATAATAATGCACTTGATAAAGCGCCCCCAGAGAACCCAATCTCTTTCTAGGCGCTTTACATTTGCTGCAAAGGGAAATGCAATTGAATGGTAAGTAAAATCATGCTTGAAAAACAAACAAAATGAATAACATGGTTATGGGCGACATGTACAGGGTCAGCATTCAACTGTGGTTAGTGGCAGCATGCACAGTGTTAGCACCCATAAGCACATAAAGAACGAGTCACAGGGACTCACTAAATTCTGTCATAACAGGGTGCATTTTTAAGTTCTTTTTGAAATTTGGTCAAGTCAGCGGATGTCGTGACGGACGTAGAGAGTGAGTTCCAGGCTTTGGGAGCATATGAACTAAATGCGTGGTCTCCAAAGGATTTGAGGTTTATACGAGGTATAGGTAAAGAGTTAGATTCCAAAAGGCTGATGGTACGATGCTTAGCTTATGGGGGAATACATCTGATAGGTAGGCTGGAGCTAAAGAATTAACTGACCTCAAAGTGAGCGATAAAATCTTGAATGTAATGTAATGTAATGTAATGTAATGTATCTCCGTCAGTAACTCCACAAAGTCATAAAGACCATGTGGGTGTTACGCAGGAGAGTTTTGTATAGCACACTCACAGCCTAAGTGGCTTTCGGTAGCCAACAGACTTCGTCTCACGCAACAAAGAGAAAGTGGGAAGCATAGCAGAGTTAGGAGAGCAGTTGAGGTAGTGAGTGGCATAGAAGTAGCAGTTCAGGACCGCTGAAAAAAATTTGCCATAGTCGGCAGTTGGAGAGTAGATGTCGTTGCGTAAGAATTGTGGAAGCGATTTCCACAGTCTAGGACCTGCAGAGCTAAAGCTTCTGTCGCCAACTGTCTTTAAGCGGAGGAACGGGACAGCTAATTGATTGTCCACACAGGACCTGAGGGCGCGAAACGGCTAAAACTGATGCAGCAGTGCAGCTAGGTACGAAGGAGCCAAGCCGTGGCGGGCCTTGTGGGTCAGCGTAAGAACTTTGCTCCGTATCCTTTGCTCAACCGGCAACCATCCTAGCTCTTCCAGCAAAGGTGACACGTGCTCAAACCGCTGGGACTTGAAGACCAGCCTTGCAGCCAGACTCATTGTCCGCTGTAGTGGCATAATAGCTTTCTTTGGTAGCCCAGCGAAAAGGGAATTACAATAATCAAGCCGAGACAGAACTAAAAAAGTTGATCCGTTGCTTGACCGGTAGCCAGAGCAGGTCGGTGAGAAGTTATTTGATGTCGCAACTTCGACGCTCACGACAGACAAGCCTAGCTGCAGAGGTTTGCACCAGCTGTTAGCGCTTGATTGCACATGCCGGTAGGCCAGCAAGCAGTGAGTTGCAGAAGTCAAGACGGGATGTCACAAATGCGTTGACCAACTTTGATGTGATATCCCAATCTAAACAAGCCCAAATTTTAGCGATAATATGCATCTGAAAGTAGACAGACTTGATTGTGGAACTGATGTGGTCGTCTAACGAAAGGTCACTTCGGAAAATGATACCTAGATTTCGAGCATTATCGACAGAAGATACGCGACATAAGTGTCGATTTTGAGCGTCAGCCTTTCCAATTTCTGAATCACACCTGGTTTGCCCATTACTAGTAACTTAATTTCATCCTCATTGAATTTAAGAAAATTTGCTCCTATACCTGTGCGGATGTCATCAATATATTCAGCAAGGAAGTTAAGAGAATTCGAGGTGCTCGCTTGAAGGCTGGGAGGGATCAAAGCAAAGGTACAACTGAGCGTCATCCGCATAGAAGTGAAAGCTTAGATTGTGCTTGGCAATCACATCGGCGAAAGGGAGAGTATAAACTGTGAAAAGAACCAGACCACGCACGGAGCCCTGTGGTACCTCATATATCAGAGGTACCTCGGATGATCTTTGTCCATTCTGGAGTCTCCCACTGAGATATGACCTGAGTCACTGCAGAGCAGTGCCAGTGATGCCCAGGCGAGATATGAGAGGCGCTCAAGAAGGACTGCATGGGGATCAATAGCATCAAAAGCTGCCGAAAGATCGAGCAACACAAACAGTGATACTTTACTCAGGTCTGCATTCCTAAGCAGATCGTTGTACATCCGAAAGCAATGCTGAATCTATGGAGTGATTAGCTCTAAAGCCAGACTGGAACTTACTAGTAAGGTTAGAAGTTTCAACATATGAGTTCAGCTGGTCTGCCACGACTCGTTCCAGGGTCTTTTATAGGAATGGTAAAAGGGAGACTGTGCGGTAGTCGCTCAAGTTCTTTTGGTCTAGTGTAGCCTTCTCTTACACAACGACAACTACTCTCCTGCTGCCGACTCATCCTTTCTAGCGGTCCTGAGCTGCGACTTCCATGCTACACACTACCTCAATTGCTCTCCTGGGGACTATATCTGAACAGGTAACAATGCAAAGCACACAGGAACAAAATAAGCAAGCTTGCAAGGGCGACGGGTATGTTGACCAGAACAGGGGCGTTTCTAGCTGAGACTTAAATTACATGAAGTCTTTGCAGGTTGTAAAGCTCGAGTTATGGTTTAGACTATCGGTTCGTATGCGCTGGAGGCTCCATCTCAAAAATATCTCACTATAGTACGATGGACGGAAATATGACTAGATGCTTAGGCGAATGTGGTCCGACAGCATACGGTAGTTGCAAAGAGGTCGAATAGGTTGGAGCTTTATTTCAAGAGATCTAGGCCATCTGTAAGCCAGACTAAGTATCATGAAATTGACTGCCTATGGCCAGTGAAGCTCGGAGAGAAGTCATGTGTTGCGGCGGCCGTTCCGTTGATAACAAACCAGTCAAGCAGCTGAGTTTGCATCAGTTGCAGTTAATTCAGACACAGACCAGAAGTCCGCCAAAAAGAGATATGCCGTAGTCTAGGCAGAACGTTAGAACTCGTGAACTAGTTTGATTGCTTTCTGAGCTCTCATTAAGGAACGCCCTAATCTTGGATATGTTCCTTAGCTGAACTCGACATCTACTCTCCAACTGCCGACTATGGCACATCTTTTTCAGCGGTCCTGAACTGCTACTTCTATGCTACTCACTACCTCAACTGCTCTCCTAACTCTGCTATGCTTCCCACTTTCTCTTTGTTGCGTGAGACGAAGTCTGTTGGCTACCGAATGCGTACCGAAAGCCGCTTAGGCTGTGAGTGCGCTATACAAAACTCTCCTGCGTAACACCCACATGGTCTTTATGACTTTGTGGAGTTACTGACGGAGATACATACAACTTAGTCAAATTTGGCCTACTGGATGGTGCAGAAATGGGCCCATCTAACGACAAGTCGTTTTGAAATAGCACTCAGTGATTACGGGGAGAGGTCCAGGAAGTGATTCTCGAGTAACAAATGTTATGTTTGAGGTCTGCCAGCTTGTAGGTAACACTAGGCTTTCCCATAATGGTTACTTTGGTCTAATTATGACTGAGATTTAAGATGCTAATAGCATCCAGAAGCGAAGGTCATCGACGTAAGCAGCCAGAGATTTGTATTGCGTCGGATGAAGATCGAGGCTTAATACGGTCGAAGGATGGGTAAAGCTGAGTGTTGGGCCAGGTGGTAAGGATACGTGGTTAAAGGAAGGGCCCTAAGACTAAAGCTGTATAGAGAGTCATTTACATTCAGCATGGCGTTTCCCTAAAAGCTCACCATACATGCGTATAGTTTCATAATAAGAACGCGGCATCGAGTATTAAATCAGGTCTGCTGTGAAATGATCTTTATCTGCACTTTTTTCTTAACAAATATTTACCTAAATAAGGCCCTACAGATAATTCAGCATGCACACATGTCGAAAATCCGAGTCGGATTTCTTAGGCGCATCAAGTTTTCGTAACCTCTGAGAATTGCGTTAACATCTACACGCATACGCAAGGACACGCATGAAGATTTATACACATACTCGTGTTTATACTTACAGGTTTAGCCATGAGTAGGGCAACAGACGTTACTTGTAACTTTCTTGAGTCAACCAATTGTTGTAATGCTTGGGCGTGCATAAGATGTACGCATACTTGTATTTATGCTCACAGCTTTAGCCATGAGTAAGGCAGGAGACATTACTTTGAGCTTTCTGCTATTCGGTTCACGAAGCGAGCAGAGAGCCAGCCGGTAACCAACACCGACCGCTTATTGCACGACGCTCGGAGCTCGGAGCTCGGAGGAGGCGCGCGACTCTCTTCGCCCTCTTCTCCCACTCGATTGCCTTCTCCTCTAGCACGGCTGAAGCTGCACTGGCCGATCCCGATGATTCGTCGGAGGGAAATTCAATTTCGCACCGGTCATCGAGTTTGCCTCGATAAGGCTATGAGCTATTAAATCTGCTTCGAGGTCTTACGCGACAGCAAGCGCGACTTGAACCGTAACGGTAGCACATTTGATGGCGTTCAAGTGTATTTGAAATCTTAGCCAGCTGTATCTCGAGGATGATCTCGAGCGGTTTCTCCTCCTTGATTTTTCAAACAAAGCCATAACCTAGATCATATGATACTGCTTCCCGCTGATCAAATAGCCCTACAGCGTGATGATGTTTTGTGCTATCAATAGAAAATTGCACATTTTCCTTTTGCATTGTGAGCGTTTAATCAGAAAGAATTTCGGTTTTCGCACGACAAAAGGCCGTAAGACGTGCGTATGTTCCAGACTTCTAATGCCCGTGAACATTTTCAATGCACGAATTCGGCAATATGTCTCGAAACTTCTAATATCCGGCAATTGCATTGATTCCAGCACATTTTAATGTACGCACAATTGGACACAATTTATGTTCCACATCAGATATACCTAAAGATAAAGGATTTCGCAGAGTACGCAGCAATCATTGTGACTTTGACTCACCTATTCCTCTACCTTTTGCACCGAAGTTATCTTTTAAGACGTGTTCAAGAGTCTTGCAAGCTCTCACTGCCAGCTCCAAGTCAGACATGCGTTGGCCGGTAGCTTCATGCACCGCTATCAGGCCTGCTTTCTCGATCTCATTAAAGACATCTGGCTTCCATGTTGAATATAAGCAGCCTATCCTAACAGATTCAGATGAACAGCCAACCGTGTATACGATTCCGCTACAAGCAAACAATTATGAATATAGCAGAATGCCTCCCAAACACAAAAGAATCCTATATCAGCCTGTAAAAATATCTTTTTACTCAAGCTGAGAACTTCCATATTACCTTTACATGAGTTTGTATGTCAACTTTATCATTATCAATCTATTGGCGCCTCTCTTAAGACCATGCATCGTCGGAGAAACTCAGAAAATTTCGCTTTTTTATTAAATCAGCTGTATGGTTACCACTCTGATTCAGTAAGAATACGTTTGTCTGCATTCATCGCAACTTTATGAAATAAGGAGTAGGCTGTTGCAAAGAGAATGCGAAACTCCCGGTGAAAGATTCGGCGCATTCTTCCATTGGCCATTCTTCTGTCTTACTAGGAGATTTGCACCCACTTTTGATTACTCTCGTGGAGATCAGCGTGTATATGCTTAAGCGGTTTTTATCAGATTACTTTGATCACTAAAACTCGTACTCTAACCTAGCTAGAAAAAACTGGAGTCCAAATACTATTCTGCTATTTTATTTTTATCGGCAAAAAGGTATTGTATTGGTGGACCATACAATTTGAAAGTCTTATAAGTCTGCTAAAAAATATTCTTGACTAATTGGCTTATCGTATATAATCAATGCATGCTTACAACCATTTTTATTTGAGTGGCAGTTGTTTTGCTTATAAAGAATTAATTCTCATAAAGTGCTAACAGATGAATGCGTGATTATTATTTATTGAATAATATCTTTCTCTATTGTACTGCGATCAACTTAACACAATTCTTATTGTGGTTTTATGTTTGCTCATTCCGACTGAGCCTAGCAATGTATTACTGTATCGTTCTTGTTTGAAAAAGGTTTATGGTGCTCACCTTTAATGACCAAGCTTATGGACTCAAGCCCTGCGGCATATTCAAAGTGCCTGAGTAGAGATTAATTTCTCTTCGAGCGCTATACACACGATTTATTGTTTACTTAGTCCATTGCACCTTGCTGGGATAATTGATTAAGCATAGTACATCCGTGTGGTCGTTCCATATTTTCTATTAGCCTTGGAATTTCAAAAGCACTCGTTGTTTAAGCGCACCCATTTGGCCGTTTTCCAAGTCCATTAGTCTGTGACGATAGTGGACATTATTGTGGCTGGATGGAAATCAGCACCATTGAAATGGTCGCAATCTCTCTCCGAATAAAGATGGCTGCCGTCATTTCTACTCTGGTGAGCTTTATTTCACAACTAATTCATTTAAAGAAAAGAACGCGGCTGTAATCGACCCATATTGAAAACCTGCCACGTCTAATGGTTCTGGATGTTCGGACATTGCGTCTGATGTGCTCTGTACACTTGTTGACAGGCAACGACATGGTTCGCTCCCGCAGCAGCGCAGTTGTCTGAGCGCCTCCTGAATGAGGATTTTCCTTAAATCCCCGTCAGAAGAAATTAAGTCGGCCTCCTGCTGCTTCAGTCTTTTTCTGCCTTCGTCTTCTGCTGCGCACAGGAAGCTGGTTCGCGGCACACGGGCAATCGCTGGCCCAATGATAGCCCATGTCACAGGAACTGCTGTCACACACAAATGCAGGCAAAAGGCAAGAAGCTGCATCCGGAGGGCGTGGCAACGACAGAGAACTGCGATCGGCCCGCGAAGAGACTTTAGAATGCCGATTCGGCCCCCCCCCGTGCCGCAGCAGTGTGTGCTGGAATATGTATACATATATATATATATATATATATATATATACATATATATGTATGTATGTATGTATGTATGTATGTATGTATATGTATATACATATATATATATATACATATTTGAAGTCTTTCAATAGCCACGGACTCAGCTTTGGTGGTAAAACTACGATGACAATAAATGAGATGACGATAAAGCTGTATCGGGGATAGTAATTAAAGCAGTTGACCGCTGCACAAGTCTGAGTACTTGAGCAGTTACCTATTGAGTTACCTACCTTGAGAGTTGACCTATTACCTCCTGTAGATGGATTAAGATAAGTTCTGTTTTGAGCAAAATGCGTGGTAATATCATTCCAATATATGGATAGCTTGTCCCCTGCGGATCATAAGTTACTCTTGCAGTGTTTAAATTGTTATGGATACCGATAATACATTGATATTATCTCTCATACCTTTAAACGTCCGTTTGGGTCACGTACTATTACAAGCTATCTCAAGTCTCTTTCTATAAGAATATCCACTTTTTAAGACAAGAGAGAGGAATAGCCAAGACATCGGTGCGAGTTATACTTAGTCGTGACTTTAGAGGATTGGCATGCCAACACATATCTTATTACGTTTAGTAGCAGTCGAAATTCCTGCTCCTCTAATTCAGCTATATGCATGTGTACGGCCGAATAAATGTATACAGACGCGTATACTCTATATGTACGGGTGGTAGCATTCGCTCACGCCACGCTTCTCTCGGTACTCTTTGCGCACGTCCGCTCATCCATAAGATTTTGGGTCGGCAACTGAAAGAAGCGCTGGCATCTATCTAACCGTGCTGCGAGTGAATTGATAGGTTATCAGTGACACCGGACCGTTCATAGCAAGCTGCGCGCAAAATTGACTGTGCAGGTAGGTAAGAGTAATTTTAGACTTGAAGACTCTCACTCTTTGCCGATAAACTAAACGCACAAATAGGCAACAGATAAAGAACTCCAGCGCGACAGCACAGCGGTACTAACGGGATGTTAATGAAGGCATGAGTTCAATAGTCAGCAGTTTACAATCAATCCACAATAAATAAAAGTTTTGACGGTGGACTTTGGCAGAGTACTGTAGGAAATCATTTTAATTTCTTTCAATGCAAAAGATCTACGGTACTGTCACCTAGAAGCAATTCAATAGGGCATTAAGGAACGTTACTGAAACATTCCTAAACGAAAATGCCAACAACTGAACGCAGCAGACGGAGCCTAAAAACGGTTCAGTCTAGCTAAAGCCTATTTTAAATCCTCAACAATCATCAACAGTTCCACGCTGCGTGCACGGTAAGACGAAACTACGACGCCTTGAAAAAGCCAAAATCTTTCATATAATCTTCTCTCATCAGAAAGTGGCGCCAATTACTATTGAACCAGAGTCCGCCATGCAGGTAGGAAAGCTAAGAAGCGCGGCAGCTCTTGCACAGCCTATGTAGGTAGTTTGTATAGCCTACCGTGCGATGCGACGACCATTTATCCCAACGTCACGTGGGCCACACAAAGGCAGAACACATGTCCTTCCAATGGAAGCTCCTAGGCGAGACAGCAGCATGCTGACAGTCAACACTGTCTGCAGTTCTCTGTTGAGCGCGGTCGTAGAACTGATGATATCACACACCATTGTTCGCCCTGGCTGACGTTTATGTTTATACTAGGAGCTTAAAACACTTTGGGTGTCATTCTTCATACGATCTATTAAAAATCTACTGCGACGGACCACATTGCTCCTCTTCATGCCCATCTGTGGGTTGACTGTCTCTACTGTAGGCCATCTGTTCAACATGATAAATTCAAGCTAGTGGTTGCACTTTATTTTACACATTAAAAAACACTGTCGTGCGGTTCCTTGATTGATGTCCACCTAGTGACACGTGAGATTTTCGAAGCAATACAATTGCAGTGCCTAAGTTCATTATATTAATAGTAGTTACTGGACTAAAGTGGTTTGGAACAGGATGCTTGCAATTATCAGTTACTACCCAGAACTAAAAGCCCAATTCAAGAGATGGTCAGTCCAACTTACTCAGCGCTTCGTGCCTTAGAGTTGCACTCCGGGCTTCGAATCGGTGATTTGCATTTGTGGCTTCGAAATCGTCTTTTCCACTTTGGCCCTCAAACTATTCGAACTAGTGACTTGTACGCTACGACTGGTGCCTTAAACGTGCGAGCCTCTCTGCGGTTGTCGATTAGACCAGTCTCTTACATTATCGATATGGACTGTCATATAAAGGGGTATGGGTGCTCTGTATGGCTGTCATGCACTGCTAACTTGGGCATACTTGCGTGTATCCAGGCAGCAATGTCGACTCGCTGGCGGCGCTTCGAGCTCCGCCAGCTCTACCGGAGTATTTCGCTGGTATTAAGGACGAGCTTCCAACTCCCGCCCTTCGCTTGCAGCGATAGATTTGGTCACGTGTGGCCCGGAGCGACGATGAATGCCTGGCTGCACGCATAATAATAGTAATAATAATAATAATGCACTTGATAAAACGCCCTCAGATAATTTCAGAGAACTCTTTCTTGGCGCTTTACATTTACTGCAAAGGAAACACGATCGAATGGTGAGTGGTTTCATGCTTGATAAACAACGTGAATAACACGGTTAGGTGTGACATGCACAGGGTAAGCATGCAACTGTGGTTAGTGGCAGCATGCACAGTGCCAGCATGCATAAGCACATAAAGGACGAATCACATGGACCCAGTAAATGCTGTCATAAATAGGTGCGTTTTAAGTTCTTTTTAATTATGGTTAAGTCAGTGGATGTCTAATGGCGCTATTCAAATTCGTTATTCTTATTATTATACACAAGCGCTTCGAAGCCTGAACCTCCATACCCTCCTCACTTTTTCTCTCCTCACTTTGAAACTGCTTAATTTCTTGGTTTCGATATGAGCAGACTGTAAGAAATCAAGCAGCTTTCTCTACTTGCGACCGGCTAGTATAGCTTGTCTGGAGCTCACCGTTGCAGGAAGAACGTCTAGAAGAACCTGTCACCTGCCCCTAGCAGCTGTTAAGGTAGTCAACTGCTCTCACCTTTCGAGGACGGGTTGGCAGGATAAGCCTCCTGACATCACCCATGCTCTGACCTGGTCGTTACAGCGCGGTACCAATCACTGGTCACCAGTTGGTTCAGGCTGTGCTGTATATTCTGCTCTTTTGTGCTTGGAAGTTAAGAGAGAGCAGCTGAGTGATGTGCGGATGCTGCTGTAATTATGCAAAGTATCGCAAAGCGAGCACTTGAAATTATTATGCTCTTTATTATTCGGCTGGCCAGCATGAGCGTGGCAGCCACATCGTGTAAAGGTTTCTTGAAGTACTTGGGAGATATGAGGACGCAGGCATCACCACTCCAACGAGTTGGCCTCGCTCATCGGTGGGTGCACGCGGGACGAGATACACCGGGCTGGTGAGACATAATGGGCTGGCGGTGACGGAGATTTCTGTTGTATAACTTCAGTCGGCGCCGACCAACCAGGTGCCGAGTATTTGGTGCTGAACTAGTGGCACACCGCTATTGCAGAACGCACTTCGAGTCCACTTCCTGTTTTGAGTTGGGGTGCTGCAGCTGCTTAAGTTCTACCACGGCCGCCTGATAATCCGATATGAAAGACTCCCGGTCCTTTATGCTATTGTATCCTATATCGTGGATAAGCTGATTTCGCTCCCGGTTGAGCCTGAGCATTCGTTGCTTCAGCACCTGCGGCAAAGGCCGGCCAGAAAAAGTAGCAGATCGTATGCACTCGCCTAAAAGACGAAAGTGTGATTGGGCCATGAGCTGAAGTGGATAGTTGTCATGGGTCGAAAAAGTTTACTAACTTGATAAAGAGGCTGTCCTCACTATCTTAGCTTCTATAGCATTAGGCATCAACGTCATGAATCACTTATCTTAGAACCATGAAACTCGAAGCCTTGCATCACATGCAAACCTACACACGAGTGGCACAGCTGGGCAGATTAGTCGGCTGCCAACAGCCGACATCGCTGATTCAATTACTTATCCGGGACCGATACCAAGCTCCGACCGAACTTCTCGCAAACGCGAAGCTCGGTGATTTCTAACCGGCATCACTCACTCGGAAATTCCAACTTCAAGCTGGAGTCTCTGCTATGCTTAAATCGGCGTTTGACGTTGAGGTTATAATATAAATTACTCAAATTCCAGGAATAGACAAACTACTGAAGTCACTAATGACTTGTGATGACGTATGCGTTAAAAAAAATTGGCTGGGAAAATATGAATAGGAACTTTTACAAATTAGCTATTTACTAATGCAATGATCAGCGAACCCAGTAAAAAAATAATTGTGTGATATCAGCATAGAAAGGCTTGCCCATCGCAGTCACTACTCCAATTACAGCTTTTAAAAAATCATGCAGTTTAAAGACTCTCTGACAGGAATGGACGATTTTCTATCGGCAACGTATTAACCCTGTCTGCCCTGTCTGTCTGTCGGTTCAGGTCCTATTTCATTGGGAGACTCCAGAGTATTGACGTGAATGGACAAAGATCATCCGAGGTACCTCTGAAATATGGGGTACCTCAGGGCTCCGTGCTAGGTCCGGTTCTTTTCACGGTTTATAATCTCCCTCTTGCTGATGTGATTGCCAAGCACAATCTAGGCTTTCACTTCTATGCGGACGACACTCAGTTGTACCTTTGCTTTAATCCTTCCCAGCCTTCGAGCACCTCAAATTCTCTCAACCCACTTGCTGCATGTATTGATGACTTCTGCACATGGATGACAGCAAATTTTCTAAAACTAAACGATGATAAAATTAACTTACCAGTTATGGGCAAACCCAGTGTGATTCAGAAATTGGCAAGGCTGACGCTCAAAATTGCCTCTGCCATCATATCTCTTGTTGAATCAGCTCAAAATCTAGGTGTCATGTTCCAAAGTGACCTCTCGTTAGACGACCACATCAGCTCCACAGTCAAATCTGCCTACTTTCAGGTACATAACATAGCTAAAATTCGGGCTTGTTTAGATAAGGATACCACGTCTAAGTTGGTCCATGCATTCGTGACATCCCGTCTCGACTTCTGCAACTCACTGCTTACTGGTCTACCAGCATGTGCAATCAGGCGATTGCAGCTTGTGCAAAACTCTGCAGCTAGGCTTGTCTGTAGTGAGCGTCGCAGTTGCCACATCACACCACTTCTCGCCGACCTGCACTGGCTACCAGTCAAGCAACAAATCGATTTCAAGGATTAGTTGCTCACTTTTATGTCACTTCATTCTTTGGCTCCAGCCTATCCCTCAGATCTACTCCCCCACCAAGCCAAGCATCGTACCACCTGCATTTCGGAATCCAACAGTTTACCACTACCTCGTACAAACCTCAAATCCTTTGGAGACCGTGCATTTAGTTCGTATGCTCCCAAAGCCTGGAACTCCCTCCCGACTTGCGTCAGAACATCCCTTGACTTGACCACATTTAAAAAGAACTTAAAAACAAACCTATTTGTGACAGCATTTAGTGGGTCCTTGTGATTCGTCCTTCATGTGCTTATGCGTGCTGACACTGTGCATGCTGCCACTAACCACACTTGCATGCTGACCCTGTGCATGTCACCCCTAACCATGTTATTCATGTTGTTTGTTTATCAAGCATGATATTACTCACCATTCAATTGCATTTCCCTTTGTAGCAAATGTAAAGTACCTAGAAAGAGATTGAGTTCTGTGAGGGCGCTTTATCAAGTGCATTATTGTTATTATTATTATTATTATTATTATTACAACTGGACCGGTCTGTCTGCACTTTTACTGTGTCCTAAACATGGTCACTGCAGCAAAAGGAATAAAGAACATACGTAAAAAAAGTTCCTATAATGAGATTTAGCTCTCTTAGGGTGCTACACAGAGGTCTCAATATTAATAAAGGGTAGCTGATTCAAAACCTCATTGACATGTTAGCAAGGAAAGCATTAACAAAAGCTCGAATAATGCAATCCCTTATAGCCTGCTGAAAGACTCAAACTAGCAGTCCTGGTCGTGAATTACATCTTATGCACTCGAGATGCTGGCTCCTTGACTTTTCGACAGCATTAAGCCTTGGGTCTAATTGCCCCTGGCAGTTGGTCGCCTCGACAGCATCAGCATGCTGGGTAAGTCACGCTTCGTTGGCCAGTATGTTTGCAGCCCTACCTGCAAGTGCTGCATCTCCGTTCCAAAGAATATGCTTATTAGTTTGCAAGCAACTTCAGATTTTGTGACACTAAATTGCACATGCATTGAAAAGCCAACTGCCTACCATCGTACACAGAGCCTGGCTGTTTTCGCAGGTGGAAATGTGCTTGTGCACTTCCTTGGCTGGTACTGTGGCAGTTTTCTGTACAGCAATTGATGCAATGTGAACCACTCTCTTTGTCGACCCTGACATCTGATGTACTGTGGCGCTTCACGTATCCTTAACTAGCGTATTTCCTTGCATCTGCCGTCCATTTTTGTACACTGTTTACATATGCACATACTTTTAGTCACGGCGTGCATGCCAAGCGCCTCCAAGCTCTAACCAAGTGACAACAGCCTCTCCAGTAGGTTGTCCATAGAGTACCAATGTCCTACACGGCGGCCAGCAGGTGTACCTACAGAAGTGCATACAGAGTTGAGTCGCGCATGCATACATTCACGGCAAGCGTACCGAGACCAGAGCCACCGGCGCCGAAATTCTCCCTCAGCAGGTGCTCCAGGTGCTTGCTCAGCCGAATCACGAGCTCAAAATCATTTGATGCATATGCTTTGATGTTCGACTCTGCGTTTCCCATGGCGACTCAATTCTACAAAGATATGAACCATTGTATACATTGTTGTAGATACACCACTGTCACAAAAGTAGTCCTACCTATGGGGTTTGCCTGATAGAGTGGTCACCAATGCCTATCGGCAGATTAGCACTGTGCATAGAGATCTTAAACCCAAGGCTGAAAAAACTGTACAGTTTCAGAGAGACACAATCGATCGATCCCATTCGTGTTTCCTCGTAGTCTCTTTATGCATGCATACCAGTGATCTCTGCAGCAATACAAGTACATGGTGAAACTGCACATGAGGGCATACTCGAAGCACTTAATTGGCGAAAAATCAAAGCAACTGCCTTTGGGCTCCACGTACAGTAAGCATTTGCTTATAACAACGCATATCTAATGGCAGAGCATCTCCGTATTTGCTTTAACATGTTACCCTAATCCGAATACGTGTTTGCCTTTGCATGCTTGACAAACAGCATGTCGATAACCATAGGGTACTGATTCTCTTTTAACGAGTTGTAAACCCTCATTCCCGACAGAGATTAGGTGTTTTTAAACCTGGTTTAGACAGTGAGTCTTGCTTTCTACCAGCTCGGGTCTTTTGGTGTATAAATATTTGTGCCGTCTAAACCTCCTAAAAATCGGAAGACCGTAGTAAGACTCGAGTTGGTAGGAAGCAAGACTCGCCGTCTAAATCAGGCTTAGAGTTTTAAACAAAGGAGCTATGATTGTTATTATTACTAATATTATTTGTAGAGGCACAGCTAAACGATTTGAGTTAGAAAACCAGTTTGTATGACCAAAGTGATTGACAAAACCTTGAAATCGACCTGCTGCTTGATGGGGTGCAGGCGTTGAGTGGTAAGCAGTGGTATAATATGGCAATTGTGACAATCATGACAGACAAGCCTAACATAGAAACCTTCCCCAAATGCAGACACTTTATTGCACAGATCGGAAGACCAGCAAATAGTAAGTTACAGAAGCTGAGACAGTATTATTGAACCATCTTGGGTATGATATCCCTGTCGAAGCAACCACTAATGTTTACAAAGGTGCTTAGTTAAAAGTAGGCAGACTCGACTCTCGAGCTGACGTGGTCAACAAGTGAATGGTCACTTTAGAACAGGAGAGCCAGATTGCATGCCAATGCTACAGGAGATGTGCTCGTGATGTGCGAGCCCATTCTTAGGGTTAGATTTCCAATTTCTGAGAGACACTAGATTTGCCCATAACTAGTAAGTAGGTTGTCTCTCCATTCAATTTGAGAAAGTTTGGTGCTATCCGAGCACAAATGTCAGTAATATATGCAGCAATGAAATCGAGAAGAGTTCTACACGCTATGCGGCAGGGTGGAATCAAAGCATAGGTACAGCTGTGTGTAATTTGCAAATAATAATGAAACCCTAGATTGTGCTTGGCGAAAGGATACAGAAATGTGTGAATACAAATCACGTGTTTGCCATCTGAGTCGGTTGAGAAAGAGTACAACAAATCGCAGTTGCACATGCTCAATTAGTTCATCGCAGGGTCCAAGCCTGCAATTAACTTTCAACGAGAGATCCAGTCCTATCAGCTTCACATCTAAAGTGCAGGAGTAGTCACGGGTCTTATGCAATCTAGCTAGCAGACACTCGTAAACAAGGTGCTTATCCGGAAGCAAGCTCCAAGACTCAACTCAAGCTTACACCTGCAATGTTCTGAGCAAGCGTGCAACCCGGTTTGGTATCTTGATCCTCTAGCCTTTGACAGCTGAGTCGATTTTCAAGTGCACATAAATCTCTTATTTCAAGGTGTTTTACTCAGCTGCTCACATCAGCAAAGTCTGCCACCAGCAACCCACGTCTGGCTGCCTGAAACCAAAATTCCCAGAGCCTCCGAGTGTCCCACTGCCCTGGTAGCTAAATGAAGACCCGCGGACCGGGGTTTAGGGGCAGTAGCACAGCTGCTGCTAAGGTCCACCGTGGAGCCTGATGAAAGAGGACTAAGGCAAATCTTACTCGAATATTGTGAAATGTATCTTCGTCTGTAAATGCACAAAACCACAAAGACTGAGTGCATGTTAAGATGAAGAGTTTTCTATAGTGCACTCAAAGCCTCAGCGGCTTTCGATACGCAACGGGCAGCTCACATACTCCATCTCACGCAACAAAGAGAAAGTGAGAAGCATAGCTCAGTCAACAGGGATTAGGAAGTAATTACCATAGAAGTAGCAGTTCAGGACGGCTAGAATGGATGTGCCACAGTCGGAAGCAGAACATGTGTTATTGCGAAAGAATTGTGGCAGTGAGTTGCACCGTCTAAGATCGGGGGGGGGGGGGGGAATTAAGAGCATAAATCATGTAAGGCTTCTAATGGATGTCAATAAAGTGTTGGAAAAAATTAAGGACAAGCAATAACTGCACTTGTCTCGTCTCTGTTGGCCGGCATCCAGATGCAAACCCACTCCCAGATGCTTGGTGTAGTACAAATCCATTAACTTCGTATGTTTGACAGGTAGTGTGCTCTATCTTTTTGAATGTAACTAGATATAGTGATAAGACCAAAGCCGAAGTGTTCCAACTTCCTTATGTTACAGTATCCTCTTTATCTCTCTCTCTCTGTCTCTCTCTCTCTCTCTCTCTCTCTCTCTCTCTCTCTCTCTCTCTCTCTCTCTCTCTCTCTCTCTCTCTCTCTCTCTCTCTCTCTCTCTCTCTCTCTCTCTCTCTCTCTCTCTCTCTCTACCAGTCTTTCCCTTTTTCTCTACTTCTTAATGCTACTAGTGGTCTCTCTCGTTCCAAATTACTTTTCCTTTTTACACAAAATCAAAGAAAAGAAAAATGAAATGCTAAAAGACAACTTATGGATCTACACAGATCATGGACCCAAGCTTAATGCTTGAACAAAATACCTAGCACGTTGCTAGACTTCAATCCCTATTAGGACATCAGATATTTTGTCTGGATACCTCGGATGTTCAAATATAATTGCTCAAGTTAAATCAACTTTATCTCAATCTGCTACTCAACGTCATTTGGCGAGTCGCAGTCCTTGTTTTTTAACTACTCACCCATCAGCTTAAATCTTAATTGGGCTATGTTTTTCGCATTTATCAAGCTGTATGAAACGCATGTGACTAACCATTGAATGGATTCAGATGCCCGTTTTAATATACAAAGGAAAACGCTCTAAAAACCGACTTAGTCATCATTTTGTGGCAGCTGATGCCGACATATACAAGACTAGCACTAGGTGACTGCCAATAAATGTGGCTCAGGCACCAAGTCATAAATCAAGTCAATACCTTACTGCTATTTTTTTTAGCAAATAACGGGTCTTCAGCAGCTTCAATTTCTTATATCAAATCTTGTATAGATTTTTCTTAATCACGGTCTACTCTGAAATGAAGATGTATGCATGACCGCAATCTTGATATATTCCTCTGCTGGCCAATAATGACTGAGGGCATAATTTGTAACTGTTATATATATATATATATATATATACATATATATATATATATGTGTGTGTGTGTGTGTGTGTGTGTGTGTGTGTGTGTGTGTGTGTGTGTGTGTGTGTGTGTGTGTGTGTGTGTGTGTGTGTGTGTGTGTGTGTGTGTGTGTGTTTATACAAAAATTTAATTGTATAGCACCCTAAGAGAACTTAATCTCTATCAAGGCGCTTCACATATGCTGCATGACTCGAACCCGCAACCTCGGTAAGTAAATAAATACCTTTATCTCTGTCGTTAAAGGTGAGCACCTCAACCAGTAGGCCAAACCAGGGCAAATATGATGGCACGTAGTTTCCACCGGCAAGTTAAAAGAGTAAGCCTGCCAAAATATTAGTCAGCTCTGTAATACAAATTTTAATTTGCCTACTTCAATCTGACTCATAATTTGATGCAAAATCCGGCATTCATGTTCTATGACAAGCAACTGGCGTCCGTCTTAGGTTTGCAATTTAAATAAACAAAAATCCTTATTAGATGCTGGCTTTGAGAATGGCTGAGCAAATAAATATGAACACTAACGTTTTGTAAGTATAGACGCACATGCTTGAGAATCAAACTAAAATCGGTAAGGAGCAAAGAAACACGTGACGCTGGGCCAATTATCCACACATCAAGGCCTTAAGTGCCTCAGACCTACTATCATACATCTGACCGATAAGGTCAAGGATATGATCTCTAAGAGCTATAGCTTGATCTTCTGACAGCCTTTATACTAATAGCATGCTTAACCCGATGGGCAACATAGGTTTTACGTCATTGAGCCGGCACGTTTAACTACTCAATTTTAGATTATCAGAAGTCACCAAAGTTGTTCCTAGCAATACCAAAAACATGATAGGCCTCACGGATATTTAGGACCCAAACCACTAGTTGTTCAGGTCAGGAACCTCAAAATAGTATTTCTCTCATCGTGTGTCTGTGCTGTAGGATTGGTTACCAAGGCAAGTTAATTTGACTATGATTTAATGGAGGCAACCGGTTCCACACGAGATACAAACTTTAACGTGTACGGCCAAAATAATAAGTATATAATCAAACATAAAACACCTAAAAGCACGACAAACTGTACTATAAAGAGCAAGATTGTGGGCTTGTCAATATCAGCTTATCCTAATCTTTCAGCTTTTTCTGTAAAGACTCGTTGCCATTGGCCACTAGTTTGCTGAAGAAACCCATTGGTAATTAAACATACTTCATATCTGAGGGGATTTTTATAAACAATATTCTCGATCCGATCAAGTCAGGCAAATGCTGGCGCTTTTTTTATAGGGACACTGCAGAAAATGGCATACCATGCATGAACACGGCAGATCTTAGTTGATTACCCTTTATAAAGAGCTATAACGCAGCTAGCCATGCAGTCTCAGTGTAAGGATTTAGCTTGTCCACCCACAACTTCAAAGGCTAAAAAAGAAAAGTAAAGATGCTCGGTTTCCTTTTCGTAAAAGTATTTTCTAAAATGCTCAGGGCTTAGGATCTATCATTCTGCTTTGTGGATAATTTAGTCAGCTATTCTTGAGTCAGAACTTTTACGAAGACCCACTAGAGAAGGTGGCAATATCTATAGCATTAACAGCAAAAATGCTACCTTAAAGTCATTCGCATGTTAAGCAGAAAATAGTTTCCCCGGAAAAATTTGTAATCTGCAGTGTCGATACTGGATAACACCTACCATGTGAACAATCTAGTCCACACAATTAGAGACCCCACCAATCAACTTTCATCATAGCCTGTGCAAAGCATAGAGGATTAAATGTTCATCGATGTACACTTTTGGTTATACTTAGTTACAATAATACGACAGCAATAAACACAGATTTCAGCAGCATGCAGCATGTCCGTATAGCCATGTCAGCAGCAAAATCCAAAGTGGCATATCCTCTATCAAAAATGTTAATCAATTCCGTATTTGGCTTTTTCAACAGACACTGTAGTATACAATATTTAATAACTGTTATCCAGCATAAAGGACTCCGGGAGCCAACCTAGAATACAAGATTTACTATCTGTTATTCAGTATAAAGGACTCCAAGAGCCAATCTACAGATAAATAAATAAATACTAGCTGATTTAACAGCCTCCTTTGTATAGCCACAGAAGAGCCTTTGCGGCTATCGCCACCGCTTGCAGTGGCGATAAAGGATCACTCACTGCAGGATTCGAACCTACTACCTCGGGACCTCGGTAGTGAAAAGCTACCACCTTACCTAGTGTGCCATCACGGCTTACCGAATTATTACCTGTGAGCACCCATGCAATAGGCACCCTGCTATCTGTGCCAATTCAGAGCCTATGACCTGTTTCAAAATGACCATTCACTTGATGACCACACTAGCTCTGCAGTCAAGTCTGCCTACTTTCAGCTCACTCGGTCCATGCATTCGTGACATCCCGTCTCGACTTCCATAACTCACTACTCGCCATCGTTATGTCTTGTGTAATGATGTGCTCACATTAGGTGAAAAACTCAGCAGCTAGGCTTGTCGGTCGTGAGCGTCGCAATTGCCACATTACATCACTTCTCACCAAACTGCAATGGTTCCCAACAAGCAGCCCATCGACACCGAGGTTCTGATCAATCACTTGTAGGTTCCTTTATTCTTGTCTCCAGCATACCAATCCGATCTACTTCCAAATCTCTCTCGGGTGCATACCAACCGCCTTTCTTACTCGAGTCGCTTAGCTGTGCTTCTATGCAATCTTAAATCCTTGCAGACCGAGCCTTTAATTCCCATCCTCTCAAAGCCTAGAACTCACTCGCGACTGACTTCACGACTTTCCCTGACTTGATGACATTAAAGAGAAGCTAAAAACCTACCTGTTCTTCAAAGCCTCTTCAGAATCTTTGTGAATTTGTCTGTGTGCTTTGGCGTAAAGACACTGTGCGTGTTGTCCTTAACCACATCGAACGTTACCACTAAACATACTGCCCCGCTTTGTTTACAGCACATGCAAAGTGCCTAGAAAGAGATTAAGTTCTCCATGGGCGCCATACAAATTTAGTGTTATTACTACTATTACTAGCATATCCATAAACACTGTAGTTAGCCGATGCTAGGATTTAATCCGACACGCGACGTATAAGCTTGTGCGGATCGAACGGTCCAAGCACTAAATATATGTATAATTCAGAGAGACGAAGAGAGATGCGCAAGAAAAACTCACGAATAGGCTCCAAATAAACAGCAGCCAATTGGTCCCCAATCGGCGGTCGTGCGTGGTTTGCCTATGCACAAGCGCGAGTATCGAGACCAGCTGGTTTGGCTTCACCCCCAGGCACAGGCGTACCAAAACGCTAATTGAAGTCAGCACCTGCTCGCTTCCTTTGATCTCCCGTGCCGATTTCAATGAAATCGATACAATCGTCGCAGCAGGACTGTAATCTATTCAACGTTATCACAAGTTTGGAGTACGTAGCTAAGAGCCAAGGCCGTGCAGCCACTGCTGATGGTGGGAGGCGGGCCGGGGCACGCTACTTACAGGGGATTCCCCGAGCTCTTTGATTTCTTAACCGGATCGAAGAGTCTGAATCCAAAGGCAATTTCGTGCGTCGAACCGTGGGCAATTTCCAACCTTCGTCGGTAGCGGGAAACCCTTTCCCACAGCAATCTTTGCAAACCGCTTATCGGCACAGCCTAACCGGATGCCACCAAGCTGCCTGACACCCGGGCGGTGGTGGTGGTGGTGGTGGTGGTTGCGATGGCTCCACAGGTGGCGCCACCTCGTGGCACACTGTTTACGTCATTAGGGGTAAAGGTCATCCTCCGGACAGAATGTATACTTGCCCGTCTACCTTGTTACAAACGTGGTGTGCGGGCTTCCATGTCCGGTCAGGACTAGGTCGCAAACACGGCGCTCGTAACGGTGCTAATCTCAGACGACGAGCTACGAATACCGGCGGCGCCTGAACCTTGTAGCACGGCTAGTTACTCGTACGTGCTGCACCAATGCTCGCGGGTATGCTGACAGTATCAGAAACACTGCAGCAACGACGACCTCTTATATCTTAGCATATCAAGTATATATCCATAATGCAGGCAAGTCTATTTAAAAGCAGCGGACGGCTGCAGAAGTACTTTAACGGCTCTGTGTGGCTCCAGGTCAGGCCCTGACACAGCTGGCGACACTTATCACATTACAGCCGTCCCAGCCAACCGAGCGTCGCCGGGGTGCATACTTGTAATGGAAAACTACTGATTGCAAACCGCCACGTAATCAAGATACTCGGCACCAGGCAAGAGCGTTCAGTCGATTAGCGAGCCAACAACAGTGTTACACAGCAGCCAATGACGGGAACATACTGGCTGATGGTTGAGTCAATTCAGTGATTCGGCTCAGGTTCTGAGTCGCACGAGGAGTACTGCTGTACCCAGGCTGGGTTCGGTTGGCTGGGACCGGACGGCTTTAGTGAGGGTTAGGGTCACCGGCTAGGCCGGTGTCGGACCCTACGGCATGGCCGGATGTATGCGGTGACGTGAGGTTAACGGGGCTCTTGGGTACGGGAAGTTGGCCAAGTAAGTCGTGGTGTTGGAGGCTCCCGGTCTCGCCGAGTTATGCACCTGGATTCGTGCAGGCGTGCTCCGGCGATGCTGCCACGCACGCAAGGGAACGAGTACCCAAGGCCCGAGCGGAGCTGGATAGCTCGCTCGTTGTTGACTTGTTTATACCGCGTTCCCCCGTGTAGTGTGTTCGTGACCCCCCCCCCCGTGTGTTGGCGTCTTTCGGTGGAAGCTTACGACTGTGGTAGTTGTCGACTCGGACTAGCCAAGCAGTTACTCAGCCAGCCGGGTTTTGGACGGCGTACGCTCGTACTGTTGGATTCGGAGTCGGTACAACGACAGGACTGCAGAAGCCGACTGACCCCAACTAACACGTTTGTTCGCTCTTGCTGCGTCGTCTTGCGCCCCCGTAGTGTACTGTATATAGGACCCTCCCTGTAGACTTGTTTAGTTCCCCCGTTGTTGTTGGCGCATGCGTTATTATAAAGATGTTTAACCTGACGGCCGCTCGTCTTACCCTAGCTCGGCAGCATGGCGAGCGGCAGCGTGGCCGGAGTATGGCGGGGTTTGGCGGGAAATAGCCTTTGACCCCAGGAACTCGGTTACACTGCTTTCGCTTTGCAAAAGAATAATTCACATGAATAAATCACGATTGCACGAATGCCGCTCGGCTGGGTCCGATGCTGTGGTAGAACATGAGCTAACGGAATGGTTGAACAGCATGCTATACAGACAGCCTATCCCGGAACTGGCGCCAAACCGTGAAGTATGTGAGGTTAGTGCGGCAAGCGATTCGCTTAGAAATAACAGATCAATGACAACTAAGCCTGACAAGGGAATCCCGATAGGTGGCGTTACTGGAATCGGTCGCCAGATCGCGGTGGGAGGAGCAATCAGCCAGTGTGGTGTGCTCTACCCACCACCAGCCTCGCTGCACCAGCATGGAGGATGAGCTTCTCGCTCACCTAGCGCCTAAGTGGAGCTAATCCTTCAATGATTATTTAAAAACATCGTATCAAATTGTGGTCATCGTCGCTGAGACAAGAGTTACAGTAGATTGCCATGAGCCTATGAGCCTATCTGGGGAGGGCGCGGGAATGCTCGGGTATACGCGGAGCCAGATTAGGACGATTCTCTCACAGCTCACAGGTCGCAAGAGAGGAACGGAAGCACTCTGCCCTACTGCATGTCGGTGGCTCCACATCGAGGGGCCGCCGTCACCGTGTAATGACCCATAGACTTCGAAGATGTCGAAGCCTCCGGCGATAAACAGCTAAGTGCAACTTAGTCTGAGCAGTGTGCTAGCCTCTCGTCTGCTGGTGTCTAGATTGGCATGGCTCTGGGTAGGGATATGAAATAAGGCCCCAGGCAGGACGCATCGACGCCAATGAGAGCCGCAAAGACTCCGCATGCCTAGTCCATCGAGACGACGCCGCGTACCTGGTCCATCGGCTGTTCGTGCACGCTTGCTAGATTATTGTGTGCGGCAGGCAGAGCTTGTAGGGCACCAGCGAGGCTGAGGCCACGGGATTGACAGACCCAGTGCATCTCTGGCACACACGACATGTACATGGCGTGGAGAGGTAGCTCGGGTACGTGTGGCAACCGTCAGCTAGTTAGGACGAGAAAACTCGAACGCGTATTTAAATTATAATTATGAGGCAGTTGAGAGACATCGATAACAGCTATAGGCTGCCCGTTGAACTTCGGGAGGAAGTGAGACTAATCGTAATGTGGACAAGCGATACATGTGAAAGCTAATACGTCTCTAAGCCAGATCGGTGAGTCGTCGGTTCTGCATGAGTTACAGTGGTACTGTGGTATTTTTAGAAAGCCACAAGGTAAGCTATGGCGATGCCTACTATATTTTAGCCTATCGGGAAACGCTAATTTCCTCAACTAGACATGCTGGTTGCTCGGCAGATAAAAGTAAAACATGAGTACTTAAAGCAAGAAATCACAAGTTGAAGTATTTACTGTAGAACGCTCGCACCAGCCTACCTAAAACATCAAGTGTCTCCACGGCAAAAACCTCACGCATTTAGACGGAATTCAAGCAGCGAACTCGCAGCGGTGTGCACAGGCCAGCAGTCCGTGCCCCATTGCCCTGGCTTCCTCCGTCGCCTTGCCATGACTTCTCGACCCCCACAGTAAATCAATCAACCGGCGCCACAGTCTTCGAATGTCACTCACTTACCGCCGAGAAGGCTGGCTGGGTGCTCACCAATTAAGGAGCAGCACAGGCAGTCCAATCCGCCCTCAATGTCTGGGTAGAGAGCCACTCCATCATCGGAACCGAGAAACTTCACTACCTACCCAACCTCTTTGCTCCTCCACTATGCCCTCGCACCGCTCACTCGTCAACATCTAGTCATCTCGCCATCCCTTGCTTTAACTTGAAACCTCTTGGTGATAGTGTCTTTAACTGGTATTCACCGAAAATCTGGAAGTCACTTCCGGCTACGGTCACAGCCTGCAACTACCTTGCATTATTAAGTCTCAGCGACAGGCGCATCCGTTCTGGTTAGCTTTCCCTTCGAAACACCTAAGGAGTCTTTTTGTTCCGAAATGTTTTGCGTTCGAACCTGTGCATGATTGAATGCACATTAATAGCCATAGGTCTTAGTAATCGGCGGCCCGGTCTCTTCATGCTTGCCTTAGTTTGTGTTCGCTTGCTTAAGCGTCTGGATTGACACAAGTTCTCCCGGGACACTAATGGGCCTGTGTTAGCCAAACGACCAAGCACCGAGGGGAAGTATCACCGTTGCTGTACTGAAAGATAAATAAATATAATTCATTTGTATAGCGCTCTAAGAGAACTTAATCACTATTCAGGCACTTCACATATGCCTCGGGGCTCGAGCCCACGACTTCAAGTCAGACCTTGGTTGGGGCAGCACCTTAACCGCTGGACCAAACCAGCTTGGCAAAGATGTCCCTGTTATCTGCAAGCCACCACTTGAGCTCAGGTAAGCTGTAGCACTGTCAGTCGCAAAATGCTTGGGGCTGAAAACCAGCCAAATTCTCTACGGAAGTCCAAGCTGTTTGCCAACCAGAGGACAGAGGTAGTAAACTAAAATTAAGTTAAATCTAGCCTATTAAATACCCCCATCTATTTGGCGACAGGAGTTTTACCGGTTAACACTACTTCTTGAAATGGGCAACAAAGGATCGCCACTGCAGGACTCAAACCCACGACCCGGGCCATGAAGAGCAAGCAATTTACCCCAGGACTACGGCCCCTCGGGCAAACATCGTACGAGCTTTGCTGAGCTTCCAGAATCTTACAATCGATTACTTGCGTAGGGTATTTAATGGGTCCATTCGTCATATTTCGTAAAAACATTGACATCGAACTAATAACCTCACCCGAATAATGACAGCAGCCACACACACACCACGGTATCTGTCTGCTGACTGGCATTAGGTAAAAAGCAATAGCCGTAGAGTTAAGTGGTTTCTACTAGTAGCTACATCCAAGTAAAGCTATTTCTCCCAGTAGTCACACAACTAATACCTTGCTAGACTCTTCTGTCCATAGAAAATCTACACGTATTAGGTTAGTGGTACGAGACTGACCACTCAAAATTAATCGTGTTAGCTTTATGGGGCCAAACAAGCTACAGTTTGTAAGAAAAAGCACTTGAGCAGTGAAAACAGAGACGTTCGTAGCCACGATGAGACTTAATGTACATTCCTTTCCACGTGGCTCCAACGTAATTGAAAGGGGGGCCAATATTCTGTACACATAGTGTTCCGAGCAAGCTTCTTTGCCGCTCGAACCCTTATTTCAGTAGGTATAAACTAGTTCATACACTAATAAATACAACCCAACGCAGAACATATAAATTACACTCAAATTCAGTATAGAACAAACATGCTGGAAAACTTACCCGGGTAGGTATTGATTTTATAGTCGATTTCATCTAATAATAATAATAAATATGAAACCTCACAAATCTCCTCAAAATTATTGCATTGTAGACAACAACCTGGAACACATTAACAGAGATGTATTTTCATATAAAAATACAAATGCACAGTGAAGCACCATACCCAACGCTCAAGAACGATTCAGAACAATTGCAGTTTATCAGTACACCAAAAAAATCAGGATGAGGTCGCCACAGCTTACAACTGACGTCAAAAGATGGAAAGCTGGAATGATTGGAAGTGACATTATTGTGTGGAATGTCAAAAGCATCGAAACAGAAAAGAGGCAGCAGCTCGGCACTTAGATAACCTGAGCATATGTCGACATACACTGATCCTGGCTAAAGTACTGGACACAACCAGGACCTGGAATGACTTTTCAAAAACTGACAAAATGTTCCTATGTAAATTGCCGAAGACAACACAAATAAATGTGCAAACAACCTATACATGATTAGTGGATACGATGGGCAATGAAGCGCCACCCATTGATCAAAGCAACCAGTGCGATCCAACAGACCATGCCAACTAACATGGTAGCTACCGACATCCGGAAGGCAATGACACCATATCGCCCAGCAGCTGCATTATTTTCTTCCACGGCCGCTCTCTTGGACATGACTGCAAGAGAATTAAAGCTGAACGTATCCAAATGAGCCACACAGAGTAACACGGACTAACATAAAGGGTTCTAAATAGCAAAACGATTGCAATAGTGCCAATAGTTTTTGCCGATGTAGTGACAACCTGTGCAGTAGTGGTGGTTGTTTACTCTTGCTTTACCTCTGCTACATGCATGCACCCTTAAGCATCTTTTCTAGGTTGCTTGCAAAAGTTAGTGAGAAGCTGTCCTGTCTGACCAAATGCATTGGTTTTCTGTCGTGCTTAGTGTATTTTATGCTGGGCCAAGGTATCTTCATGTGCCATTTTATCCTTAGCATTGTGTGTAAGTGGTATGCTGGCGGGGAGCGGTTCCATCAGTATCAGTCCACGAGTACCGTGCAGATGCGAGGTTCAATGTTGCTATCGGTGATGGTTTAGGAAGTACCAGACCACCTCCACTGTTTAAATTGTACTAGCTACATATGGCATGCTAACAGAAGCACGATCAACAACTGCTCTACAATGCTAGTTCCCAACAACACGGAACTGCATAGGACCACAAAACCCTTAAGTCCGTCTGGGAACTTGATCAAAACTACGGAATGCTGCCCCTCAGAAAATAACAAGGTTCCTCAGAGAGCTAGGAGCAGCTAACTCCCAGTGGGCAGTGCCCCCTCCGAAATTACATAACCGATCACCGACAGTGTGAGCTGAATGGGCAGAATGAACCGGCCTAATTGCACAGCCGACAGTGGCTAACTTGGGCTGTGCCTATTAACAAAACCACATCCACGAAGAGAGTTACTGCCATCCGGCTAGTTAGTGGTCAGATTGCCTTGTACTGCTCATCACAGACCTTGGTATACCTGTCCAAGCAAGCTCATTGGATAGACTCCTTGAGCTGGGTAAATAGCCCCTTACCCATGGCATCTTTTTTGAAGTCGAAAATATGACAAGGGGAATCGCTTTGCCTACCTATAAATCCTAGTAGCTACAGCAGAGAAAAACTGGTGGCACAACAACCACTAACGGCCCCACACGCCAGTATAATCAAAGCAAGGCACCCGCACAGGTTCAGAACACACGACCTTCAGCCGGCAGTCGATGAGGATGCAGAGCATGTTTGTCGAATAAATAGCAATTCGTCAGCAAAGAACAACCCAAGGTGTTGCAGCCAACTGCACGTCAACGACAGGGCAAACTCATAACATGTACTAGCACGGTGGGGGATAGCAGGTATGTAACATGTACTTGCAGTGTAATGTAATGTAACTCCGTCACTAACTCCACAAAGTCAAAAAGACCGTGTGGGTGTCACGCAGGAGAGTTTTGTATAGCGCACTCACAGCCTAAGCGGCTTTCGGTACGCATTCGGTAGCCAACAGACTTCGTCTCACGCAACAAAGAGAAAGTGGGAAGCATAGCAGAGTCAGGAGAGCAGTTGAGATAGTGAGTAGCATAGAAGTAACAGTTCAGGACCGCTGAAAAAGATGTGCCATAGTCGGCAGTTGGAGAGTAGTTGTCGTTGCACTGGTACACTGTGGTAATTACATAAAATGTGCTGGCACGACAGGCTAAAGAGGGTGGTTACAAATCGTCACAAACTGCCTTTTGGCATCCAAGGCCCCATAAAAAATACCAGCATATTTAACAGCCTCTTTTTGTATAGCGACAGAAGAGCCTTGACGGCTATCACCACCGCTTGCAGTGGCGATAAAGGATCGCCCACTACAGGATTCGAACCTACGACCTCGGGGCCGAGGTCTTGAAAAGCAACTACCTTACCTAGTGAGCCATCACGGCTCAGCCCCATCCAGACCTTTAAGAGAACCCAGCTGGTAGCTCTGGAACTAGCCAATGCCAACCTGCAGCTATGCAACATTGCGAACATTCGGGCCTGCCCAGACAAGGGGAACCACATGCAAGTTGAATTATCCTTTGTATGCTTTTGCGAGCTGACACGGTGCATCTCAACTAATTAAAAGAAGAAAGTTCGTCACGCCGAAAGATGGCACACGTGTGCCATGTTGTAAGATGGCACACACTTCCGTCGAGTGGCAAGATGGCACAGCATTGTCTTCCGTGATTGACCTACTATAACTCAGCGAAGCGAGTCCACAGTGATCTGGTCATATTATCAGAAACCAGTTGACGCAGTTCCTTACAGCCTATTGATGCAATGTAATGTATTTCCGTCTGAAACTCCACAAAGTCATAAAGGCTATGTGGGTGTTACACAGGAGAGTTTATGCGCCTATATCGACATTTATCTCTCTTAGGGTGCTACACAAATAACTTATTAATATCATTATTATTATGACACTCGTGCCCAACAAGACTTGGTCGATTCAAATTACAAGAAAAAGCAGGTATATGCACTTGTGCCTATGCTGCACACGAATTATGTAGTGCGACCTTACGACTATTAACGTATGCTTTGCATCTTCGATGAAAGATTTTGCTACCTAAGCCATAAAGAGGCAAAAACGTTGCACGATCCCAAGCTAGGTGAAGCTCAAAAAGCAACTAATTATTTTGCTCCACTTAGCACAACAGCGAACGCGGTTAGCCAATTGTTGTCGGACTCGGGTAGGTAGCCTGGTGACTAATCTTGGAAAAACTGGCAGCTGGGCACATTGACTGTGGAATCGATGTTTTTTCCATTTCTGGCACATTATTTAAGTAGCTCTGCGAATTTTGACAAATAGTAAGCATTTTAAGGAATTTCTGTTGCACCTGTTTCTCTCCTTGTAAAGCTTTGCTGCTAAATATGCTGTGGGTTCGAATCCTGCAGTGGGCGATCCTTTATTGCCAACTGCAAGTAGTGGTAATAACCGCTAAGGCTGAGGCTGTTAAATCGGCTAATACAGACATGGTGCGAGCTAATACAGACATGCAGACACATATGTGTTACAACTGCCACTGCAAGTTCTCGATGCAAAATCCTCATTAGCAACACAAATCAGCAGGCTCCCTTCCCAGTCTAGTCACTGCCTCTCCCTCTCTCAATCGAGTGGTGAGGTCTCACGAGATCTGAGCCATCTGAAGCCAAATCAATTCCTATCTACTCTCAAGCAATGATCACTTTCACAATGTCACGGACGGCTGCTACCTCTTTCACTGTGCGTGTGGCCTTCTGCTACCCTCATGCCAGTGGCAGGGTATATATCTCAGCAGTCAAAATGAACTAGGACCTAATATGTATGCAGAGCATAAGTAGAGCATTCATATCGCACAATATGCATACTGAACATGCAGGACTCACAGAAAAATGGTAATGTATCTCCATCTGTAATTCCACAAAGCCATAAAGACTTAAGTGGATGTTATGCAGGAGATTTTTGTAGAGCGCATTCAGCCTAATCGGCTTTCGGTTCGCATTCGGTAGCCAACATACTTCATCTCACGCAACAAAGAGAAAGTGGGAAGCACAGCAGAGTCAGGAGAGCAGTTGAGGTAGTTCATAGCATGGAAGTAGCAGCTCAGGACCCTGGAAAAGATGAGCCATAGTCGGAAGCAGGAGAGTAGTTGTCGTTGCGGAAGAACTGTGGAAGTGAGTTCCACAGTCTAGGACCTGCAGAGCTAAAGCTTCTGTCGCCAACGGTTTTTAAGCAGAAGAATAATATAATTATAGAACAGCTAATTTATTGTCCATACAGAACCTAAGGGCACGAAGAGGCTGAAACTGGTACCACAACCAGCCCCAGTGCGCAGCACCGCTACCATTAGTTAGGCCAAGTGCATTCATATTGGCCCCAGTAACACTAGCACTTTGCCTTAAATAATAAATATCTTTTGTAGAGCACCACATGAAAACTTAATCTCTGTCCAGGCACTTTACATGTGCTACATGGCTGTCGCCCAAGACCTAGTTAAAGGTGAGCCGAGCCAAACTAGGGTGGTCTTTAAACATGGTGTATATTTGGTTTAGCATGCTTGTACATGAGTTGTGTTGTGTTCACGCGTGTGTGCATGCCTGCGTGTGTGAGCGTGCACGTGCGGCTGCACATATATGTGTGCACGAGTGAGTGTTTTCGTCATCAACTTTACAAGTTCATTCAATAGTGGTTGCAGGGGGGGGGGAGCTTACCATGGTTCACGCACTTACTTTGCAGTGCATAATCGACAGCCAATTGACTTTCTGTACCCTCTACGAGAGCTTTCGGGCTTGTTTAGACAAGGATACTGCATCTAAATTGGTCCATGCATTTGTGACATCATGTCTCCACTTGTGTATATAGCTTGTGCAAAACTCTGCAGCTTCTCTAGGCTTGTCTGTCATGAGCCTTGCAGTTGCCTCTTCACACCACTTCTCGCCGACCTACACTAGCTCAAGAGTACAGTAACGCATCGATTTCATGGTTCTGTCACTCACTTTCGGGTCCCTTCGTTGTTCTTTGGCTCCAGCCTACCTATCAGATCTACTTCCCCAGAAGGCTAAGCATTGTATCACTTGCTTTTCGGAACCTAATCGTTTACCTCTACAGCATACGAACATCAAACGTTTTGGAGACCGTGCCTTTAGTTTGTATGCTCCCAAAGCTTGGAACTCACTTCTGACTTTCGTCACGGCATCCTCTGACTTGACCACATTACAAAAAAATCAAAAATGCATCTGTTTATGACAACATTTAGCGGGTCCATGTAATTCGCCCTTGATGTCCTTATGCGTGCTGACACCGTGCATGCTGCCACTAACCATATCTGCATGCTGACCCTGTGCATATTACCCCCTAACCATGTTGTGCTTGCTGTCATTAAGCAGACTGCCATTCGACTATGCTTCCTTTGCAGCAAATGTAAAGTGCCTAGAAAGAGATTGTGTTCTCTGAGTGTACTATATCAAAAGTATTATTACCATTACTACTACTATTACCGTGTGGGCACATACAAAGTGAGAGGCATAGCTGAATTAGGACGGTGACTAAAGCAAGCATGAGAGACAGTGGCTAGACAGTTGGAAAGGAATTGCCCGAGCCGGCACCAGAAACGTTTCTAGCACACTTCCTTGTAAAAGGGTATGCAACGGCAAGCATTATAAAGGAAAGCATCAACTAATTGGTCAGGCTACGTAAGCATCCTAATTAGTTGTTCTAGGTGTTCTCTTGCTCTATACACTATATGTTGCACCATGTGTGTGCTCGTTGGTGTTGCCAGATCTCATCTATCGGCAGTTATCCTTTGATGGCCTTAACCAGTTGCCAGAGGCTCTGGCCAGTATGTTAAATGAGCCTACATGCAACTAGCAGAATATATAATTTATTTGTATAGCGCCCCAAGAGAACTTCATCTCTATTCAGGTGCTTCACATATGCCTCGGGGCTCGAGCCCAGGAGCCTCAGCTAGACCTTGGTCGGGGCGAGCACCATAACTGCTGGACCAAACCAGCGCAGAGAGCCTCTTACTGAGTGCGAGTGATATCTGTACACAACCTACACATCTACTGCCTGGACGTTGACCACGGGAAGAGGACAGAGAGGCACGAGAGCAGTGCAATATACGCAGCCCACACTGTGTGCTTAAAGGCAGCATTGCAAGCGAGAGCCATGCCCGAGTGCACAGAAGTGCCGCGTACGAGCGTAGCTGCATGAGTGAAGGTTGCTGAGCCGATGGCCAGATGTCCTGCTGGCTGTGCAGCCAATGCTCAATGCATCGACCAGCCGAAGTGAGCAAAGGAAAGGCTGGATATGCTGCATATGGAGGCAAACTGTGACATGCTCCAATGGCTGGCAGCGGAGCTGGCCTGTAGCAGGCAGCAAAGGCCGAGCAAGTGCACCAGGGGAGGAGGGGAGGCAGAGGGGAGGCAGAGGGCAGAGGAAGGAGGGCAAGTAGAGGAGAGGAAGCAAACGGGGAGAGAAAAAGCTCGGGCTTCGGGCTCTCCTCACCTGCGTAGACTAGAGCTACGATACCCAACGGCGGACAGAAGAAGAACGACACGACGGCCAGCGCAAGGAAGTTGCGCGGAGTTGTGCTGAAGCCCTTCGTCCACGGCCGGCCCACGTACATGTACGTGCGTGTGCGGAACTTCCTGGTGCGCACCACTGTATCGGTTGTGAGGTTATAGTAGCCAGGCTCCCTCGTGGTCGAAATGTGCTTCGGTCGGCTGTAGCGTTGAGCTGAGTAGTTGGGAAAGTAGGGCTTTTGGCTGAAATGAGTCGTGCGGAAGAACTCACAGCACCCAGCCAGCTGTTCTCCCATGCAGCAGCAGCAGCAGCAGCAGCAGCAGCAGCAGCAGCAGCAGCAGCAGCAGCAGCAGCAGCAGCAGCAGCAGCAGCAGCAGCTGGAGGAGCTGCTGCTGCTGCTTGCAAGCTCTGCATACTCTCTGCATACTCTCTCTCTCTCTACATACTCTCTGCTTACAAGCTCTGCATACTCTCTATAGCAAGGCGGCTGCACTATTGGCCTGACAAAACACCAGCCCTCATCATTTACAATTAAAACAGTGGAGTCGGTCGGGTACTGTCCTAAACCACCAGTGAACCTTGCATATGCACGGTATTTGTGGACTGATGCTGATGGAACCACTCCCCCACCAGCACACCACTTACACAGAATGCTAGGGACAAAATGGCATATGATAATGGACCGAACTAGCATAAAATACAATAAGCACGAGGAACGACAGAAAATCAATGCATTTGGTCAGACAGGACAGCTTCTAGCCAACTTTTGCAAGCAACCTAGCAAACACGCTTAAGGGTGCATGTAGCAGAGCTAGCACAAGAGCAGACAACCGCGACTACTGCACAAGTTGTTACTAAATCCCCACAATCTGCTCCAGCCAGTTCACCGCCTCAGTGGTGTTCGGATTGCATTATATGTAACTAACTGATAAACACGGCTATCATTCAACCACTAATACACGACTTTACAGCATCTGATAGTTGATGCAAAGGATCCAACCAGCCGACTAGCAAGGCCTGCCCAGCTATCAAACCAGAAAGATGGGGGTGACTAGATGAGTTTTTTTAACAGCTGCCAATCCCAGTAGAGGCCAAACAGCGGATGCTGGTAGGCATAATCAAACAGCTAAAATCAGGCTAAAACAGATCCCAAGCACTGATAAGCTAGAGAAAGATAGCTTAAGAGCAGATAGATCAAGAGCTGAGCATGCAAGATTAGGTCCTTGCTTTTTCCAGACGTACAGGATATGAATTGGTGTGAAAGCAGATGCTGCGGTTCATTAGCAAGCACCAAGGACAGCAAGTGCAAACTGCAGATCCATGGCTCAGTCTTTCTCACTAGGTTGCCTGAAAATGCCTCCAACATACTGGGCTGGTTATGGAAAATAATGAAAACGTGGTGCCAAGCAAGTGAATCCTGCTGTGCCCATGGGCCTAAAGTGTGCACATACGTCTCCATCGTGCGTCCTGGTCCAAGGGTAACAGGCTGGCATGGCACGACCATGACGGTCATGAGTTTGAATCATGCAGCAGCCGAACCTTCATTGCTGGCTGAAAGCAGGTGATACAAGGCTGTTAAGTCAGCCGATATTTTACTTTCAATGCAACCGTTAAGCGTGCATTCAGTAAGAATGCTCATACCCCCATTCCAAAAGCATGACGCCATCCCATATGTATTACCGAATTCCATAGAGAATGCTGAGCCGACTACGGACAGCTCAAGCCCGACTCCCACCCCTGCCTGCATTGCTTTTCACGACCCAGGTCGTAGGTTCGAGTCCTGCAGTGGGCAATTCTTTATTGCCTACTGCAAGCTGTGGTGACAGCCTTAAAGGCTCTTTTGCTGCAACATAAAAGAGGCTGTTATATCAGACTAGCTTTTTTTTTTACTATAGAATTCAACCGAATATGTGGTAGACTGGCATCTGGAGAAAATATTGATGCTGGCTCATTCCATTGCACAGTTGTTATTGCACAGCTGCTCGCCCCCTAGCCCGGCCACACTGCACCACCAAAGCCAACTGCTCCATGGTATGGCCAATCGGCCAGGCAGCAGTAATAAGAAGTATTAACAAAGGTCAGGTGATCAAACAGACTCATTTATATAGCAGCAGAGTAGCCTTAGTGGCTATCAGCACCGCTTGCAGTGGGCGACAATGGATGCCGGCTCCTGAACTCGAACCCACGAGCCGAGTCGTGACATGTGAGCACTTCGCCCCAGTTTAAGTTCCAGGGGAAGGTATAAGCTTCACCCGTGATTACAATGACAAAGATCAAACCTTCAGCCTCTGGCACAGGTCGCATGAAGCAACCTCCTTCAGCATGCTGAGCTGTCTTAAAAGATGATGCAAGCCATGGTATCTCATATTACAGAGGCCCACCCGGCAAGCAATGAGCAAAGTGCAACAAGCTCCCGAAAAATTAAATGATAGTAATACACGCTGCTTGGCTAGTTGTGACTGCAAGCCAATGTAGAGAGCCGTAAGCGCTAATCTATACAAAAACCTAGACGTGGCAACTCATGAGAGCCGAGGTTGCATAGGTGCTGTGCCAAAGGCTGCTTTGAACAAGGTGTTGGCAATTGTGCAAACAACAGTACTTGGCGAGAAGAAAGTAGTGCAGGTCTATAAACCGTGCAGTAAAACCATCTACAGAGTATGATCGAGCCGACTAACCTTCGGGTGAATGTGTTTCACATTTACCAATAACCGACTGAAAGAATGGCAATAATAATCACGAACGAAATGCAGCTATACATGAACTATGAAAGAGCCTGCACCTAAATTCTCACGGCTTGGCAAAAAAAGTCCGAAACAAACCCTGACACTCAGCAGGTGCCCTGGGCTGGTAATGACATGCACTTCACACATCAAGCCACGTGATCGATGTATGGACTCGACCGGAATGGTTGCTAAAACAGCTGGCTGGGTTCTGCCAAAGCTGGTCTCTGTGCCACAAGTACAAATTGGCTTTACATGATGGGAACTCATGAAGATGCACCATGAATTTCTCTAGTGGGCGCACAATGGCAAAGAAGAGTGGCCAGTAAGTAAGGCCACTATCTAATTTGGTTCAGCTCCAAGATCATAACTCGGTGGAAAAAAGTCAAACCATCACGATTACTACAAAAAAGACTTGTCGATCACACATAAAACGTGCACCTCCATCTCGTCCAGTTTACAGGCTCAGCAAAGAGGGACACAGGTGGCAGCAGTCAGGCGCTCCAGATCGCCCCTCTGAACTGTTCTAGATCACTGGCTAATCAAACGTTAGCAGAGGCCAGGGAGCAGCACCAGTGTCTACTCAGCTGACGCCACTGGATTGATCTAGCACTGCCGTGCCGGCTGTCAGGTCTGCAAGCAACCGTTGGCCTTCAGCAAGCCCGATCCCAGTGAGCAGCACAGCTATCGGAGCTGAGCACCCCCCCCCCCACACACACATCCCCACACCAACCCACCCAATGCCGGAGGCAACCGACGCTCTGCGACCAGTGAGTACTAGTTGCAGAGGCAGCTGCAGCAAAATTCGAACCTGTACTTTGGTGCGGGCTGACCAACCGCTGACAGGCTGGCCACGCTGGAGCTTCTGCTTTTCGAGTCGATGTTCTTGCTGCCGTACAGGTTGGCAGCGGACGCGTTGGTCTGAAAGCGTCGCTCGTAGCCGGGCGGCTGCAGGCCGCCAGACGTGCCTCTATCCAGCAGCTCCTTGGATGCCGAGCGCGGCACGGACCTCGGAGCGTACAGGGACGACTCGGGATCCAGCTGGTCGCGAGAGGCCGAGCGCACGACAGCAGCAGCGTACGGGGCCGGCTGGTAGAGCGGCTCTTGCTGCCGAGGCGAATAGCCGAGGTCTTCTCGGGAGGCTGCAAGCGCTCTGCCGACAGGCGGCGGCCTGGGACCGCCGCCAGCGTCGAGCATCTCCCGTGACCCGCGCCTGGCCGCGGCTGGCACCAACGGCTCGTAGAGCGCCTCGATCGGATTGGATTCCAGATGGCCGGCCACCGACGCCGGCCTGGCCGCCGGCCGAGGAGGAGGAGGCTGAGCTGGCGCTTCCAGCAGCCGCTCTTGCGATGGAGCACGCGAGGCAGGCCGAGAGGCAGGCCGTGAGGCATACGCTTCCCGAGAGCCTTCGGAAGCAGCGCCCGGTTCGTTCAGGCGGTCGCGCGAACCGGCCCGCGAACCACCCGGCCTAGAAGCCATCCGGTGTCGGCCTGCAGCACAGACAGCTAGCGACGTGGCACTCTCTGCCAACACACGGGCGAGCGTACAAAGCAGCGAACAGCAGCAACACTGCCAGCCGCCACTGTAACGACGAGCAATGTCACCACTGCAATATCAGTGGTAGCGCCTCCAGGTTAATGATGAACAACAGGCAGGTCAGCTGGAGTGCTGCCGAGGGTGCAAGCAAAGACAAGCAGTTCGTGGCTCTGCACTGGCTGACAGCACGACAGCGTGTTCCTGCGCTCACAGCTGCCATGGCCAATAGTGAAAAAGGAGTAAAGATTAGCGTTTTTTACAACCTCGTTTATATGGTGGCTGAAGTGGCTTCGTGCGAATCACCCACTTACAGCAGGCAATAAATGATTGCTTGCTTCAAGACTCGAGTGTGCTTCAAGACTCGAGCACACGACCTGGGTCGTGAAGATAGAACGTTCTTTAGATTTCCCAACATACAGAATTTGAGCTACCAATGCACTGAGAAGGCATTACAGTATTGCACAATGAGGTTGGCATTATTAGCCCTAGTCCAAGAGACACGAATTAGTTCAAGTCTCATCGACATCGTGAGCTGATACTAGCTGATGCGGTGGATGCACAGCCACTCTGGAAGATTTCATTGACGTGATAGGAAAGACACTCACTGTGAGGTCGGCGAATGGACGGCCAGTCATCGACGGCTCACCGAGGACCAAAACCGAAGATTTGACATAGCTATGCTACTTTTCACCTCCGATGGGCCACCAACCTAATCAAACCAGTGACTACTGAATAGAGTAGCTTGTCTGGTTCGCAAGGACGTGAGCGCACACCGTGCCAGTGAGCAGCTGACATACGCACACAGTCAAACAGAAATGACAACTCACGGAAGCAGCGGGGGGGGGGGGGGGGGCTTCCCCTGACAATAAGAAAAGCAGGATAAGCAGCAGCCGGCTACAGGAAGTTCTTCAGCAGGACTCCGTGTCCTTAATTTTGTATAAATAAGCTCTTCTAACATGCAGCAACCTCAATCACAGCTACGACTGTCCATGAGGTATATATATGCAATGCCCCAACCCTTCTCATCCCCTGACGATGCTCAAAAGATTCTATTAAGAAAAAGATAAGTACCATTTCTGACAAATAGTGTTCTGTTCCCAAATCATGTTCAGCTGATGCCATGTTCGGCTAATATTTTCATGAGCATCTCTTGGCCTAGCTCAGCCGATTGTCGAGAAACCCACCAAAACATTACAGCAAGCTTTCAGCACTAAACACTGCATGCAACCCTTATCCTACTCTATGGGCAATGTCGTCCGGACGAGGACCTTCTTAGATTAGATGGAGATATTAATAGGATAAAGCCAAGCTCCCTTCAACTTTTTGGCTTTACCTAGTAGAAGCATGACCAAACCAACCTATCACACGTGCTGCAGCCTCACTTATGGGCAACTCACGGCAATATGGTTGCTAATTGATGATCAAGGGCAGAACATAACGTAATTGATGATCAAGGGCACTACACATTAAGACATTAATTAATGCTCAGTTCACCTTTTCATTCCCTTCGTGGGACTGCCTTATTCGCAGATCTTCTTAACCACTGGCAACTCACTTCCTCAACTGTCCTGATTTAGTTATGCATCTCACTTAGTCTATGTTGAAGGCTTTGCATGCACTACATAATGTGCATGATCTAGCTTACTAAAGATCTAAACCTGGATAGCTCAAAAGGCTTATTGTAACGCCGACAGAGAAATGCATCCACAAATGCAGCCGTGCCAGGAAAAAAAGATCAAAGAATACTAGCTGATAAAAAACTAGATGATTTAACAGCCTCTTTTGTATAGTGACAGAAGAGCCTTTACGGCTATCACCACCCCTTGCAGCAGCGATAAAGAACAATCCACAGCAGGATTCGAACCCATAACCAACGTCGTGGAAAGCAAACGCCTTACCTAGTGTGTCAAGAACCTAATGAATGCCACACCCAAATTCTGTCACAGCTGCTCTCAGTCTAGAGAAGTGTGCCTCACCAGGCAAGTGGGCTTCCAAGGCAGCACTAAATCTAGGTTGCACTATTATGGTCGTGAATCTAGGTCACATCGGCAATTCATCTAGATTACTGCGATAGTCGGAAATGTCAGACCCTGCCCACGAATGCAAGGTCGCGGGCTGAAATAACCTGCATAGGCACACTGTCGAGGTGTCTTAATGTCATGCAAAGCTCCAAGAGATGCTCTATGCTTGACAGAACTATACAGAATGCTCCTTGACTGAGCATGATAGAGTACTACTTTAGAGCTCAAAAAAAGCCACTTGTTTGAGGTTAGCGAATGAGCTCTCAGTGCAAGCTCTCTCTTCGGATGAGCCATTTCCCAAAGTTGCAACCTAGAATAGTGAAGTCCTGCCGACTGGTCAGTGGGGCTGCTCACTATGCACAGTCGAAAGCACCAATATGCATCCACCAATCCCCCCTAATTAAGACTACTTTGTCTGCTAACTTGGAAGCTAATGAACTCATTTAATACATAATGATGGAAGCATGTCTGCATGCTGCATATACCATAAAAATGCAAAATGGCAACTTATCCTCTAGTTGACAAAATCTTGATTTGCACAGCTCTGCTCGTTTTGTGCATGTCCTCGCGTGCCTTTGCCATGCTTGAGAGAAAGGAATGCCAGAATTGAAAGCCACGGACTCGTGAGTAGCCACAGTCGAAACCAAAAGCAGATGATCTGCTTACATCTTGGCATCGACAAGCACAGGTCAGCGGCAAAGAGGGGGGGGGCTTTGGAACAGCCATACACCAGTGCACCTCGCTACGGGCTGCCGGAAGATAATCTTCGAAAAATCGCACGACAGGCCTGCAGTGCAGCTCCTATATACCGGTCACCCACAGCTTTGCACGGTGGCAGCCATTCATTGAATCCTTGAACGTGCGACAAGTTGGCCTCACCTGAAAACTGCACGGCTTAGCCAAAACGCATAAAGCACTAACATCTGCTGGCTGCTACCTTGGATCTTAAACCTCAGACCGAAAAAAGAAAGCTTCTGGACACCGCAAAAAT
Source organism: Cristatella mucedo (assembly GCA_009760855.2). Taxonomy (NCBI): domain Eukaryota; kingdom Metazoa; phylum Bryozoa; class Phylactolaemata; family Cristatellidae; genus Cristatella; species Cristatella mucedo. Next base: position 20,344,140 of record WPIO01000001.1, on the reverse strand, counting down.
GGAAGCGCCGTACTCCGACGACGGGTCCGCTACGATAAGACGAGGTGAGAGCCAACAACAATAGTGCGCTACGGCCTTGGCAAGTGTCGCAGCAGATGCAGGCGGAAGCAGCTCAGGAACCCCCCCCCCCTTCGCCCACTCGCCCACGGCGGGTGCAGTAGGTAGGTCACGATGCGGATACGAGTCCAAGTGGCGAGCGCGAGGATATCAATCTCGCGCTGGTATAGGAAGAGCGCATCGAGTAAAATAGCCTACTCCCAGCGACCCTTTTAGCTGCACTCTCGAGCTTCTAATTAGGTAAACGCAAGTGGAGCGTGAAGCTCGGACCGCGCCGGAGCGAGATGCGGTCGGCCGGGGCAAACGGGGCTATCGGTCGGACAGCAAATATGCAGCAACAATTTCAGTACGCTTCCAACAACCAACCAAGCAAATAAAATACGGGGAAGATATCATGCTTACCACCAGTGTACTCTGCGTAAAGGATGTGACTAACAACCCTTTGAATCTGCACGCACTGACAGGTGACTAAACCCGGAAAGCGCTCGCCTAATGAGTTCACGTGGTAGTTTGTCGCGAGCCCTCAAAACTTGGCTCAATTCAATGGAATAATTTATTTCAATAATATTTATTCATCTGTATTTAGGGTCCCACTTGAACGTATATGATGGTGTCGGGATGGTCAGGAGGAGAGGGTGCACGGTCGCGGAGGGGGCGAGGCAGCTAAACATCGTGCGGATGCCGGCGTAACATGGCGGGCCATCTAGCTTCCGGGAAAGTAAATCTCGGTCGGCTGCGTGATTTATATCGAAGGCAGCTGCTCGAGTGCTTAGAAATGTGCCCAGGAAGCAAGGTAGTATTTTCGTGCACGCCGCTGGGCCACGCGGTACTTGACGTCGTAACTTGATGCGAAGCTCAGCTCTCGCTGTAGCTACGTCAGGAAACTGCATCAGTTGCTGTTATCGTTGGCACTGGGCCTAAGCTGTAATCAAAAATTATATCGTTACCCAAAGCTCGAGGCATTTAAGTGTCAACTTATCTAATCCGTTAATATGTATTGTGCGTAAAGAAGAAACAGTAGCGTACAGCTCGGAGTAACCCAGTTCGGTTTGTTCCGCCCAAGGGCACTTGTATATATTTGCCGATGGCAGCGTCTTGCGTAAAAGCCCTGGAATCAACTTGGCAGAATTTTTTTATAGTAATTAAAACTCCAAGAGCAGCTGCCGCCGTCCTGGCCCAGTTAGGATCACCTGGCTTCGAGGGCATACTTTTTTGGGCTGTGATAGCCCAGTAGCTAAGGTGTTCGCTCTTCACGACCGAGGTAGTGGGTTCGAATTCGAAAGTTAGGAGATTCTGTATTGCCAACTGCAACCGGTGGTGATAGCCGAAAAGGCTCTTCTGCCGCTATACTAATGAGGCTGTTTATTGATCAGCTAAATTTATTTTTGTATTCCCTAGGTTGTGAGTCATCCTGGTGATGGCATTGATCGCAGTTTAATACTCTACTATGCCATTTGCACAGCTCTGCAAGTTTCAGCGTGTTAACATGCTTCCTATAGTATAGGTATTGGCATCGGAAATTATTGTTTGCAAACTAGTATAACCAGAATAAATTATCGCGATAATAGTGTTTTGTATACGCCCTAAGAGAATCGAATCTCTATTCGGGTACTTTAAAACTCGCCGCAAGAGAAGCATTAACCAAATTGTAATGGCAAGCAATGCATCAATCTTATGCAAGCATGCCAATGCACAGAAGCATCGTGCTTAGTTAGATAAACATGCAAAAGCACTCAAGGAGACAGTCGCGGTCACAGTAATAAGAAAATTTCCCTGCTACATGAAAGTGCATCGCCCGTGTTCTTGGTGATGACGTGAAGAGTTTTGTTGCACGCAAGCACGCAAAGATGATTCACTCATCAGATGGAGCAAAGGGTTAACAACTGGCAGGTTTTTACCTTTTCTTTAATATGTTCAGGAGATGACCTGATGTGGGTAGTGAGTTGCAGGCTTTGTTAGCATTGTAACTGACTGCACAAATGTCTCCAAAAGATTCGAAGTCTGGGCATGACCAATCGACCAGAGTCAGAAGAGGAGGTGGCTAGTCAGTAGGCATGAAGGGAAGAAAGAAGCTGCGTTCGTTCCTCATCTGAAGTCTTTGAGTTGCTGCGACTTAACTTGTACGATATTGGCTATAGGTCTGCACACAATCGCTAATGGGCCAGAGATATCTGCCACTTGCATTGTGGCAAACCAACATAGTCTTTTCTTTTGTATGAGCAGCTACATGTACTTTTTAAACCTTAGAGCTTTGTATACTGTTGTTTGCTGATGTCCTATTTGCAAATATAGAATGCTATTTGGGTTGGAGACCTGCTTGTTCGTGCATATAGGGGTCGTTACTGTTGGCATAGCTTACAGCCTTAGCTTAGACAGATGTATTCGTGGCTTACACAGATCCCAATAGGCTTAGTTTTTGATGCATCATTCTTTTGGTGATTGCTCACCTTGCAGAAAACCCATGCCCTTAGCTCTCGTCTTGCACACTTACCAGCTCGACTGTAGCTATGAGTCGTGACACGCTTATAACTAGGTTCTACCAGTATTTAAGGTGTTAATGGCACGCAACCTAAGCAACAGGTCTCCAGTGAAGGAGATTTTTCTAATTGCATGGTGTTAGCAACTGCTAACTAAGAACTGCTTACACTATGCTTATGGTGAGTAAAATTTTAGTCAAGATCGACTAATCCAAAAGCCTCTTCTGTGTAGCACCAGAAGAGCCTTAGCCGGCTATCAGCCCCTGCATTACAGTGGCCATTTAAGGATAGCATGCAGCAGAGCACACCCACGACCTGGGTCGTGCTGTACGAACATCTTGCTAAGGGTGGTCTCAGGGCGATCGCTTGCTTTCCGTGGATAGTAGAACGTTGTGTTATATGTCTTTTGTCATTCTAATGTTTTATCTTGCTTCTTGAACTCTCGCGCTATTCGTACTTGGTACAATCTTGCTCATTATTTGTAGCTGTAATGTAAAACTGATTGCTGCCACCTACTGCCCACGAAAGTTGGGGCTGTCAGTGCGGTCATTGCGCCATTCTTTTGCGTTTGGTCCACCACTCGGTCGTTTATCAAGGGTGTCCTTCTCTGGAACCACGGCACTTGGCTTGATGTTGTTGAACCTTGGGTACAGGGAGTAAGTAGGATGGCTTGCAGCCGACATTCCCTTTCAACCTTCTTAGGATTTGTTGCTTATGTGAATGTGAAGGCTTGCCCCACCCAGGGCTTAATGCTGGTAAAGTAACGCCCCTGGTGATGCCGGTAAAGTAACGATCCTGGTAATAGGCCGATCGTTGCCAAGGTTAGACTTTGAGCAAGATTAAACAGAGCTTCAGTGGTTTATTGGGGAATGGTTGTATCCCCAGGTGCTTCCTGCAAGATGTTCTTTGCTTGTCAGTAACTAACGTGGACTGGCAGATATGGCAAATTGTGCATGCACTCTTATTTTCTTTTCAGTCAGTCGTCTGGGATGAGGCATTAACTGGCCCGGTCGGCCTAATTGCAGAGTATCCTCTACTCAAAGTACGTTGCTATTGCGATATGCTTTCTTGAGGAGCCAGATGTGATGCTTGCAAGTCATCTATACATGAGAGATCCGGACATTAGAGCTGGGTTTGAGTCATGAAACAAGTGTGTGTGTGTGTGTGTGTGTGTGTGTGTGTGTGTGTGTGTGTGTGTGTGTGTAAAACTTAAGTAAAAGCTAGCTGATTTAAGGGCCTCATTTTTATAGTAGCTGAAAAGCCCTAACGGCTACTGCTACCTCTTTCAGTGGGCAACAAAGATAGCCTGCTGCAGGACTTGAACCCACGTAATGCTGACATGTCTGCATGCTATTATCCTTAAATAATTGTTTTTATGCGTACTGTCCTGTTCATATAAAGTGCCTCGGAAGAGATATAGTTCTCTTAGGCGTTATACAAAGTTTTATTATTCTTACTGTTATTATGCAATAATCAAAGGATGTTGCCTTGAGCTATCCGAGTCCTGCTCATATGAGAAAGTTCAGTCTAGACCTATCTTCTACTGCCGTCTGCTGCTGATGTCGAGGTTTAATAGATCAACTAACCTTTTTTGAGATCCAACGTAGGGTGCTGCTAGCAATAGCAGGTTTCTCAAACACATCGTTCGTCCCGTGTGTGCGGTTTTCCTGTGGCTTCAACCTTTACGAATGTTCTAGCGCAGACTGTAATGTGTTTGTGAGGTCGACTGCAAGAACATGGTCTGGGCAAATTGCAACGTCGCACGACCTGGATTCGTGCGTATTCAAACAGAGTGGTACCCCCACAGCCTCCGGCTCCTCCTTATCTTCTTATATGGAGTTGGTGACCCTGCTCAATTTGAGGTTGAGCTTCTGTGGCAGGGAACTCGGCCGTCGTAGCCAAGTCAATGAGACTGCTCGCTTGCTTTACCTCTGCGACGCCGGCTATGTGCATTCTGGCATCGTGCCTCGTCGTAGGCTCTCTGAAGGGCTTGCCAGTAGGTTCTTCCAACATCCCATGGACTCCCTCAGTCCTCTTCCCCTCTTCCTGTGATTTGCTGCCCGGCAAGGTCGAGGTTTGACCTCATCTTTGGCTCTACTCCCTGGGCAAGCGATTGTAATGCAATGTATCTTCATCTATAACTCCACAAAGCCACAGAGACTATGTGGGTGTTACGAAGGAGAGTTTTCTATAGTGCACGCACAGCCTAAGCAGCATTCGGTAGCCAACAGACTTCTTAAATAAATAAATAAATCCTAGCTGATTACACAGCCTCTTTTTGTATAGCGACAAAAGAGCCTTTAAGGCTATCACCACCGCTTGCAGTGGCGATGAAGGGTCGCCCACCGCAGGAATCGAACCCACGACCTCGGGACCGAGGTCATGAAAGCAACCGCCTTACCTAGTGTGCCGTCACGGCTCGAAGAGAACGTGGGAAGCATAGCAGAGTCAGGAGAGCAGCTAAGGTAGAGAGTAGCATGGAAGTAGCAGCTCAAGACCACTAAAAAGGATGAGCCATAGTCGGCAGCAGGAGAGTAGTTGTCGTTGCATAAGAATTGTGGAAGCGAGTTCCACAGTCTAGGACCTGCAGGGCTAATGCTTCTGTTGCCAACAGTTTTTAAATGGAGGAATGGAACAGCTAGTGTATTGTCAATACAGGACCTGAGGGCACGAGGAGGCTGAAACTGATGCAGCAGTTCAGCTAGGTATGGAGGAGCCAAGCCGTGGCGGGCCTTGTGGGTCGGCTTAAGAACTTTACTCTGTGTCCGTTGATCAACCGGCAGCCACCCTAGCTCTTTTAGCAGAGGAGACACATGGTCAAACCTGTGGGACTTAAATAGTCTAGCAACCATATTCACAGCCAACTGCAGTGACCTAGTTGCTTTTTTTGGTAGTCCAGCCAAAAGGGAATTACAATAATCAAGCCAAGACAGAACTAAGGAGCTAGTTAAATATTTTGCAAGCCTATGTGGAAGGCAGCCTAGCTCCTAATCTTGGATTGGGTTAATATGTCTGATGCCATCGCTTTGCCATTTTGCAGGAGCATGGTGTTGAGAAAATGTTTCCGCTCACTGGGACACTTCCTGCTTGCATGGTTAATCATGTTATCTACATAACACGGCCAAAGTTGTCGTTGATGGATCTCATCGACCAAGGTGTGCGAGCGTAAGTCGTGCTGAGCCGTTAGCGTTGTGCTCGACTTCTTTTCTCCGACCATCCATTGATGCTGGCACCATTTCTGTCATTCCAGCGAAGAGAAGCAAACTCGCAGTAGCACCAAGAAGGAGTTCCACATATTCTTTGTGCCCAGGCGAAGCTTGCTGTGCATTCGAAAGCTCGAGGTATGGTTAAGATTAAGATTGCTGCTGTGAAGCCACTACTCTGCTGGCACTGAGAGTGCATTAGGGCATGGGTGCAGTGCTTGAGGTGCTTTTGCACTTCACGACCCAGGTGGGGGAAGGTTCAAGTTTTGCTGCAGATAACCCAATTTTTCTGCAAGTGGGGATAGCCACTAAGGCTTTACTGCTGCAATGTAAATGAGGTTGTTGAATCAGTTACCCTGTGTGCTACTTTACGTGATCTCTCGTATAGGTGTCTCATATAGCAACTGCTTGCTAGGCTTTGAGGTGGGGAGGGGCAAATGCATAGTCAAAGGCTTAGTCAAGAGTCACTTGAGGCAACTCATTCGAACTCCCTATATTGAAGCATTTTGTCGCATATTGCTCAAGTCGATGTTAGCTGCCATATCCTAGTGGTCTCAGCAGCCATATTGAGCATGTCACCGGCTTGGGAGTGTGTTTATTTGTGCTTCATATCCAGAAAAGCATGGCAATGGCTGTCTTGCCTGCATGCAATCATGCCATGTTCAGAAGATTCTACAAAGAACACTAATAATGGAAAGATCATCATCTTCTACTTAGCATGCTGAGACGAAGGACCTTATTTTACTAATTACATGACCTAAAACGTTTTGTATGCCGAGCCATTATGCAAAGCATTCATTTTGCAGTTGCATATTTTGGTATGTTTGTGAAAACACGTGACCGGCACACTGTTTTGCATGATCTGCAGCTGTAGTAAGTGCTTAGAAGAAAAAAGCTGGACTGATAATTGCATTGTGGGATCAGGGGCTCGAATACTCATACTGGCCATATTTTCAGGAGCTTGGTTGCTTTGGCTCATTCACTACCGTCAGTGAATTTCCCATGAATCTTATTCCGCTAGACGCTGACCTGCTCTCAATGGAGGATGGTGCCGTGTACAAGGTTCGTAGGTGCGAGGCCGGTGCTTCTGCAGCTGCCGCTGCTAACCTGTTGGCAACAAATGCTTTGCTCTGCTGCTTTCAGGCTGTGGAACTTGCTGTCACAATTCTTGCACACCAGCATCGGCTTCCATTCTGCTTTGGACCTTTCTTCCTAGTCTTCCTATGCTGCTGCTCCTATGCTTGTGACTCACGTGACTGCCCTCCTGACTCGGCTGCGCTTCTCAGTTTCTTTGTTGCGTGAGACGAAGGTTGCTGGAGACCGTAAGTCATCGGTGCTTCTAGAAGCTTCTAGCAAGCTGCTGCCCACCCAATCATTCGTGAGTGCTGCAATTGTGTTGGGCCGTTTTACTCGTTGGCTGCCGAACCGGTAGTATTGGATGTGTCTGGAAACCAGCATTTTAGCGTGTCATACTGCTACGTTTGAGCAGATCCCCCACCCCTTGTTGTGGCTAGACAACAAATCAGAGCAGTGCTGCTTGTCTGGCTGACTCATTTGAGCAGTCAGTCAGTAATGTCATGATTTGTGTACACCACATAAATGTCGGGATATAGCTGAAGGCCGTACTGCCTGAGCATGCCGATGGCTGCAATTTGCAGTTACTTATTGCAACTTGCAAATACTAAATATGGCCTCTCAAGTGGTCTTTATATCCCAAACATTCTACCGAGTCCCCCTTTGCTAACAGTGTTGCAGGGGCTCCGGTTGTTCAGTGGATGCAAACCAAAATTCTTACTCTGACCTTCGACACCTGTTTTGCCTTCAATCATGCTCGACCGACCTGCTACTTATCATCAGCATCAGGGTGCCCTAAAATCCTCTCGGGACCATAAAGTAAACTAGTGGGTCAGTCCCTATCGTTCGTATATAATGCCATTGGTAACAATACTTTTGCGTCGTGGGCTCGAGCCCCATGGCATGTGTGAAGAAATCCAAGAAAAGAGATCCAAGTTCTCTTAGGGTGCTATACAAGTGAGTTATATTTTTTCGGCTGATAATAGAGCTCAGGCTTTGAGTGTGCTTCAGAAAAATTGTTCATCGTAAAATCCACCCGTTCTTCTTGATGTTGCAGGGGTGAAGGCAAAGGCACATACATCCGAGTACTTAGAATCTGTCTAGCACTTCCTAGCGGTTTACCTGCATTTATGAAGTGGCTTCGTTCTTCAGTAACCATCGCTAGACACTGGGCAAACGCCAGCACCCAGATTGAAATGAATGCTATCCTTTAGCACACTTGATTATTTACATCGATGTTTATTGCTCACTTTTTCTGTACATAAAGTATCAGTGTTTTATAGCCCGTCATGACTACAAAAAATTATGTGCTCCAGTTGTAGTTTTATATCCAGGTACATGCATTGTTTGTGGTGTGTGATTTACATTCATTCTCCAAAACCTTGTTATACTACTAAAAATGCATGCATTGGTCAAATGAACCGGAGATCCAAGCATAGCTACCAGATCCACGAAACTATTACCCCAGCAGTCAAAGTGTAGCCGTGATGGCACAGTAGGTAAGGCCGTTGCATTTACTATGTAGTGCACAGAAATTTAATTTCTATTCTTTTGCATGCTAAGTCAAAAGCTATCAGTAGGCCACAGGTGGGTGTCACTATTTCAGGTGGAGCAAGACTTTTGAGGAGTGTATGTTTTATTTTTACACCATTGTCAGTGTCGAGGATTAGATTGCAACTTTTTATTTGCTGCACTGTATGATCGATCTTCCTTCTGTAGTACCAAAGCTTCTTTGCCTTTACATATCACTGTCACGGTTTAGTATTTTTGCCGTGACAATTGTTTGCACAGATTGTAACTTTAGTCCTTGGTGAATCGAAGGTGTTCTCTTATTGGTTGCCACCAGTGCATGCATATGCATGTGTCACAGCCTTCGTGCTGTTGCTGCTAAATACAATAGGCTACCGATACATTGTTGGCCATTCTATTCTACTAGTATGAACTGGCCTCGGTGGTGGTCAAACGTTCATGAATGGGCAAATTTTCAGCACATGTGCACATAATTCGTTCAGCATGCTGCAAGTTCTAATTATGCTTTGTGTATTGACTTCGATAGGATTGCTCCTTGCATGGCGACTACAGCAGTCTGTTCAATGTAGCACAGTCACTGATGACTCTTCAGCAGCTCTATGGAGTGATCCCAACACTGCAAGGCAAAGGGCAATGCGCCAAGGTTAGACTTGTGGACAAAGTGTGTGCTTTTCTTCTTCTTCTTCTTCTTCTACTGATTGGCATTTTTTCATTCTATAAAAGCTAGAATGCTAGCCAACCTTCAGCTGTAACAAGCTGTTATTGCTCCTCCTTGAAATTAGCTGGCTGATGTGAGCGCCGAGCTTGTTGGTTTGTCCGATCTGCAGGCCTGTCAGAGTACTTGGTCGAGATATCAGTCGATTTTACTTGAAGCTCGACTACAGTTGGTAGTTAAGTACACGTGAAGTCCTTCATTGGTTGTGCCACCTGTTCAAAAAGTATTAAATCCAAGACTCTTCAAAAACTGAAATGTATGAATACAATAAACAGTTACTGCTTGTTAATGTCCTGATGCCCAATCCTTATTTTGGAAACGTTTTTGCCTTGACAATCGTGACCTTTATGGTGCTTTACAAAACTTTTATTCTTCGTTTGTTCATGCTACCCTGTCGGCACACGAGCACATCCACATTACAAAGGATGCTGCATTTCTGCTAAATTGATTGCAGCACTTATGTATGTGTCTGTTGCTTACACAGGGATAAACAAAGTATTGTCTTCTGTAAGCCCTCAATAAAATTCTGAAAGTGTTTCATACTCCAAACTGTCGTGTTTAGTATATTTTCAATCAAAGTTTCGGCTTGATCGGCTTATGATTACATGCAGAAGGACCAGTTCTTTGGCCACCAGCTGTGCTTACTGCCTTCCGGGCATAGACTATTTACTAGCTCTGCCTGTGACTGCAGAGCCACGGCAACTAAGTGGGAGTTTTACGCATGAGAGCTTTCTATAGCACACTCGAAGCCTAAGTGGCTTTCCGTGTGCATACTGTAGCCAGTAGACTTCATCTAAAACAAAGAAAGTGTGAGGCTTAGGTGAGGCAGAAGGGCAGTCGAGGAAGTGAGTAGCATGGAAGTAGAGCTCAGGACGGCTAGAAACGATGTGCCACAGTCAGGAGCAGGGGAGTAGATGTCGTTGCTTGGGATTTGTGGAAATGAGTTCCACAGTCTAGGCCCTGCAGACCAACGTTTGTCGCGAACAGTCTTTAAGCGTAGAAAGGAAACAGGTACATTATTGTCCATAGAGGACTTGTGGGCACGAGGAGGCTTGAATTGGTGCAGCATTTGGTGACCCGACAGGCTGGTTTTGTTACTTGAATTTGATTTGAAATAACTATAAATTGTGTTATTGCATTAGTCTTGTCATGATGCTACATTCGTTGTATGCTTTTGTTGTTTTATAGAATTTGGATGTTATTCAAGGCATGTTTGGCTATCATTTGAGCAAGTTTTCGGTCGTGCCTGTCACGTACAAATATATAAAATGTTAATGCACCCGAGCTTGTCCTTGGTTATTAAGGTACTTACGACATTATTCAATAGCCATTATTGCAAGTATAAATTTGTCTTGTAGGTCTCCTAGTTTGGCTTGGTATACGTGTGTGTGTGTGTGCGCGTGCGTGTTTCACGCACGTGTGTGAGTGCCTATTTTTGAAAAATGCTCGTTCAGTTGATTGCAGTCATTTTTGCTGCCAACCAAATCTATTTGGCTAATTCATGTGTTTGTCCTCCTGCTGTATGGTAGCGCTTATTCAGGCATGCATTTCTCACACTTCAACTGGATGTCCACATCAGTGCCTTAGCGATCACTGCCATCCTATCCTCTTATTTGTTACTAGATGTTTAGCTAACATGAATGGCATTGTATGTACAGATGTGAATTTTTTCTCTGCATTATGCTTTTGCTACTGATACTGGATGTGCAAGCCACTCTCAGAACTATGCTTAAATGTAGCGTGTCATAGCCCTCATGCAGAAAATGCGGAAAGAGCAGATATCTACAGAAGAGCACCTGACACCTCAGTTCGACAGCCTGCTTGTTATCGATAGGGCAGTCGACGTGCTGACGCCACTTCTGTCGCAGCTAACTTACGAAGGCCTCATAGACGAAATTTGGGGTATAAATAACAGTAAGTATTCGATCGCTGGCATGTGTAGAAAGATGACCTTTGGGACTTGTCTGTACACATATAGGGAGCACTACTTATTTAGGACAGCATTTAGTGGGTCCCTGTGATTCGTCCTTCACATGCTTATGCGTGCTGACACTGTGCATGCTGCCACTAACCACATTTGCATGCTGACCCTGTGCATGTCACCCCTAACCATGTTAATCATTTTGTTTGTTTTTCAAGCATGATTTTACTTACCATTCAATTGCATTTCCTTTTGCAGCAAATGTAAAGCGCCTAGAGAGAGAGATTAAGTTCTCTGAGGGCACTTTAGCAAGTACATTATTATTATTACTTGTGGTGAAACTGCTTCACCAGTTTATTGTGCAGTTAGCGCGAGTTAATTTTCATTAGCACGAGTTAATTTTTTAAGTCCTGCGATATATATGTCTATATATAATTCATTTGTACAGCACCCATAAATGAACTTGATTTCTTAACTGGCACCTTACTTAATGCCTTTGGGATCAAGCCCAAGACCTTCGTCGTTAAAGGCTAGCATCTATCCACTGGGCCAAACCAGGGCAGCAAGATATGCTAGCTGTGCCTTGGGTTGGGCTATCTGTTCGACCCGACCTATTCAGGTGCTGAGCACTCCTCATTACCCACTAAGGCCACGAATGTGTTCTTGTTAACATAATGTTTGTTTAGATCCCCTCTGCATTGTATTCTCACGTTTGCATCCCAATGTGACATCTTTTAGCTAAATGGCTTCTATTCTTTCTCTGCAGGTTTATTAGCAATGCTACTGCTTGGCAGTGGTTCCATTCTCAGAACGGGGCACTTTTTAAATGTTTTCATATACTGCTTAGTATCAGGCTACCAGGGACATATGTAGGCGCTAGATGTGTCTACTTATGAGTATGCTGCATTGACTTAAGGCCCAATTAAATTTACCAAAAGGAAGCTTGCACAGTTTAGACGTGACCTCGGGTGCACGAAGGCAAGCACTAACACAGAGAGAGAGAGAGAGAGAGAGAGAGAGAGAGAGAGAGAGAGAGAGAGAGAGAGAGAGAGAGAGAGAGAGAGAGAGAGAGAGAGAGAGAGAAAGAGAGAGTGAGAGAGACAGACAGAGACGGAGACGGAGAGAGATACACAGACAGACACACAGACAGAGACAGACACACTGGCAGAGAGAGGGAGAGACAGAGACAGACAGACAGAGATTGCAAAGAATGGCTGTGCCTGGAGTGACATGCTATATAACTTTTCACTCTAACTGACTGGTTTGGTCTAGCGAATATTAAAAACCGGTTTAGCAGCTTGATTGCAGAATTGTCGGGCTACCGGTGCTGCAGTGATACTTTGGCTTTACGACATTCCATTTTATGCTTGAGCAGTTTTGTGTCGATGCGATCTCGTATTCAATTGGTTAATGCTCAGTCATAGCTTTTTGCTGCTGCAGCTGCTGTTCGGCTTCCTGCGGAGAAGTTTGCTCAGCAGCAGTCCTCACCGGCTGCCGCCGCCGGCGCACCTTCTGGTGGAGGGCCGGCTGCCACCCAAGCAGCAGCATTCCTTGAACCCAAGAAAGTCGTGCTGAACTCGGCAGACGAACTGTTTGGGGAGATCCGGGACAAGAACTTCAATGCCGTTGGTCCAGTCCTTAGCAAGAAAGCAAAAGTCATGTCTGCACAGTATGACGTAAGTATAAAGCTCTTATGCTGACCCATAAGGCCCTCCACGGCTTGGCTCCTTTGTACCTAGCTGAACTGCTGCACCAGTTTCAGCCTCTTCGTGCCCTCAGGTCCTGTGTGGACAATAAATTAGCTGTTCCATTCCTCCGCTTAAAGACCGTTTGCGACAGAAGCTTTCGCTCTGCGTGTCCTAGACTGTGGAACTTGCTTCCACAATTCTTATGCAACGACAACTACTCCCCTGCTGCCGACTATGGCTCATCCTTTCCAGCAGTCCTGAGCTGCTACTTCCATGCTACTCACTACCTCAACTGATCTCCTGACTGCTATGCTTCCCACTTTCTCTTTGTTGCGTGAGACGAAGTCTGTTGGGTACCGAATGCGTACCGAAAGCCACTTAGGCTGTGAGTGTGCTAAAAAAAACTCTGCTGCATAACACCCACATAGTCTTTTTGGCTTTGTGGAGTTACAGACGGAGATGCATTACATTGCATGCAATGCCGAGTAGCCTTCTCTAGCCGGCCGCAGGCTGAACACTTGTAAGTGCACCGTCCGCCATTTGTGCCGCCATGCTGGTCCAGCATGTATCCCAGTCACTGATTCAGCCCGGCTGCTGTTTGCTTGATCATCGAGATACGCATGACCAAACCTGACTGTCTAGATTGGGATCGGCCTGCATGTGGTCGTGCAGTCCCTTGTATTCTGTTTTTCGAGACATTTTACACTTTGTCGTCGGCCCTTGTCTAGCTCTTAAATGTGTGCCTCCTTGTGTTCCTTATGAAAGCTATTTTAGTAAATAGTTTATTGATCGCATGTGTGACATGCTACAGAGAGGCTTTCATTCGGCCTATGTAAGACCTACACCTCAGCTAGTGCATTGCCTTGCCCTCCTAGGGAAGGATACTTTATTGTCACATAGCCATGTGTTTGGACTTGAAATCTATTCTGAAGCCCACTGGGAGTAGCTTGGCAAAGATTCGGTTAGCCTGATCTGGCTAATAGCCTGTGATAGTTTGTTTTTGAAATGCAGAGCGAATTGTAAAACCGAAACATTGATTAGGTTTCAGGATGCTTTCAATATGCCCAAGCAACTAGGTAAGGTGGTTGCTTTCACGACCTCGATCCCGAGGTCGTAGGTTCGATTCCTGTGGTGGGCGATTCTTTATCGCCACTTCTAGCAGTGGTGATAGCCGTAAAGGCTCTTCTGTCGCTATACAAAAAGAGGCTGTTTAATCAGCAAGCACATGTTGACCCGTGTGCACTATAGTGTCGCCCAGAAATGCTGGCTTTCTAATAGGTGTCATAACTTGGAGGCCCAACAACATTCTGCGCTGTCCTGCCAACAATGCATGCTTTATTATGGAGTAGAATGTTGACACTGTTGGGCAACATGCCATTGACCACCGATCTTGTGACCACTGGGAATTATAATCTTACCTGTCTGTCGAAGCAGCACTTCCCAAGGAACCTCAACCCTGATTTGTATCTGTGTGCTTTTGGGACTGCTTCGCATGTTTGAGAATTTAATTGGAAACTCGGTTGCTTGTATAAAACTGCTTTTATGGGGTCTTTACTGCTTTTATAAATGTCACTCAACCACCATTGTTGGTGCCTGTTGCTGTGGCTGTTATCTGGCCAGCTATCGAGATTGCTGTCTTTGTTGTACGGCAACTAAGAAGTTCTCGGGCAGTGGTCACGTTTGTTGTCCAGCTCTATTTGGTTTGAGAAGCATTCACTTGTGATGTGCATGGTAGCTCAGACGAGTGCCAGAAGCTGTTTTCTTCGTCTTGGTCTATGTCGACCTTGCAGGCCTCGTCTGCTGGAGCTGATTTGCCTGCTCAGTTGTGCAATGGAGGCTAAGAAATACATCCGACTTGAAGTACATCCAGGATGAATCAGGATCTGTCCCACGATTGCATTTTCCTACCCATTCTTTTGTTTAATTCTAGTGTCATGTTCTCGTTTAATGGCAGGCTTCCAAAATAAGAAGACAGTAAATTATTCCACACCTCGTGTGTGTGTGTGTGTGTGTGTGTGTGTGTGTGCACGTGCGCTCGCGTGCGTGCACATGCATGTACAGCTATCTACACGAAAGCTCTGCGCTCGATGTCACTTGGCTTCTACTTATGACCATAAATCCTAGTCTCGCTCTAATAGAATGGAGCTGTGATTTGGGTTGTAAGCATGCTCCTACCGGATCTGTCGGTCAATCGGAATGTCGAGTTGCAACCTGTAGCTTCTTTTTTTTATCTCAACCAGGAAAGACATGCGGCAAAGACAGTCAGCGAGATGAAGCTCTTCGTGTCCAAGCTTCCCCACATGCAGGCTGAAAAGCAGTCACTCTCTCTGCGTAAGTCGGCTTTCCCGTGCTGCTCCTTTGCTAATGGGGCGCAGTGATGTGATCTGCGGCTCGCATGTGCTTTTGTGACTTTTGCATGTGCCCATCGCGCATGCTTACGCAGTTCTTGCGAGCACTCGTTTGGCTCTAGATACTTCCATTGCTGAGCTCATCAAAGATGTCACATCCTCGGACGAGTTCCTGGAGCAGCTGCACTGCCAGCAAGGTAATCCTGCCAGTCCAGCAGGCTTAGTACTGAGCACACGATCGAGCGGCAGCCTGACTGTACCTCCTCCCCCCCTGCAGTGGTAAAATGCTGTGCGCACACACAGCCGATTAGACGGACTGTGACACTTCGGTGTGCACGCCTCGTCAGACTGAGAGGTTGAGCACCGGCAGTCGCTTGCCCTCGCAGCTCATCGTGCTGTCTGCGTGGTGCCGAAATGGCTGGTGCGGCTCCCTTCCACTTGGCTCTGCTTCCACTTGGCCACTGCTTCCACTTCCAGTGACCTGGCCAAAATGAAGCTTCGTGAGCCACTGCAGTTTTATTTTGGCGTGGCGGGATTCTTTTTTATCTTGCCCGAGTTAGAGCTCTCTCTCTGTCTTTGCCCTATCCCGCAGCTTGCTGGTGAGCGCTGCGGCACGTACTGTCGGTGCACCCGCTTGCCACGTCAGTTGAAGGGGTAAAATAAATTATAAAAGCCGTGCATCTCTCTCTCTCTCTCTCTCTCTCTCTCTCTCTCTCTCTCTCTCTCTCTCTCTCTCTCTCTCTCTCTCTCTCTCTCTCTCTCTCTCTCTCTCTCTCTCTCTCTCTCTCTCTCTCTGTGCAACAGAGTTTCTGACTGGAGGTGACACGGACAAGCCGCACGCTTACCTAGAGGACCTGATTGCAAAAGACGGCACCGACAGCAAGCAGCAGGAAAGCGGCCTGCTCAAGGTCAGCCGCCGCTCGAGGACATGCGCTGCCTGTGGCCGGCGCGAGCGAATGCTGTGCGATGCTCGGCATGAAAATGCTGGCAAAGTGTGAGTGCCTTGCTGCCGCTGCGCCTCATGTCGTCCAACCGAGAGATGTTTGAACTAATGAGCCTCTGGGGTTAAAGGCTCCGCCAACTTAACTGCCCGTGTTTCGACAAGCAAACCCATTCATAACCGTGCTGTGCTGCCGTGATGGCTGCCGAACAGTATGCCGAAGTGTTGACCGGTGATACAATCAAAGATCTCATAAAGCTCTTCGTGTAGGGTGGGTAGGCATGTGTGTACTGTTTGCTCATGCATGCGTGTCTGTATGTGTGTGCATGCATGAGTGTTTGCGTGTGTGTACGAGTTCATGCTCATGCGAGTTCCGTTTCTCCGTGTGGCGTGCTGTGGTAACTTTACCTCCACGAAGCCAGGCTAGTTGTCACCGTTGGCAACTGATTGACAGCAGTGCACCTGCTCCTACTTCCCAAATCTTACTTAAATGCCTTGGCTGGTGTATCGTATTAGAATCTAGGAGGGTGAGTGCCTTACGACTGTAAAAGAAGTGTAGTTACATCCGTGCTCATTGACGTTAGGTAAGGTGGTTGCTTTTCCGAGATCGTGGGTTCGAATCCTGCTGTGAGTGATTTTTTTATCGCTGCTGCAAGCAGTGGTGATAGCCGTAAAGGCTCTTCTGTCGCTATACAAAAGAGGCTTGTTAATCAGCTATTATTATAATTATTATTTAACCTAGCACTATTGTAAGTTTTGCCTGGTTGAACTTCTTCACACTGTCACATTGGTCGATGCTACGTTACGTCATCTATTACATGTGTAGCATGTCACTATAGTTTATTCGTGTGGCAGCGCAACACAGGTCATCTCTCCAGCTAGCTTTCCATATGCTGGCAACCTGATGCCAATTGCTGGAGCTTTGGTAGCTAACCTTTGCAGGTTCTGAGGTTGCTCTGCATTCAGTGCTACTGTAATGGTGGGTTCAAGCCAAAGCTCTTGGAATTGTACAAGCGGGAGATCCTGCAGGTAAGCCGACGAGGGAGGAAGGGGGAGAGGCAGTCGGTGACGTCATGCACGGCATGCTCGCATCATTGATGCACGCACAGTCCAGTCGACAGGCAGTGTGTGCGTCTGCTGGACTGCTTCTGTCGAGACAACTAGCTAGCGCGTGTATGCCACCAGCCGGCTCGCTCGTGTCACGCTTCTTGCTTTGTTGGCAGCAGCTGCTGCTGTCGAGGCACAATCGTTTGCAGCCATTCGTCGCCGGCCTATCAGCAGAATGCCTTAGGAGTTTTCATTATCGCGAACGATTGGTTTGTGTGTAATGTAATGTATCTCCTTCTGTAACTCGACAAAGCCATAAAGACTATGTGGGTATTACGCAGGAGAGTTTTGTATAGTGCACTCACAGCCTAAGCGGCTTTCAGTATGAATTTGGTAGTAAACAGACTTCATCTCGCATAACGAAGAGAAATTGGGAAGCACAGCAGAGTCAGGAGAGCAGTTGAGGCAGTGAGTAGCATGGAAGTAGCAGCTCAGGACCGCTGAAAAGGATGTGCCATAGTCGGCAGTAGGAGAGTAGTTATCGTTGCGTAAGAATTGTGGAAGCGAGTTCCACACTCTAGGACCTGCAGAGCTAAAGCTTCTGTCACCAACTGTCTTTAAGCAGAGGAATGGGACAGCTAATTTATTGTCCACGCAGGGCCTGAGGGCTCGAACAGGCTGAAACTGGTGCAGCAGCTCATCTAGGTATGGAGGAGCCAAGCCGTAGCAGGCCTTGTGGGTCAGCGTAAAAACTTTGCTCTTGTCCGTCGATCAACCGGCAGCCACGCTAGCTCCTTTAGCAAAGGAGACACGTGGTTTGACCACTCCTGTGCCGTGTGTGGCTCGGCTGCCGTGGCACTGCTTGCTGACTGCTGTTGCAGCGTGGTTGCAGTGCTGAGTGCGGTTACACTGTGCTGGTGCTGCAAAGTGAGAGCTCGCAGCAGCAAGACTGCCTCTGCGAAGCTCTGACACTCACTGCTCGTTTCGTGCTCGATCTGCAGACGTACGGCTACGAGCACATGATCAGCCTGGCCAACCTCGAGCGAGTCGGCTTGCTGAGCACTCAGACCCAAGCCTTTTCGAGGTCCTTGTACAGTACGCTCCGGAAGAACCTCCGGTTGACGATTGAGGATGTCAACGAGCAGGTACTCGATAGTGGCAGGCTGTCATGCCGCAAACTGGAAAATGCCTTGTAACCATTGTAATCCTTGTAACCATTCCACGGAAACTGCTCCGGTTTGGTTTTGCAGTGACTTTCTGCGAAGTGCTGATCGGGGGGGGGGGCAGTGCCTCTCTGCTGGTATTCCTGGATCTGTCAGCAGCATTTGAAATTACTGACCGTCAGATCATTCTGGGGTGCCCCACCACACGTATAGGCATCGCTTAAACTGGGTTTGGTCCTACCTTAGTGGGAGTTGTCAGTGTAGATGTAAGTGACTGCCAGTCATCTAGGGGGAGGTCTTAGGCCCCCTTCCTTCACTAACCTGCTCCTTCATCACCCCACACCCATTTCGTGTTTATTTTCTTGCTAATCTTCTGCATCCTTGTAGTTAACTCCTGCTTGAGTGGAAAATGCTAATTCCTCTGCTGTCCTCACCAGCTTTAGAGCATTCACTCGACGACTGGTAGAGTGTCTGTTTTGATCAGGAGGGTCCTTTCACTTTCTTCTCCTCTTCCTCTTGCAGCGCTTGTGCAATTTGGATCTCTGCTGCTAATGGCAAGGCGCTCTCTCTCTCTCTCTTTCTCTCTCTCTCTCTCTCTCTCTCTCTCTCTCTCTCTCTCTCTCTCTCTCTCTCTCTCTCTCTCTCTCTCTCTCTCTCTCCCTCTCTCTCTCTCTCAATCTCTAATGCTCCTTCCTCGATGGCAATTCTGAAAGTAATCGGCTCATGCTTGTCCTCCCCGTGTTTTTCAACTTGTTCTTGTAGCTCTGCTTTTGTCAGTTTGGCCTCAGCATTTGCTGTCATAAGGAGTTCTACCGGTGTGTCGAACGTGCTTCAGCCAATCCTGGCTCGTTGTTTATTGTTCTTGGCGAGAAGAACTGCCATCGTTCGCTTTTGCCTGGTTCATGAGTGCATCGTGCCGCAGCCATCGGTTGCAGCCAAATTGGTTCCTTAGGCACAACGACTGGGCACCTTGCCGGCTCGAGTGCGTCTTTGCCCACCCTCCCGCACTGTAACACTCACTTGTCCGCTAGCCCCCTCTCCCTTTTCAGTAGGCGTGCAAAGAGTGAATGTCAGGTCACCCGACCCGTTGCAGAGTCCGACGGACATATCGTATGTCTACAGCGGCTACGCGCCACTGGCGGTGCGCCTCGTGCAGCTAGCGGCAACCAGGGGTGGCTGGCGAAGTGCCGGCGAGAGCCTCAACCTCCTGCCCGGCGACTACACGGAAGTCAGCCAGAAGCTGCCCGCCGGGCTGCACAAGCGCCGTGCGTACGCACTCTCTGCCTGCACTGCCCCCCTCGCCCGCCCGATGCATCTGCCTGCTTTGCCTGTCCGACGGACGGCAGCTGCTGACCCGACTGTGAACGTGCTGTGCAGGGCCGTCGGTGTCGTCGCTCGGCAGCAGCTCCGTGTCGAGCGGAGAGCCCAGGACGACGCTAGTGTTCTTCATCGGCGGCGTGACGTTCGCCGAGATCTCCGCTCTGCGGTTCCTGCAAAGCGACGAGAGTAAGCCGCCCAGCGGCGTCTGAGAGCGCCGCTGGGCAACGGCCAGACGCTCTCACTGCAGCGCCACTCGTTGTTGCACTGGCCTCCTCTTTCTCCTCAGTAGAGCTGCCTAGCCGACAGCACGCTGGCCGAGCCTCTGCTTGTGTCAGTCGTATCTAGTCGAGTCACGGCTTTGCTCCTTCTGGGGCCGCCAAGGTCATTGCACACCAAGCAAGCCATAGCAGCAGTAGCGTGTAGGCAGGCCTTCTGCCGCCGCAGCTGTAGGCAGGCCTTCTGCCGCCGCAGCTGCTGCCGCTCCCTGCTGATCTCTCTCAGGCAGCTGCCATTTGTTTACTTGCCTCGCCGATATGTCGCAGGCAGCACAGAATACGTTATCGCGACTACGAAGATCATAAACAGCAGAGATATGCTAAGCAGCCTGCTAGCTGATGCAAGCCCCTCGACTGCCGAGTCGTCGAATCCTTTCGAGACGTGAGAGAGAACTCTACAGACGGGCAGTTACCAGGTGAGGCGGCGGCCCCACCCCCTTCCCGGCCTGCTGTCTCGCCCACCCCTCTGCTGCCCTATTTCGTCGGCCGATGGCTTGCGGGCGTGCCGAAAACCAGGTGGAACTGGGTTGCTAGTCTTTCCTGTTCTCCTGGCACGTGTTGCTGCCATCTGCTTCTGACCATTCGGCTGTACGATTTCTTCGTTGGCAGGTGTCCCACGTGGATGACGTACTGAACTATCTTTGTTAAATTATATCGTCTAACTAACTGGCTCGGCACTCGACTTGGCATCGAGTGCCCACTGCGATGATCGCTGGCCCGGCGGTGTTCGTTGGTTGTCACACACCCACACCAGTCGCCACGACCAGTGCATTGCTGACCGAGCAGCTTTGAGCTTGACCCTGAGCTGCCTGCCCTCACTGTGGTGTGTGGTGGGGGGGGGCTACCCACTACCCCTCTACCCACTTTCACCACTGGCTGTAGTTGGCTCCTTCTACCCCCCCCCCCCCCCATCGTGCTCTATTTTTATTTTGGCCTGTGCTCAATTGTTTTTTTTAACGAAAACAAGAGCCTTAGTTGCCCACCCCCCAGTCATTGCAATGTATGCCGGCCGTGACAGTTCTCCTTGCAAAATAAAGTCGCCTACGTTAGGCCTCCGTTATTGCAGTATTGCGTAGCTGTCTTCAACTGAAACCTCTTTGCCCGTTGCTCCTATATGGCTGGCATGCCTCGCCGTGTTCGAAAATGTGTTGTAGCTTCGTTATTGTTGCTGGCGAGTGTCGTGTCAGTAGCAGCTATGTGAGTACAGCCGCATGCGACCGGGAACGAAGCACAGTGCTGGCCAGCCAGCTGAATCCGTGCAGCTGCTAAAAGTTAGCTGCCGTGCACCACTTGTCTATTGAGCATAGCTACGGACAACTCGTCTGCATACTTAGCGTTTGAGGTTTTGACGAGCTACAGACAAGATGCATGGAGCTCCTCCCACTTGCAGGGGCGTGTCCTCGCGAGCGACGACCGGTCGAGCACCCGGATTTATTCTTGTATGATCGCCCATCTGGTGCAGCTAGTCCTCTCCATTCGTGTACCGGCTAAGGGTCTGCAGACTCGAAGGCAGTTGGCTTTTCCGGTGCCTCTGCACAGCCGTAGTCTTCCTGTCTGTGCAATGAGGCGTTTAAAGTTAGTGCGAAATTCACGTTGCACTGCTTCTTGCAGACCTGCACTGGCTCCCGTCGAGCAGCGAATCGCCTCCGAGGTTGTGTCACTTGAGTGTAGGTCCCTGCACTCTGATGCTCCAGCCTACCTATCTGAATTACTTCCAATCAGGCTTGGTATCGTACTACCTATCGATACTGTGTATGTTACCAAAAACCAATGTACATGCATCCTATACAACACATATAAAGTACCTAGAAAGAGATTTAGTCCTCTTGGGCTGCTGTACACGTGCATTGTTATCGTTATAATTACTAGTGTAGCAATAAAGAGCAGCCATCAGTGTACCCTTGTCAGAGGCTGGTCTAAGCTGGAAGCTTGACTTCCAAGGTGACCCACTGTTTTTGCCCTCTCCCCTCGACGGCCTTGCCACGAAATTTGAACATTACCCTGCAGCGCCTCGGCTTCCTGTCACACGGCAAGGAATTTCCCGTGCTTCTCTCTAGCATAAAGATTTCTGACATTTTTTACGAAACGATTTCTAACCGCCATCCCGATGCCCATGGTGACACATGACTTCCCACGCGGCTGAGCTACTGGTTAATAAAATACACTTGATAAAGCACCTCAGAGAACTCAATTTCTGTCTGGGTGCTTTACATTTGCTGCAACGGAAACACGATCGAATGGTCAGCGGTAGCAAGCTCAATGAAAAACAAGAATAATGGTTAGGGCTGACGTGCACACGGTCAGCATGCAAGTACGGTTAGTGGCAGCATGCATAAGCACATAAAGAACGAATCACAAGGACCCACTAAATGTACATAAATGCTGCGATAAATTTGTCCGTTTCCTCTCATTGTACGACGATAACGTTCGTCGCACGTGCGGGTAGGTCCTTCCGTTGTTTGATTTTTATTTTCCGCAACGGTTCTTTTTTTAATTCGTTTCACGAGACCGATATCGCTGGACACTGAGAGACGAGTAATAATAAGAAGAATAATGCACTTGATAAAGCGCCCTCAGAGAACTCAATCTCTCTCTAGGCGCTTTACATTTAGGCTTTGAGTAGAGCACTACGGTAAAAACTCGGCAGAATAACTCCGCTTAGCCGTTTCGGCTTTGTGCAGCTGTGGCCGCGCGGACGCGAATTACGATCACCTTTGCTTAACGCGAGCGTGCGCGACGCTGTCATTGCCGATTGCCGCAGGGCTCCAGACGCCCAGGCTCCCGGCTAGCTTTGACGGTCTCTTGCACTGTCGTTGAGGACGACCTGGTTCGCAAACGTTGGTTGGCAAATATGAGCGACTGCCAGAATGACGAAGCCGCCAAAAATTAGCGTGCAGAAGGGAGCAGACAAAAAATGGTACCGTCAACGCACTGGTTAGGCCCCGGGGTTAAGGGGCTCGCCTTTGACGACAGAAAAAGTCGCGGGCTCGTGTCCTGCGGGATACATGCGAAGCTTCTAGATAGAGATTAGGTCCTTTGAGAGTGCCGTGCTAATGAATTGCACTTTTTAATTTTTCTTTCACCAAAAGCGATCTTAATTAATGCTTGTGCACTTCTCTCTCCCAGCCGTCTCTAGTTTTATTCACGTGCCAAACGCTCTCTTCGTCGCTTGCAGATTGAGGCCGACCTTCGGGTGTATTCGAGCGTTCAGTAGATTGCGCTCAATCACCATTCGCTGCTACCTGCTTGTTTAGCACGCTTGCTTAGCCATCCGGCGCTCTCCCAGCCGGTCTCAGCTGGTTTACTTTGTATCGCTCGGTCCCTCACATCGGTACATCACCTCCATCTCCCGCCACAACGTCCGCCGACTCTCGGCACTAGCTAGGCCGACGTCGGCTAGCAACGGTAACGAAGGACAACCGGGGTGAAGTGGGTTGTTAATTTTGGCTACGAAATGCGCTAATTTTGGCATCGAAAATAGCTACAGCTACTGCAGAGCAAACTAGCAGCCAAAGTATAAGCGCAGCAAGTTCCAATTGCCAGCAACCATATCGTGAGCAAGCCGACGAGCAAAACGCAGCGAGCTGGTCAGTTAACTAATGGAGCGAACTCAATGGACCGGGCGCTTTCAGCCGCTGGCGAGCGGCCAGCGGCTGGAAGCGGTTTTTTCTTTTGCGTCGTACGGGTTGGACCTTCTCGTGCTGACCTCTAGGGGCGAGATATTATTAAGCCACCGAGCGAAGGCCGGCACAATTTATTCGACGCCTTCGCACGAGTCGAGGCGAACGCTTTTCTTTCGACAGATGGCCGCGCCGCACGCCGAAGCGGTGCACGAATTCAGCGCGGTCGGTGCGCCAGAGTACCGGCGGCTGGGCGAGACGGACATGAACGTGAGCGTGCTCGGCCTGGGCACGTCCAGCCTCGGCAGCGTCTTTCACGAGGCGGTCGAGGACGAGTCGGTGGCGGTCGTGCGCGAGGCGCTCGGTTGCGGCGTCAACTACATCGACACGTCGCCGTCGTATGGCAATGGCAAAGCCGAGTCGGTGCTCGGCTCCGTGCTGCCCACCGTGCCACGCGACTCGTTCTACGTCGCCACCAAGGTGGGCCGCTACGCGAATGGCGGCGGCGGCCAGCCGACGTACGACTTCTCCGCCGAGCGCGTGCTCGCCAGCGTCGACGAGAGCTTGCGCCGGATGGGGCTCGACTACGTCGACGTCGTGCAGGTGCACGACGTCGAGTTCGCGCGCAGCATTGACCAGGTGCTCAGCGAGACACTGCCGGCGCTGCAGAAGCTTCGCGAGAGCGGCAAGGCGCGCTACGTGGGCGTCACCGGATACGCGCTGGGGACGCTGCGCGACGTGATCGAGCGCAGCCCGGTGCGCGTCGACACCGTGCTGTCCTACTGCCGCTACGCGCTCAACGACACGGCGCTAAACGACTACTTGCCGTTCTTCGAGGCGAAGAAGGTGGGCGTCATCAGCGCCTCGCCGATTGCCATGGGCCTGCTGAGCGAGCGCGGGCCGCCGGCCTGGCACCCGGCGCCCGACGAGGTGCGCCGCAAGTGCGCCGAGGCCGCCGCCTACTGTCGCGAGCGCGGCGTCGACGTGTCGCGACTGGCGCTGCGCTTCGCGCTCGACAACGAGCGCGTCGCCACGACGCTCGTCAGCACGACCAGCAAGCGCCACCTGGCCAAGGATATACACACGTCGTTCACGCCGCTGTCGGCACCCGAGCGGCAAGCGCTCGACGACGTGCTGAAGAACTTCATGGCTCCAATCAGCGGCAAGCACTGGGAGGGCAAAGAAAAGGCCGACTACTACAGTCGTATCGGCGAGCCGCAGGTCGCCCACGAGAAGACGGGCGCCTAGTCCTCGCCGCACGCCCGCCCGCCCGCCCGGCGGCGGCGCTGCCGCTCAGGGGGCGGCGGTCGCGCCGCGATCGGACGGACGCCGGTTCGTGAAGCGTTGGACTCGCTGGACGTCGCTGCGAGCGAGCGTACGCGGGTGCAATGCCTTGCTCGCCCGTCTGTCCGTCCGTTTGTCAGTACATATCGCTCCGGTGAGTTGTTTTTCGAATTTTATCCGACGCAGTCGACAGCTGACCGCGCTCGGGCGGCGCGCTTAGGCGCGAGCGACGACATCCCGAAGAAAGACGACATGGTAGAGACGTCCGTCGACTGGCTATCGGGGTGAACAATGGTCGTCGGCTAAATGAGATTCCTTCGGGACGGCAAGGGAACGAAATTGTATAGATACGCGTCAAAACTACCGGTAACCTACAGCCGCAGAACATTGTCTCTAGCATATTTTTTGAGTCTGCCTCGCAGTATGGTGTGGCATTCGTTACAGCGAGGAAGGCGCATAGTAGCCACGGACGCGTATACGATGTTCTAAAAACAAAAAGCTGACGCATGGCTAAGGCGTCGAACAATTCTATTGAATAAATAAGAGAAATAAAAATAAGTGGACCAATTTGTAGCTGTGCGGTAACTCATTAACAAACGCAGGGTGAATTATTTACTCCCAACGAGAAGGCCTGGGCCCGGTTCTCGCTTGGACTTGGTCATTGGCGTCCGGCCATTGGCGCTGAGTGGGGTTTGCTAAAAAGCAAGCAACTCAACAATACTACTAGGAGGAGTAGTTGCAGTAGTAGTAGTGCAGACCATAATTACCGCAGTTGAGCCTGAGAACTGCTGTATGTTTACAAACGCGAAAGTCAAAATGAGATGGTTCTTCAGGATAAACAACGTCCCAGGGAACTATATTCGCCATGGAGCACTTTGGTCGCTTGCTTTTACATTCTGATTATGAGCTGCAGATGGATCGGCATCTTATTTCTGCGTAAGTGCTAGCCGTCAGAGATCCTAATCTCTACCCAGGCGCTTGATAATAATACATTGTATAGCGCCCTCAGAGAATTAAATCTCTTTCTAGGCACTCAAAAGATGCTGTACATAAAGCATTAGAAAATATGTGGTTGTAACATCTGAGCATCAGGCACAGTGTAAGCAGGCACATGCACACGAAGGACGAATCGCCAATACCCATCAAATGCTGTAATAACGAGTGCGTTTGACGTACGCTTAAGTGTTTGAGCCTACTACCTAGCTCGTTAAAGGCAAGCAAGCACCTTACCCCATGGGCCGCTTAGCTAAACGCGATAACAAACATTGTCGACGGCTGTTTGCTTCCTTGGCGTAGCAGTAAGTTGCTACAGTTTGATAGCGAACACGTGGCGGGTACACGAATCAAGTTAACAGGTTTTTTTTTAACTAAGCAGCGCCGGCACAACGGCTTCCGCACATGCGACAGGGCAGCACCGCGTTCCATAGATATCTCCCGTCACCACTGAACAGCACCGGCAGCACCAAAATCTCGGGTCAACGGGTCAAGCCCGAGCGCCTGTGCGCCGCCGCGGTGACAGCAGTGGAGGCCGATCTCAAGCTGCTGATTTGCTGAGCCTCGAGCTCACGCCAGATTTGCAGTGTGCAGTATGAATCAAGACGTGCCAGCACGTGACCGGCGGAAAAGCTGAAGGGCCGACCCTAGCAAGGATACGTCGGAATGCTTAATATCACGCTCAATTTGTGCTACCTTGCCAGGCATGCTTGCTGAAATCTCGCGCTGTAGATGTCATGTCATGTGTCTCCGTCTGTAACTCCACAAAGTCATAAAGACCATGTGGGTGTTACGGAGGAGAGATTTGTATAGCGCACTCACAGCCTAAGCGGCTTTCGGTACGCATTCGGTAGCCAACAGACTTCGTCTCACGCAACAAAGAGAAAGTGGGAAGCATAGCAGAGTCAGGAGAGCAGTTGAGGTAGTGAGTAGCATAGAAGTAGCAGCTCAGGACCGCTGAAAAAGATGTGCCACAGTCGGCAGTTGGAGAGTAGATGTCGTTGCGTAAGAATTGTGGAAGCGAGTTCCACAGTCTAGGACCTGCAGAGCTAAAGCTTCTGTCGCCAACTGTCTTTAAGCGGAGGAACGGGACAGCTAATTTATTGTCCACACAGGACCTGAGGGCGCGAACTCTCCAGTACCGATGCAAGAATTGAACCGGCTCATTTTCGCGGTAAAGAGCCCTCATAACGGCGCTCCCAACAATCAAAAGCAGTGCTAGGGAATTTTTAAAAAAAGCGTATGTACCCGGCACATGACCAGACGTCCCACGCAATGCCACGGCATTGGCTGTCTTGGGTGCAGGCTACAAAGTATGGCCGGCCAGTAGCACTAGCTAGAGGTACTTAACAGATTTTAAGTACGGGGTCTAATGCGTCAGCGAGGCCGGCCGAGTCTAGAGAAAAAGCTTAAAATAGGAACTTCTCTAGCTCAGTTCCAAGTTCATTTTGTAGTCATGGCTACTACATTCCGGTGAGAGAGGCGACGATGCATCGTGAACGTTGGCGCGCTCCCTGCGCCAGATAATTGTCTGGCCTTGACTTTCATTCGCAGTTCTTATATTACATTTGCCGCGAACCGGCAGCGCCACAAGCTAACGCTAGATGGCAGCGAATACCCAAGCCACTCATAGTCGGTCGCGTCGTGCTTTCGTCACGTCGAGCGAGACTTGCATGGCCTGGCTGGTGCTGGACACGCCTGCAACCCTCTGCGGCAGCTAAATTGACTGCCTTAGACCGCGGATATGGATTCGTAATACCGCGGTATGGGCGTTTTTCATTGCTGCCGCCATTGCGTTCCGTAATCGTTGCCACGCCTGCGCGCATCGGGGCGCCGGCTGCGACTCGCTAGCCGCGCTTCAAGGCTCCGGCGGCTTCACGTGTACTTTCCCACGTCAGAAAGTACTAGCACAGTTTCTCGCGCGTGCTGCATGTGCGCACCTGGGAAAATTAGTTCGGAAGCCGCTCTACTGCGCATTTATAACAATTTATAACAATTCTACAACAATTTATTAAGTCGACAGTGACTCCTACGTAGCCTTAAAAACTCAATGCACGATTTACTATTAAAATTTAAAATGACATCGGTGCCAAAGTCGGCCTATTTAGACATGTCAGCAGCATGCCGGAAAAAGGGTGCTAGACTATTTAAGGCTCGCTCACCCGGAAAGATCCTATTATGTGGGCTGTAGGCTCTTGATTCCAGTAAAAGGTCAAGATCAGCTGGAAGAGCCACGCGATACAGCGACAGAAGAGCCTCGGCGGCTTTCACCATTGCTTGCATCGGACGATAAAGAATCGCTTGGTGCCGGACCAGGACCCACGACTAGGGTCGTGATGTGTGAGGGCTTCTAGACACGGCCATTAGTGGTAGAGGCTTCCCCGACGCAAACGGAGAGCACGATAATGATATCCCTTACTTTAGGCCAGTATTGCTTAAATTTCATCGAGCGTCAGCCACGATGTTAAAAGTTGCAAGATTGGCGAAGTGCGATTGTCTCTTGGCTGCCTTTTCTGTCCCAGATACATATCATCAGTCGCCTTTATGGCGGCCATTGGTTTTATCTTTATGACCGGTTGGTGGCGTTGACAATAAGTGACCTTTTCCTACCTACGCTGACTTCTTGGATCTTACCGGTGCATTTTATTCGGTAAAACTACTAGACGTCTTTGCGTAGATCGGTGAGTTTGTATGCAGATTTGCGAAGATTATATATATTAGCTATTTCGCGAAGGTTTCCAGCAGGTCCGGCCATTTTCGAGCCCGTACACTACGTCTGCGCCAAAGCTATTGCCTAGCGGAGAACGAGTACGGTCATGTGATTTCTTGTTTGAGCACTAATCAAGTGACGGGCGCGATACTTGCGCTACTCCCTCGAAGAGTATCGAAGCAATCTTCGGAAGCACTACAGCACGTGAGGCGTTCTTTTTTCGGCATGTCAAGAAGCACGCTGATCCGGCACGTTGCTCAATAGTATTCACGCCTCGTTCGTCCTTCGGATGGACGTGAATCCGTAATCTTGAAGTGCATGCTGAATTTTTTCAGCACGTCATCAGTTCCCCTCGCGCCAAGTTACCCGTCTATTCATAAAAGGACCTGATGGAAGTCGCGCCCCCTCCCTATTTAGGGCCCCTCGAAATTACGTAACGCGGCTGCCTTTCCTTGCTTGCCGCCTATGTGCGCATCGCAAGCGAGGCGTTTTATTTCGCAATTCGGGTGTTCGCAGGCACTCGCCAATGATTTAGGTCGGCTGGAGACGCAGGCATTACCGGCGTGACGACTTTATGGACAGTACGAGAAGAAGTCTTCGAGGAATCAGCGAAGCGTGGACGCGTACAATTACCTACGCGAGAGCCAAACTCAAATTTGAAGGCAAATGAAAGGGTTGCAGAAGAACGCTATGGCGAAGCACGAAAGCAGCGCAGAGGAAAACTTCGCCTCCATCAAGAGACGGCTCGCTCGGAAGCGTAATTTTCCTCAACCGGATGCACAAATGAATCATCACTTTTACAGTAGCAGTCGACGCGTTAACGTCGGATAACGCAGCGATAGTCATTCTTCAAAGCTGTCGACCACTCTCGCACCACAGTAGCGCCTGAAAGATATAAGAAAAAACACCGAAGCACAGCCGATAGCTTCGATCGGCCTCAGTGGCTAGAACGCCCTTCCTTGCATTGCGCCTTTTCTCCATGGCCATCGCGTCTCGAAAATCTGCACGCGGTTGGCGTCTTTTTTTCATGCATCACTTTGCCTGTCAGCTAGTAAACCCTTTTTAATTAAGGCTTTATACGGTTGTTAGATACATAAGGATTTCACACAGACACAGACACACACACACACACACATACACACACACACACACACACACACACACACACACACACACACACACGCACACGCACACGCACACGCGCACACACATACACACACACAGAGAGAGAGAGAGAGAGAGAGAGAGAGAGAGAGAGAGAGAGAGAGAGAGAGAGAGAGAGAGAGAGAGATACTTAAGCGGGTCGACGCCCAAAACTAGCAGCATTCCTTATCTACAGGTATCTGTAGGTAAATTCAACACGCGTGCTTTAAGTGGTCGAAGTCTTTAGCCTTTAAAAGTTGACTCAAGGGAAAAAGTTGTCGCTTGGGCTCTAACACTCATCTGTTGCTTCAGGGGGAGGGTGGCGAAGCCAGCTTGGCCAAATACGATAGACGTTGCTGCTGCTTCCATCATGATGCGTCCTAGCGCACCGATAGGGCCAAGGATGGCCGACAAGACGACACTTCTTAAACTAATAATAACACGAACCCATAAACCGGCTGCCGCGCTGGTTTGGCCCAGTGGTTAAGGTGCTCGCCCAGACCGAGGTCAAGGTAAATATATTTGATGGCTAAGGTCGCGGGCTCGAGCCGCGTGGCATATCTGCAGCGCTTGAATATAGATTAAGTTCTCTTAAGGTGCTATACAAATGATCACATAATATCTATTTTTAATAATTCGCGATACTATGTTTGGCGATGCACTTGACCTGCTTGCATTTACCAAGACCAGGCTGAAATCGACTGACTTTCCGACCATATCCACAGCCATCCCAGAAGGCTTATCGTTCTTTTAACCCAGAGATTAATACAAAATGGCGAAGGAGTCGCAAGTTCTTCCCTTAATTTCAATTGCTCGTAATCCACTCGAAGCAGTCTTTCGAATCTCTTGCTTTTGTGTGCCTCCGACATCAAGCTGCCACTCGTGCAGCAATCTATCGCCATTCAGATACCAAGTCTTCCTTTAATTCAGATTTAGCTTGTTTCGTTTCGAATCCGTGTGCCAGAAATGGTCCGTTCCTGGTTCTGGGTGACTTTAGCATTCTGATGACTCAACTGACCAGTTAAATGCCGAATTTTGTAAACTGACTGATATATTTTCTCTGGGGGCTCATGTCCATGGCACCACCAAACAATAAAGGTCACACACACACACACACACACACACACACACACACACACACACACGCACTTCAGCAAAAATTCTCTCACCATTCTGTGCGGTAGAATCTTATTATTAGCCCCTGGATCTTAGCCTAGGCGTAAGGTACTCGCTTGGGTCGACTCCGGTCGTGGGTTCAAGTCCTGCAGTGGTCGATCCTATATCGACCTCTGAAAGCTGTGGGGACAGCCGTACAGGCTCTTCTACCACTATACAAAATGAGGCTGTTAAATCAGCTTAACTATATTTATTTACTGTTATTTACTTATTAACAAATTCTGCGAAGGTTCTAGACTGTGGAACTCGCTTTGACAATTCTCACGAAACGAAAACTACTCTCCTGCTGCCGACTATGGCTCATCCTTTTCAGCGGTCCTGAGCTGCTATTTCCATGCTACTCACTACCTCAACAGCTCTCCTGACTTTTCTGTGCTTCCCAATTTCTCTTCGTTACGCGAGATGAGGTCTGATGGCTACTGAATGCATACCGAAAGCTGCTTAGGCTGCGAGTGCGCTATACAAAACTCTCCTGCGTAACACCCACTTAGTCTTTATGGCTTTGTGGAGTTACAGACGGAGATACTTTACATTACGTTACATCTGAACACATGTGGGTCTCATTCATTCTGCAGCTTGTATCGGATTGCTATATGGGAGCAGTTTTCAGACCGATGATTGCTGGGCGGAGAGAAAATGGGCCGGACCACAGTCGCTCTCATGGAGCAAGTGTCAGCCGGTCGGTGAGTCCTAGCGCTGAGAGTGAGCTGCTGTAAGCCTGCTGCTAGCGAAATCACCTGCATGTATCAGCCGTAAGCTGCAAGATGGTGCTTCTTCAACTACGGTGTTGTTTCTGGCGCTGCGTGCAGAATATCGAGTGCCTTGTTATTATCGTCGCCATATTACTAGCTTCAGGTTTTTGCACATTGCACTCATTGTGCCGCTACCCCAACTAGTGAGGGTTGTAGCCCACGAGCTCGGTCGTCAAAGGCGAGCACTTTGACTTCGTGTGGTACGTCAAAGAAGAGTCAACAACCTCTCGGCGCAGCTGGCAGGGGTCGCACGGTGACAGAACTCGTCCGCTTCTACTAGGGTAATGCGTCCTCGAACTTTCCGGCCTCCCTATTCTCAAGAGCGGCTTCCGGACCTCGAAGCAGGAGCCGGATATGGTCAGCATAGGCCGCAGCATGCATGCCCACCAACCACAAAGCATATTTCCCATTGATCTGCCGATCACAAAACACGAAAACACATGCAGGCAACCAGGATAATTGGCTCGGGAGCTGACAAGCTAGGTGAACTGTACGTACGATTGAGCTCGCGGCGGCTCGACGAAGAGTACGTAATAATAATAATAATAATAATAATAAAAATACAGTTGATATACCGCCCTCTGAGAACTCATTCTTTCTAGGCACATTAGATTTGCTGCAAAGAAAGCACGATCGAATGGTTAGTGGAAGCATGCTCAATAAACAACAAGAATAACATTGTTAAGGGTGACATGCACAGGGTCAGCATGCAAGTATGGTTAGTGGCAGCATGCACAGTTAGCACGCATAAGCATCCGAAGGACTAATCGCAATGACCCACTAAATGCTTTCATAAATAGATGCGTTTTTAGTTTCTTTTAAATGTGGACAAGTCCGGAGATGTTGTGAAGCAGGTCGGGAGTGAGTTCTAGGCTTTAGGGGCATTCGTACTAAAGGCACGGTCTGCAAGCCTAGCTGCCGAGTTTTGCACTAGATGCAAGCGCCTGATTGCATAGGCCGATGTACGAGAGAACGGCGAATGGCGGAGCCCCGCCCCCATGCGAGTTGTGGTCGACGCCTAGATGTGTAGTTTGATGGAGGGCGCACGGCTCCCTTCCGCCCCTACTCCCACTCCACTGTACTCTTTCTTCCCACACAAAAAGCCGCCAGGCGCACCGCCCTTCGTGCCCTTGACTGCCCTCCCTCCGTCCGTGTTCCGTCCTCGCCCACTTCCTCCAACCACAACTCATCCCGCGAGTTGGCGGGAGGACAAAGCCATCCTGCGGGTACACCGTCAGAGCGCAGCTGACCACCGGCCTGTCCCAAGGCCAGAGCCACCAGCTGTCAGACGGGTGGGGTGGCTCCGGGCACTACCGGCCTGCCTGCACTGGCAGTGTGCCGGCGAGCCCAGCGATACGAACCATGCAGAGAACCACAAACCACAGAGATGTACTCGTCGTAGCGGCGAGGCCGCCTCACGTCACGCTTGGGCCTTGGCTCAGACTAGGATGAATGTGCCGGCTGAGAGTTAATTGTCTTCTCTCGCCCCTAGTCCTCACCCCCTTTCCCAAGAGCGGTTTCCGGATCTCGTGGCTGGAGCCTGATGTTGCCTGCATAGGCAACAGCCACCACCGCCGCCGCACTCACCAACGAAAAAGCAAACCGCGGTCATCAAAGGCGACCGCTTTGACGCTAGGGCTACACTAAGGCAACAGTTATCGTACTGGGTAGGCTCTCCAAGCCGACGATCAGTTAGCGGTCACCTGACCGCACAAGTATCGGAAGAGATCACTTCCTTTTGTGCTGCTTGCGGGTGGCTCCTTCGCGTAAGAGGCCGTAAGACGCGGACTGAAAGCTCGAGCAGCGAGCGTTTGTTTCGATGCGTCCGTTTCAATGACGGGTGTAGGTGTTAGGCAGGAGAGGTTTCTGCAGTGCACTAAAAGCCTACGCGACTTTTCGTACGCATTTGTTAGCCAACCGACTTCATCTCGCGCAACAAAATGAAAATGGGAAGCGTAGCCAAGTCAGGAGGGTGTGGTTGAAGAGGTGAATAGCATTGAAGTAGGATAAATAAATAAATACTAGCTGATTTAACAGCCTCTTTTGTATAGCGACAGAAGAGCCTTTACGGCTATCACCACCGCTTGCAGTGGCGACAACGGATCACCAACCGCAGGATTTCGAACCCACGACCTCGGGACCGAGGTTGTAAAAAGCAACCGCCTTAACCAGTGCGCCATCACGGCTCACCAAAGAAAGCTCAGGACGACTAGAAAGGATGTGCAACAGTAGGTAGCAGGAAAGTCGATGTCATTGCATAAGAATCGTAGAAGTGAGTAACACGGTCCAGGAACTGCAGAGCAAAAGCTTGTGGGCTGACCGAGTCTCTCCGAGCTTTCGCAAAGTCTTTCCGGCGGTGACCCGACACAAACTTGCGAGCAGTTTTCGTAGCCCGCAACGACGCGTCGATATCCTTATCAGCGATATGCCGCCTGCTCTCTGCTCGAGCGATAAGGGCGAGAACGCCCGCTATAGAGTGGCGCACGCACCGAGTCGGTCTCTCCGTCCGGCTTCGACCTGCTTGCGAAGTCGAAATAGGCGTAGATGAGTGCTTCGCGCGCTGCTGCGGCGAAGCCCGCAGAATCAAGCGACGGGCTCGCGTCACGCGCGACCCACGGGCGCTTCGCTTGCATGCCTCGGTCGAGACTCGTCCGCGGACGCTTGTCCGCCGTCGAGTCCGAGTTGAACTGTAGGGGCTCGTGGGCGCGCGATGGCGTCGCGACGAAGAGTGAAACCCCCACGTCATGGCGTTGTCGACGACGGCTGTATTATGTGATCTAGCAGCCGTCGTGCGGCGTGCTGCTTCGGAGTACGTGGTGTTAAGAGAGAGAAGAGTGGATAGCGTGCGTACACGCCGACGCACAGGCAGAAAGTGAATTGCAAGGCGAGGAACGTGTCACGTGCCGGCAAGGAGCGTTCCCGTTGGGCGGACGGAACGTCGGCTGGGGAACGGAACCACGGGACGGCGACGACACGCCCACAGAACTGCTCGTCGCTCGTCGTTCGAGCGCGAAAGAGCCAGACCGGCGAGCGCCCGTACCACGGCTATGTCGTCTTCGCCGTCGTCGTTCGAAGCTCGCCGCATCGGTTCGCCGCCCCGCCGACGGCTGGGCGCGACCGACATGACAGTGTGCCCGCTAGGATTCGGCGCGTCCAGCCTGGGCAGCGTGTTCCACGACACGGACGACGCCGAGTCCTGCGATGTCGTGCGCACGGCAGTGACCAGCGGCGTCAACTACATCGACACCGCTCCGTGGTACGGCCAGGGCAAGTCGGAGACGGTACTGGGCCGAGTGCTGCCGCACCTGCCGCGCGCCGACTTCTACGTCGCCACCAAGGTGGGCCGCTACGAGCTGGACCCGGCCAAGATGTTCGACTTCTCCGCCGAGCGGACGCTGGCGAGCGTCGACGAGAGCCTGGCCCGACTGCGTCTGCCCTACGTCGACGTCATTCAGGCGCACGACGTCGAGTTCGCTCCGAGCGTCGACGTCGTGGTCAGCGAGACGCTGCCCGCTCTGCAGAAGATCAAGGAGAGCGGCAAGGCGCGCTACGTGGGCATCACGGGCTACCCGCTCAAAGTCCTCGCCGACGTCGTCCGGCGGAGTCCGGTGCAGATCGACCTCGTCCTGTCCTACTGTCGCTACTCGCTGAACGACACGGCGCTGCTCGACTACCTGCCGTTCTTCGCCGAGCGCGGCGTGGCCGTCGTCAATGCGTCGCCGCTGTCGATGGGCCTGCTCACTGACCGCGGACCGCCGTCCTGGCATCCGGCGACGGCCGAGATCAAGGCGGCGTGCGCCGAGGCGGCGGCGTACGCGCGGGCTCGCGGCGTCGACGTGTCTCGGCTGGCGCTGCACTTCGCACTCGAGAACGACTCCATTCCGGTGACGCTCGTCAGCACGGCGAGCGCGGCCAACATGAGCGCCAACCTGCTCGCCGCCTCCCGGCCGCTGTCCGCTGACGAGCGCGACGTGCAGCGGGCCATACAGGAGCGCTTCATGCAGCCGATCGCCGTCAAGCACTGGGAGGACCTCGAGGTGGCCAAGTACTGGCGCTCGTTAGGAGAGGCCGCCGTCGCCGAGCAGCCGGCGCTGTAGGCTCGGTGCGGTAGGGCCGCCGCATACCCGCAGTTCGACGGATGAGGCCGCGTACGGCGGCGGAGGCCGCCGTCGCAGTCGCTGGATCAGCTCGGAGAGGGGGGTACGACGGGAACATGGGGGGGGGGCATGCCCTCTGACCGGCTCGGACCAGCTTTTCCGGCGAATTCTGGAAACAGGCCACTGGCGGCTGAGGAACAACCTCGGACCCCATAGTCCTCTTGCCGGCGTATGGATGGCTTGCAAGTCGTTGCTTAGTTTTTCGAGGTAATTGTCGAATAAACTTGTAGTGGCACCGATTCTTGTATTTATGCAAATTTCGGATTTAGTAAGAATTGCATCGGTGAAGGAACGCGTGGTCCGGGTAAGCGTTAAAGTGAGATTGTGTTTATAAATTTGCCTGAGTTAGTGGACGGTCATCGAGCCAATTTACTCAACTTGGTAAAGGCACTGTACTTTGAGAAGCTTCGACTAGAAGTTATTTCATGAGCCAAGCTCATTTTGGGCATGTTTGAAACGCGGTCTGCTAAAGTCTGTCGCACGCTTGAATTCGTTTCGAGCGCCCGGTCCCTATCCGCAGCATGTGTACAGAAGACCGCGGTACCTGCCTTTATATCTATCATTGCGCGTTTCTTGTACTTTTGCATGTACTCTTGCACTTGTACTTTCTTGTTTTTACTGAGACCTGACATTCGAGCGTAGATGTCCTGCTTAGCCCTGGAGACCGTTGGTTGCTCGTAGTAGCTGCGGTCCTAGGAAAGACCGCCAGCCCGTCCATCTCCAGTCAGACTTGTACTAATTACCGCCAGCGACGAGCTGCCGTCATCATCGCTCAGATGAAAAGCCAATCGTCTTGCTAGCGAAGTTGACGCTTTACAAATACAAGCTCAAATGTATACACTTCCCTTTATATTGAATTTACAAGTTTAGCAAACAGCTGTCGACTCCCCAGAGCTTTGTAGCTCAAACTTCTTGTAAATGGCGCAGGAAAATTTTCGAAGAACATTCGCATACACTTTCATTAGTCAAAGCGAAATATTATTTGGTGCTGCGATTTGCAGCCATCGTCTACGATGTAAGTTCTTCAAAAATAAACTTATCAGTGAAGTCAGACAACTTGGCTGCCAACATTATGCAGTGTCCTCTCTCGTGTCAGAATAGTTTTCTGAGAGTTTGTAGAACTCAATAAAAATCGTTGAGTTCCAACCTGTCATTACACAAAGCGACATCCCGCTTTTCAGGCTATCTGAGTCTTCCTGAACCGGGCGATCGCTAAACCCCTGTTAGGGATTATGACGTCGGAGTCATACAGCCTTCCTGTGCCGCTGTCTTTGTCTGACACCGGAGCCTGTCTTCCTGGCACGCGGGAAATTGTTGGCCCGGTGATGGCCCTTGGTAGCAAGAAACTCTCCCAGACAAAGGATGACAAACGGCAAGCAGGACTCGGAAGTTTTGTGAAAACGGTCTCAGATTGGCTTCATGATGTAAAGCGTGGATTCAAAGAGGCGTTGCTGTCGGAACAGCCCGCCCCACCGCAGCTCGCTGCTTGCGAACGACAAAGGAAAAGGAAAAACGACGAAACGAAAAGAAAGAAATTATTAGTGCCGGTCGGAGGATGAACGATCCGGCCCTCGGAGAGGCATGACGTATCGGCTCACAGCCGGCGCTGTGCCAGTGCTGTGGGCAGAGGGATCCGCCGCTGGCACTGGCGGCTGAGTGCATCATGCAGCTGGAGCACGCGGAGGGGCATCAGTGTAGGCCGGCTCGAGTCGGCTGATGGCAACAGTGTCCTCCTTGCCATCGATGTCGACCACGTAGAAGGTGCTACGCCGAGCACACACCCTGTATGGGCCGGTGTTCGGTCGATCCAACGGGCTTTTGACTCGGTCGACGTGTGTGAATACGTGAGTGGATCTGACGAAGTCCTTGCTCACGAAAACCGAGCGTTCTGGTGGAGATTGACTAGGTTGGTAACGGAGCTGTCGCATTGAATATGCTAGTGGGTCTGTTTAAAACGACCGGGTCAAGCTCTGCATCAGGAGTGGAAACTGAGGCAAAAAAGTCACCTGGTAATCGCAGATCGTTGCCGCACACCATTTGATTGCTTCTGAATCCGATGTCCTCTTTAACCTCGCTTCTCGCGGCGAGGAGGATGACAGGGCGCTGTAGATGCCATTGCTCACGCGAAGTGGATGCCCGGATGATAGCCTTTAATTGCCGATGGAATCGTTCGACCAAGCCATTAGCCTCGGGATGATAGGACGTGTTCAGATTGTGCTGGTAGTCGAAGAGTCTCAGGAGACAAGTCCAGGCAGAACCACTGTCTGTAGTAATAACCGCTCGAGCACCAAGTCGTGAGACCCACCCTTCTAAAAAGGCTCGCACGAAGGTCAGCGGACATGTCAGTCGTGGGTATATCATCCGACCATCTGATGAAGCGACCCTTGCAGGTAAGAAGGTACCGGAAATCTCCGGACGGGGCTAGCTTGCCGACAACATCAACGAGGACGTGTTCGAAAAGTCGCTTGACCGGGCTAAAAACTCCCATGGAGGACAGTATGCAGCGAAGCCTTGGAACGCTGGCAATGCTAGCCCGGCGATGGACCTCGGTAGCAGGAAACTCTCCCGGACGAGGGTGACAAAAGGCAAGCAGGACTCCGAAGATCTCGGAAAACGGTCTCAGCTTCGCTCCACGAGACAAAGTTTTGTTGCTGTCTCCACAAGTGTACTAGCCGATTTCGATCCATCGATTCTACTCAAGGCTGTGCTCCTTCAGAGGTAGTGGTAAGTCAACAACGCTTTACACGCCGTTTGTTCACCTTCCTTGCCATTCTCAAGGTATAGCTTAGCAATGTATGCCACCGTAACCTGCTTGTACTCAGACAATGTTGCACCCGCTTCCGGAAAGTTCCAGCTCCTGACCACGCGAGCTTATCGCGTCGCGATGTAGGTCGGTTGTGCGGCCCGTTAAGGAGCAGTAATCTCATAATGGCCACTAATCTCTTCCTCTTAGCACGAAAAAGGACTTTGAACGTGTGTGATCTCATGGTGGTGCAAGTTCAGTTGCAAGTTGCAAGTACTTTGTATCTCTTAAATAACCATGAACAGACTTACTTTTCAGGTTGCTATTAGTTGAAAGTTCGCCTCGATCTCTGAGAGGAAGAGTTCCCAATGATCATAGCCTGAGCTCGTGTGCTAGAAAATATCTTAGTGGAGCAGATTCAGTTTTCAGTATTTCGCGGCCAACATTTTTACCGTGCCTTTGCATTCAAGCAGTCGGACCTGTTCTTCTCGGGCTTGTGGATGGTGACACTGGTGATATGACAACGTTTATTCTAATGTGGTAATACGAAGCAAGGCTCAGGCGCATGCTCTTTCTTAATTATAGCATCCAAGTATTGCCTTGCTCAAATGCATGGGAATAGCGAACGACGTTGGAACAGCCGATTCCATGGCTGTATGATGGTTTTCTCAGTAAGTCAAAGCAGCATGGTCGAAAATGCTGAGAGAACTGTAAGAATTGCACTGAAGGTGCCCAACATTCTCTCTAAATATTGACCTAGACCTTCAATCTTTTGGGATGACTGTACAGCTTCAAAGAACATTACAGCTTCGCCACATGCTGCCTCGTGCTCATGAAAAGTCACCAGCGAAACGCCATCCATATTTCAGAACTGTATGTTTCACATCTGCACTGCAGCAATTGTACGTTACCAACCGGACGAGTGGCTGGTTGCAGTACTGACGAGGCGCCACGCTAGATCTGCCAGACAGTTGCTGCTGAGGTATCATATTTTTGTAAGTACCTGCATTAAACGACTACGAACCGCTATATGATAATCTGCCTTAAGCATCAAGGCCGAAGTCTTATGATATTCATTTGCTTTGATCCCTCCCAGCCTTCGAGCACGTCGAATTCTCTCAACTCCCTTGCTGCATGTATTGATGACATCCGCACATGGATGGCAGCAAATTTTCCTTAATTGAACAATGATAAAACTAACTTACTAGTTATGGGCAAACCAAGTGTGATTCAAAAATTTGAAAGGTTAACGCTCACAATCGGCTCTGCCAGCATATCGCCTGTTGAATCTGCATGGTTATTAGGTGTGGTGTTCCAAAGTGACCTTTCCTTAGACGACCACAACAGCTCCACCATCAAGTTCGGGCTGGTTAAGATAGGGATACCTAATCTAAGTTGGTACATGTATTTGTGTCATACCGTCTTGACTTCTGTAGCTCACTCCTTGTTGGCCTCTAACGGCAAGAGCAATCAGGTGCTTACAGCTGGTGCAAAACTCTGCAGCTAGGTTTGTCACTCATGAGCGTCTCAGTTGCCACATCACGCCACTTCTCGCCGACCTGCAGTGGCTACCAGTCAAGCAACAGATCAACTTCAGGGTTTTGTCACTCACTTTTGGGTCACTTCATTCTTTGGTTCCAACCTACGCATCAGATCTTCTCCCCCACCAGGCCAAGCATAATACCACCCGCTTTTCGGAATCCAACAGTTTATCTATTCCTCGTACAAACCTCAAATCCTTTGGAGACCGTATATTTAGTTCGAATGCACCCAAAGCCTGGAACTCACTCTCGACTTGCGTCACAGTATCCCCTGAATTGACCATATTAAAAAAAATTAAAAACGTACCTATTTATGACAGATTTAGTGGGTTCATGTGAATCGTCCTTTACGTGGTTTTTCGTGCTGACACTGTTGCATGCTGCCTCTAACCACACTTGCATGCTGACCCTATGCATGTCACCCCTAACCATGTTATTCATGTTGTTTATCAAGCATGATACCACTCACCATTCGATTGTATATCCTTTGTAGCAAATGTTAAGTGCCTAGAAATAGATTGAGTTCTCTAAGGGCACTTTATTAAGTGTGTTAGTATTATATTATTATTATTATCGCCATACGGAATCGGCTGGTTTATGGGCTTAGCTCTGACGCAACTCACCGCAGGCTTCTGTGTGAGGGAGGCTTGACACTTGACACAACAAATAACATTGCAACCACAGCCAAGCAATTCCAGAAAGAAGCCCGATTCATTCCCAACCTCGTTTAGATACTGGCCAAAATGTTAACAAGTGTCGCTATCAGGTTCCCGGTGAACGGCAACCCTGCGCTTCTTGCGGAGCTCGGCATCACCAGAGTCAGGGCTGTCAACATTTAAAAAGCGTGTGTTTTATTTGTTCAAAAGTTGGCCATCTTCAGAATGTCTGCAGAAGAAAAAAAAGCCGATGGGCACTTCATCGCTCAAGTGCAGAACAACACAGGCTGATGCACGCTTGGAGCGAGGTCAAGGGAGGAACAGGAGCTCGACACCTAATTTATCTGATACCGAGACTCATCGTATTGAATATGAAGTAGATACAATTGACGCCATCTGTATCAGTTGCTACCAGCCAACTTCATAAAAGTATACATTGAGGGGCATGACTTGTTCATGGAGTTCCTTGGGGGGTCGAGCGTATCATGCTCCCATCTGCCTCCTTAGAAAACTTCAGCAGTACTACGCCCATATTGGAGTGTGCAAACCCTACAGCAAGTGGCAGATATATGGCCTACGGTACGCTATGGTTCAATCACAACACGGCTGCGACTTTTCGTGATTGTCGAGCAAGATGTTGCACTACTAGGTAGAGAATGAATTGCTGCACTTAACCTCGATTTCTCCTGTGTCAGTGCATCTCACCTTATGTCTGTTGAGGACTTGACTGTGCTATTATTGAAAAATCTTCAACAGTTCTTTAGGTATGTTTGCTGGCCAAAGGGAAGCCCTGAGCCAGGAACGGTACCTGTCCATTAAAAGCATGGTACTGTGCCATTCGCTATATGAAAAAAATGCGAGGAGCTTGCAAAATGAGAAAGTGACGGTGTAATCACTAAAATTGAGCTGAGCAATTGGGTCATTCAGGTTGTATCAGTCTTTAAATCTGATGGGAGTATTCGTCTGTGTGGTGATTATAAAGGTCGCGGTAAATCCTAGCCTTATTGTTGAAAAGTACCCAAAGCCATCTGTTGACAATCGTAAAAAAAATGAACGGTGGGGTATTGTTCACCAAACTTGACCTGTCTAGAGCATTCACTCAGATACCACTAGACGATGCATCTCGGCAATATGTTACGATAAACTGTTCATAAGGGACTCTTTGCCTACAATTGCCTCTCATTCGCTGTTGCCTCTGCACCTGTTACCCACCAGAGAGCTTTGAACCAGCTGTTGTCGGGATTAAATGATGTTATAAGCTATCAAGACATCTTTATAACGGGTACTTGCAGGGTCTCTCATCTTACAAATTTAGAAGCGGTCATGCAGAAGCTGTAGGCTGCTGGCTTGAAAATTCGCCGAGATAAGTGCACATTGTTGCAACCCTCAATTTTCTACGCGGGACAGCCAAGATAGTCAAGCACGGCGTACATCACACTAACGGCAAAGTTGAAGTAATTAAAGCAGCACCTACACCACGAGACCTTGGCGAACTAAGATCTGGCTGGGTCTAGTACAGTATTACCACAAGATCGTTACCAGATCTGGCAACCATCTTGCACTCCCTGTACAAACTGCTAAAGAAGCACCAAGACTGGGTATGGACGACCAATTGTGACGGGGCTTTGGCTAAAATGAAAGATATGCTGTTGACAGAGCTAGTGTTAATATGATTTGATGCGAACCTGCAATTGGTACTGGCGTGCGATGCGTCGGCTTATAGACTTGGTGCAGCGCTGTCTCGAAAATTTCCAAATGGTTATGTTCGGTCGAGAGCTTTCGCTTCATGGATCCTCTTTAGCGGCGAGGAAAAATAATCTCTCACATCGAGCGAGAGGCAATATCACTAATCTTCGGTGTCCTCCGCTTCCATGTTTATCTTTATGGGAGAATGTTGATTCTGCCAATTGACCACATGCCACTTGTGACCATCCTGGGGCCTAAGAAAGGCATCCCGCCCATTTCAACGATGCGAGTGCAACGGTGGGCTGCCGTGTTGTAGGCATGCTCTTATTAAATTGAGGATAAAAGGTCTGAGGATCATGCAAATGCAGATGCCATGTCTAAACTCCCTCAATCTTGACGAGTTAAGGATTGCGAGCAGATGAAAGTTTTTCACGTTGCACAGTTTGCATCCCTACCTGTAACATTTGAGGACGTGCGGAAACATCTACAATTAGAGCCAACTCTAACAAAGGCCTGCCAGATGACTGTAAAGTGATGGCCGGAACAATGTCGTCATTCCCCAAATCTTGAGGTATACTACAAGTTCCGCCACGAGCTTTTGACATTATGGTTGCTTGTTGAGAGGCACCAGGCTAATAATACCAACCAAACCGAGTTCAAGAAAAGAGGCTCACGGAACTTCATGAAAGCCACACTTGTATTTTTCGAATGAAAGCCGCAGCCAGAAATTGTATGTAGTGGCCGACCATCGATGCTGACATCGAGGCTCTGTTTGGAGCATTCCAACACTGCAACGCCGTTCGTAGCGCAGCTCCATCCATCCCACACCCATTCGTCAAGGGCGGCCCAGGAGCTCGACACATACTTCATCTGATACCGAGACTCGTCATATTAAAGATGAAGTAAAAACAATTCACGCCATCTATGCTCAGGTGCTACCAGCCTACTTTATAAAAGTAGACATTGAGGACCACGACGTGTCCCATGGAGTTTGGTCTGGAATCGAGCGTATTAACCATTCCATCAATTGAATATAAAAAAATCATGCTCACATCTGCCTTCTTAAAATGGGACGACCCCGGAGGGTTCTTGGCAATGCATACACATAGACTTTTCTGGGCCTATGGACAACTACCTTTTCTTGATAGTGGTCGATGCTTTCACAAAGTGGCCTGAAGTATTCGCGATGCAAAATGCCACGTCGCAAGACCACGTATCAACACTAAGAAAGTTGTCTGCTTGCCAGGGCCTGCCACTCTTCTTTGTGAGCGACAACGGTCCACAGTTTCGGTCAGCTGAATGTGCTGCTTTCGTACAGTGTAATGGCGGTAAACATATGTTAACTGTGCCTTACCACCAACAGAGCAATGGCTTGGCTGAGAGGTTTATGCAAACGTCCAAGCGATTCTTTGCAGCATCTACTGGGACCGTGCAGACGCGTATTGACACATTTTTGCTGTAATACAGGACCACCCTGACGATTGGGAAGCAACATACACCTGCTGAACGAATCGTGGCTCGTAAACTCCGAACCCGATTAGATCTCCTTTGACCATCACCAGCTCTACTGATGAAGCCTTCTACTCTTCGAGAGAAGGCGACATAACGCAAAGGAGATTTGGTGTGGTACACAAATTAACGGACGTCATCCGACACTTGGTTACCTGCCACGGTGGTGGCCAGTCGTGGGCACTGTATGTATGCCATACAATCAGGAGCTGACGCGAGAGTACGCCATGCAGACCAGCTTCGAAAAAGGACCGTCATGCCCTACACAAATCAGATGCCTAGCAATACGTCATTTACAGGCACTATACAGCAGCAACCTGCTTTTCTAGCCATGCCAACAATTGGCATGCCATCAGGCGTGCTCTCACCGCCTGATGCAGGTGTTGAAACGTCTGTGACAAAAAGGACGCATAGCGAGGCAGGTACTTTCACCACTGACGTACAGCCGCCGGATACTGAGCTGGCTACGAGAACAGAAAGTTGCCCAGCCACGGTTACAGCGCCCAGACATTCCGCGTGATCCGCCAAGGGCAAACGGCCTGCTCAGTTTAAGGACTTTGTTTGACGCCGAGAGCATTTTCGTAGGGAGGGAAGATGTTGTGTTTGTATGGATATTGTGTCAGGTGTTATGCACCACAGAGTGTTCTCAAGTGGGGACCGGAATACTCGTGTTGAAGGCTAGCGCGGGTATCGAGGGATTTTAGGAGGCACATTGCACAGACTGCTGGTGCCATCCACCCGAAAACATAATACACCCACTAGCCAATCAACACCCCAGTAGCCCTCAGAGCCACGTACTCGTTTCGACGGACAAGCTTAAATAAGCCGGAGCGGCGCACGGCTAAACTGTAATGTTAGGACTCCTACAGTGACAGGCCGTCAACAGCGATACTCCGTGGGTGCGATCGTCGGTTACCGGAGCTATATTTGGAGATGAACTAGCAGAAATAGAGAACTTTAGTGTCTGACGGGGTACAGCGAGAAGTCATTATATACCACTGAATCCTGGTTAGACAACACTAAGTTTATA
This sequence comes from Cristatella mucedo, assembly GCA_009760855.2. Taxonomy (NCBI): domain Eukaryota; kingdom Metazoa; phylum Bryozoa; class Phylactolaemata; family Cristatellidae; genus Cristatella; species Cristatella mucedo. The sequence continues at coordinate 20,299,382 of WPIO01000001.1, read as the reverse complement.
AGTATATTGGTGTGGTAGCTCACTGCGTTTCTGAAAGCATTGGTACTAATTGACATTCTGCAAGATGGCAGCCACTGTGCTAATTTGTGGTAATGTCAATAGCGGCGAGTAGACGCTTAGGCGGAATGCCCTCTCCCCATTAAGATAATCCAGGCTGCTCTATAGCGCTAGGAGGTAGCATAAGTAAAAAGACTATTGAATGATCCACTTATATAAAGTTTTAGTTATCACTATTTGCCTGAAATGTGCCCCTTTCGTAACAAAAATTGGAAAAATAAGTTGTACTATCTTTCCAGGGCTAAAATAGTTTAACAGGCAACGTGCAAATAATACAGACAAAAACAAGTTGCCATAATCCGTTTACAGTATGCTAAAGAAGTATTCATGTTGCATAAGTTAGGCGTTGAGGCCTAATATGGCAAGCATTGAACCCGGAGCCTGAAACTATCGAGCGAACCCTCCCTCCCCCCCCCGGGGGTCACGTGTTTCGCTTATGCGTCTCCTTAGCTAACAAAGCTGCGACTGCTTAATGAAACAACGATGTGTTACAACTCTGACTGACAAGGCCCGCATGGCTTAGTTCCTTTATACCTAGCTGAACTACTTCACCAGTTTCACCTACCTCGCTCCCTTAATTTTTGTCAGTTCAATAATTTACTCATTCAATTCTTTCAATTGAGCCCTTAAACTCCCGAACTTACTTTCGTAATCCTTATGTAACGGTATCTTCTGATCTGCCGCCAACTCCGCCACACTCTATCAAGCCATCGTGCGGTGCTACTTCCATGCTACTCATTTCATCGACTGCACTCACTCAGCGCCACGCTTCTCACTTTCTCTTCGTTGCCGTATATCAAATTCTTTTGGTGGCTTTTGCGTGAGCGCTGAAAGCTGCTAATACTTTGAGTATCTAGAACTCACCCAGCGTATTAACCGCTTGCTCTTTGCGCAGTTACATACGATGATGCATAATTTTGCTTCGCGTAGTGTGCAGCACCATAATCTGTGCAACTCAATGTGAGCTAATTGCTTCTATATGTTCGCTACACGATAAAGTAGCACGGGGTAAGCATAGAGCCCAAGTTAGTATAACAATAATAATAGTGCACTTGATAAAGCGCCCTCACAGAACTCAACCTCTTTCTAGGCTGCAAAGGGAAACGCGTTTGAATGGTGAGTACTATCATGCTTGATAAACAACTTGAATAACATGGTCAGGGGTGACATGCATAGGGTCAGCATGCAAGTGTGGTTAGTGGCAGCATGCAGTGTCAGCACGCATTAGCACATGAAGAATGAATCACAGGGACCCACTAAATGCTGTCCTAAATAGGCGTTTTTAAGTTCTTTTTGAATGTAGTCAAGTCAGGGGATGTTCTGACGCAAGTCAGGAGGGAGTTCCAGGCTTTGGGAGCTTACGAACAAAATGCACTGTCTCCAAAGGATTTGAGGTTTGTACGAGGTATTGGTAAACTGTTGGATTCCGAAAAGCTGGTGGTACGATGCTTGACCTGGTGGGGCAATAGATCTGATAGGTAGGTTGGAGCCAAAGAATTAAGTGACCTAAAAGTGAGCGACAAAACCTTGAAGTCGATCCGCTGCTTGACTGGTAGCCAGTGCGGGTTGGCGAGAAGTGGTGTGATTTGGCAGCTGCGACGCTCACGATAGACAAGCCTAGCTGGAGAGTTTTGCACCAGCTGTAAGCGCCTGATTGCACATGCCGGCAGGCGAGCAAGCAGTGAGTTACAGAAGTCAAGACGAGATGTCACAAATGCATGGACCAACTTAAACGTGGTATCCCTATCTAAACAAGCCCGAATTTTAGCAATGTTAGGTATCTGAAAGTAGGCAGACTTGATTGCAAAGCTGATGCGGTCGCCTAACGAGAGGTCACAAAGAAATGTTTGCTTGAAGCAAGCGCGCTTTTAGTGGCAGTTCACTACGAACCGCACTAGTTCGACCAATGCGGTAGGATCGTCGTCTTTGACACCCACGGTCGTGCGTTCGAGCCCCGCGGTATATTTCAAATACGTCGATAGAGAGTAAGTTCTGTTAGGACGTTATATAAATGAATTATATCGTGCACATTTTATATTTATATCTGTGCAAATGGACAATTAAGTAACCTTTATAGCCTATATCATCTAGTATATTATATATCATATCTCGTATATATTTATTTTTCTATATACAACGTATTTTTGCACACGCAAATTGGTTGTCAAGCTGTAACCGTTACGCTCGCTGGAGTCAGCGTCCAGAGAACCTGTCCGCCGCGTGGCAAGTGAAAGTCGAGGCAATTAAGGGAAATGCCCGCGAGCGGTCCATCGCATCTGCATTTACCAATTTCGCTATGCTCAGGCAATGCGCCAAGAGTATTGGTGAACCGTGTAGGCACACTAGGTAAGGCGGTTGCTTTTCACGGTCCCGGTACCGAGGTCGACACGGTTCGAATATTGCTGTGGATTATCCTTTATCGCCGCTGCAAGCGGTGGTGATAGCAGTAAAGGCTCTTCGGTCGCTATACAAAAGAGGCTGTTAAATAGCTAGTATTCTTTTTAAGCGAGCGCACGCTGACTACGCTCACGAAGGCAGGAGCGTTCAGCTAACCAAAACTTGAAATTACTGGCTCAAAAGACGGCTCGAAATAACGGCCCCTACGTGGGAGTAGGTAGGAGAGAGTCCCGCAGACCCTGGCTGGCCCCACTCTCGTACCGAACAAATGGAGAATGTCCAAAAAATCGTTAACAGTACCGTACTCACTTTTTCGGGCGCGAAAGTCACATTGCATGCCTGCTCACCCAATCAGGCTGCACCGCTACACGGTATTGCTCCTTCCGCTCCACAGAGTGACAGACAACGTGTCCTCAAGTAGGTCACGTTGCCTGTCGGTTGCAACAAAGTTCTTCGATCCAAGTTCGTGGCCCTAACTCTGAACAGAGCTCAGCATCATATTTGTCAATATTAATACTTGACGCGGAAAAATATTAAACCTGAAAAATGGCCAGCAATCTTTAATAGGAGTGATGAGCAATTTGTGCGATACTGCAACCGATCGCTAGTGAGTGAGGGCTTCGCAACTGAGGTCTGAGCAGCGGATGCAGCTTACATAAATGCCGAGTAGTGAGTAATTTCAAAATGCCAAGCGACAGCAGGCAACGTGCCGTGTAAATGAACACCGAAAAAGAATCTCGCTTCCTGCTTCAAACGATCCCCAAAAGTCTACGTTACCTGTCCTCCAGTGCTACTATAGGCTGAGCTTTCGAAACTACTCCACCGGCATTCAACACAGCGCTGCAACGCTGCCTCAGATTAAAATGCCACTTGTGCACCGTTGCCAAATTCCGGTTCCTGCCCGAATGGATGTGTATGTTTGTAATTGCAAGTTTTGATGCCAAGGAGTTAAGAGATTAGTGCGCTGAAGAATAATTCACATAGTGAAAGCAAGATCAAACCTACTTGCATAAGAGTACACTACCTTGCACCCACTACATTGTACCCACGGGTCTGTGGACGAAGTACGGCAGAGCCGAGTCCATCGACGAATAGGTAAAAATATCGGGACCGGCGAACACGTCGCCCGAGGCGTCCTGCCAATAGCCCTTTGGGATGAAGACGGTTCGCTGTCGCTTGCCGTCGCAAGTCGGGGCAAAGAGGACATCGTCAACGAAAAACTGCGAGGCGGCCGCGGCGGCTGCCAGGGTCGCCTTCCTCGAGCCGCCTGGGCCGGTGGCGAACGGAGCGGCAGCGACGGCGCCGTCCCACCACAGCGGCCTGTACACCGGCGAGCCGTCGGCAGTGTGAGCGAGCAGGGCGCTTCGCAGCCGCGGCAAGATCACCGTCCGGCGAAGTTCGAGCAGCCGGTGTGCCAACCGCACCGTCGTGTCGGCCTGGTGCTCGTCGGCGAACCACGGCGGCAGGCCAAAGTGCACCGCCGACGACACGGCGGCCAGCTGCAGCCAGCTGACATAGGCGCGCCGGCGCTCCTCTGCCGTGCCGTTCGCCGACGACGCCTCGTCGAACGGACCGACATCAATGGCGCCGTGACCGGCGACGGAAGCGGCTAGCAGGTGCGCCAGCACGCCGCACGCCGGTCGCCGGCGGATGGCGAGCGGAAACGCGTAGACAAGCGGGTCGGCGCTCGGCGGCGGCACCGGCCCGCCGTCGACGCGATAGTCGAACCGCCGCCCGAGGCGCGCCAGGTCGTCTCGCAGGCCCAGGTACGACCGCGAGAACTCGGCAACGCTCTCCGGCCTGACCTCGCCGTGGTGCTCCAGCACCATGACGCTGACCGCAGCTGCGTCGGCTAGCTGGACAAGTGCCACGCGATACGCTGCGACGACGGCCGGAGCCGTCAGCTTGTCGACGACGAAGCGCTTGGCGAGCGGCTTGCTGAGGTTGAGCAACACGCTCGCCTGGCTGGTGGCGCTGTGGTGCATGAGCAGCGGCAGCTCGTCGGGCGCACTGCTAAACCACCAGGGCTCGTGCAGCCGGCCGAGGGCCAGCTCGGAGCTCAGCCCGATGGCGGGCGACACGGTGAGGCCGAAGCTCGCCACCGCCGCCCGCGTTCCGTTCGCCTCCAGCAGGGCGCCGGAGGCGGCAGCAAGGCGACCGGCGACGTCGTCGACCGACATGAGCAGCACGTTGTCCTCGAGTAGGAGCGCAGAGTGGCCGAACCGGTGCTGAACGATGCGCCGGACGTGATCGGCCGTGCCGTTCTCGGGCAGGGTCCAGATCGGATCGGCTTTCAGGACGTCGCTCACCGGCAGCGGTGGCGGCGGTGGGGAGGAGGGAGCGGCAGGAGCTGCCTCAGCCGAGACGTCACCGGCTTGGTCGCCGACTTGGTCGCCGGCTTCGTCGCCGTCGTCGCTGGCGCTCGACACTCCACCGCCGCTCGACGCCGTCGAGGCGTTCAGGCGCTTCTGCATGACCCAGCGGTGAGCCGTGCCGGCGTCGCGAGCCACGCACGCCACGTATGTCAACCGCTTGCCGGCGCCGTAGCGCTGCCGGTATGAAGGCGAGTCGGACAGGCACAGGTTTCCGCCCCTGTCCGTCACCTCGACGTACAGCGAGGTCGCCGCCCGTCCCTGGCTGCCGCCGCCACTATTGCCCACTTCGGCGATGAGGTGACCTCGGTCGGACAGCCACAGTTTCTCAGCGATCGGCCCCACGTCGGGCGTGCCTGCGGAGTAGAACAGCCGACCGGTCGGTCCGGCCGAGTTCAGGGCCCACGGCAGTACGGCCGAGTCGGCGCCGCCGAACCAGGCGGCCTCGCGAATGTCAATGCAATCGGTGACGGTCGACGAGGGCGGCAGCGCCTCGTGCCACGTCCAGTGCACGTCGACGCAAGTGATGGTGTCGTCGGCAGCGCTAAGCTCTACGTCCAGCGACGCTTTCTCGGCCAGCCATCTAACGCAGTTCGGCTGCAGCGGACTGGTGCTGTCACGGACGCTGGCTTCTGTCAGACAGCTGTAGCGAGGTCCCGTCGCGCCGACGCCGATGCGTATCTAGGGACGGATGAGAACAGGCGGTGAAGACCAGCAGCAGACAAGCTGAGAAAGCAGGAGGGGCCGGCCGGACGTGCATCTCTCTATTGATCGATAATCGCAGCGACCGCAGACCGGCACTGACAGGCAGAGCATGAATGCGCGATTGGTCGCAGGGCATCAGGCAGCAGGCCAACCTCGGCAAAATAATTTTGCACTGCTGCGTTTTAGGGAAACCGGCGTTCTCGAAAATGCAAATGGCAGGAGTGATTTTGCCACGCAGCAATGTTATGCTAGCATTGCATTTGATTGCTGAGTAAGTCGGATTCTAGGACGAAGGCAGATGCACATTTGCTTACGACTGCAAGCAGATTAAGTAGTCCAACACCACGCAGTTTCCTCAGCGTAGGTAGGGTCGGCCGGCACTAATCAGTCAGACATAATGGCTGCAGCTCGGTACCAAAGTGCATTTAAATGCATACTGGCAGCACGCCAGATTCGAGTTGGAAGCGCTAGCAGCGATCTAAGGCTCCGGCTTTATGCTCAAGTTCAGACAGCAGGAGAACAAACCCTCAAAGACTGAACAGCCTGGCAGCGACCCTGGAAATCAAAACTTGTGACTCTTATTTCGACAACATTGTAGACAGAAAGAAATTTGTCGCGTATGAATTACGTATATTTGTCATATAAGCATAAAATGAATGCTTCACGAGAGCATTCAAATGATGCTATATGTTATAAGAACAGAATTCCTTTGTATGGCGCCCTGAGAGAACCTAATCACTATCCAGGCGCTTCGAACATGCCGAAGGGCTCGAGCCCTCTGTCGTCAAAGGTGAATGCCTTACCCGTGGACCAAACCAGGGCGTCGTTGAATAAGGTGCATGAAACTAAACTTGGCGTGAGCGACCTTGACGGCCTCGGGCAATAGCTGGATTTGAAAGGCCGCTTAAATGTGGCTTGCAGCTTAATTTTTATGCAACTAACACGGCCTCCGTGTCGCATTTTTTAATGTGATCGGATGTCGTGCAGCTGTAATTGCAAACCAAAGCACTCACGTTCAATTTGAATCTAAATGACGATAAAACCGAACTGCTGCTCATAGGACACCCTAAGCGTGTGGCCGGATTAAAAGGCTTTGCTCTTCTAATAGGCCATGCTGTTGTGCGACCATCACCACGTGCTCGGAATTTAGGTGTTTTCGACAGCTGCCTACATTTTAAAAGCTTCATTCAGAAGACTGCTTCTACAGCTAGCCATCACGTCCGATCCCTATCCAAGATTAGGAGCTGTCTTCCAGTGGCTTGTAAAATTTTTTAACTAGCTCCTTAGTTCTATCTCAGTTTCTGTCTCGGTTATGATTATTGTAATTCCCTTTTGGCTGGGCTAACACAGAAAACAACTAGGCCACTGCAGCTGACTATGAATATGGCTGCAAGGCTAGTCTTCAAGTCCCAGAGGTTTGAGCATGTGCCTCCTTTGCTAAAAGAGCTAGGATAGCTGCCGGATGAGCAACGGATACAGAGCAAAGTTCTTACGCTGACCCACAAGACAAGGGTCCTGTGTGGACAATAAATTAGCTGTTCCATTCCTCCGCTTAAAGACCGTTGGCGACAGAAGCACTAGCTCTGCAGGTCCTAGACCGGAACTCGCTTCCGCAATTCTTACGCAACGACAGCTACTCTCCTGCTGCCGACTATGGCTCATCCTTTCCCGTGGTCCTGAGCTGCTACTTCCATGCTACTCACCACCTCAACTGCTCTCCTGACTCTGTTATCCTTCCCACTTTCTCTTTGTTTCGTGATCGAAGTCTGCTGGTTACCGAATGCGTACCGAAAGCCGCTTAAGCTGTGAGTGCCCAATGCAAAACTCTCCTGCGTAACACTCACTTAGTCTTTATGACTTTGTGGAGTTACAGACGGAGATACATTACATTACATGAGACGCGTCTTATTGACCATGACTGTTTTGCAGCTAGCTACGGTAAAATAAGCACTACTGTTAGGAACACAAGCGTTTGCACACACTATTCAACGGCATAGCCAGAACTTTGGAATAAGGGCTAAACATCGATAGCGAGATGCATGCTAAAAAACAAGCCAATGCCTTCTCTATCTGACAACAGATCACCTTTGGTTCTTCTTCATTTTCAAAAAAACAGCTTACCCGAAATCAAACTCTACCTGCTTTCCTCCGTGTTAACAATGACATTCTATGCAGCAAAGACAACGGAATGCTACTGCCCTAGCTCTGCTAGATTTATCAGCTGCCTTCGACACCATTGATAACGATGTCCTACTTGAACGATTGAGAACAACGACCGGTCAGGCAGACGAGGCACTGAGGAGGTTTAAATCGTACTTGTCTGATTGTGTTAAATACGTGTCGTGTGGGGGTCAGGTCTCACCAACAAGACGGGTCACCAGTGGAGTCCCTCAAGGGTTTGTTCTCGGTCCCTTACTGTTGTCCATTTATACTCAACCTCTGGGAAAAGTGATTAAGGCCCATGGAATAGGATATCACTTTAATGCTGACGATATTCAGCTGTATATGTCATTCAAACCGTCGGAATCTGCTACAGCAACTGATAAACTGAATGCTTGCCTTGCCGACATTCGATCCTGGATGTCGGAAAATTTCTTGAAACTAAATGACGATAAAGCTGAACTGCTGGTCATAGGACACCCTAAGCGTGTGGCTGGATTAGAAGGCTTTGCTCTTCTAATAGGCCATGCTGTTGTGCGACCATCACCGCGTGCTCGGAATTTAGGTGTCGTTTTCGAAAGCTGCCTACATTTTAAAAGCTTCAGTTATAAGACTGCTTCTGCAGCTAGCCATCACGTCCGATTCCTATTTAAGATTACGAGTTGTCTTCCACAATGGCTTGCAATAGAATTAACTAGCTCCTTAGTTTCTCGGCTTGATTAATGTAATTCCCTTTTGGTTGGGCTACCCAAAAAAGCAACTAGGCCACTGCAGATGGCTATGAAAATGGCTGCAAGGCTAGTTTTCAAGTCTCAGAGGTTTGAGCACGTGTCTCCTCTGCTAAAAGAGCTAGGGTGGCTTCCGGTTGATCCACGGATTCAGAGCAAAGTTCTTACGCTGACCACAAGGCCTGCCACGGCTTGGCTCCTCCATACCTAGCTGAACTACTGAACCATTTTCAGCCTGTTCGTGCCCTCAGATCCTGTATGGAAAATACATTAGCTGTTCCATTCCTCCACTTAAAAACCGTTGGCAACAGAAGCTTTAGCTCTGCAGGTCCTAGACTGTGGAACTCGCTTCCACAATTTTTATGCAATGGTAATCACTCTCCTGCAGCCGACTATGGCTCATGCTTTCCAGCGGTCCTGAGCTGCTAGTCTCATGCTACTCACTACCTCAATTGCTCTCCAGACTCTGCTATGCTTCCTACTTCCTCTTTGTTAAGTGAGATGAAGTCTGATGGCTACCGAATGCGTACCGAAAGCCGCTTAGGCTGTGAGTGCGTTATACAAGACTCTCCTGCGCAGTACCCACATAGTCTCTTGTGGCTTTGTGGAGTAACAGACGGAGATACATACATAGGCAGGGAGTAACATAATATTAGATGCACAGCACGAAGAGGTGGCAAACAAGTAAGGCAATGATTCCTTCATGTGCCTATGCGTGCTGACACTGCATGCTGCCACTAACCACATTTGCATGCTGACCCTGTGCATGTCACCCCTAACCATGTTATTCATTTTGTTTGTTTATCAAGCATGATTTTACTCACCATTCAATTGCATTTCCCTTTGCAGCAAATGTAAAGCGCCTAGAGAGAGAGAGAGATTAAGTTCTCTGAGGGCACTTTAGCAAGTGCATTATTATTATATTATTATTATTATTATTATTCCTTAGTAGGATACCGTACCTAAGAGGCAACGGAGAGTTGTAGAGAGCCCCTCGGAGTGCACCAACAGATTACTCACGATTCGCAAGCATCAATTTTTTAAGGGCCGAGGTAAAGTGTGACAGGCGCACGCACGAGAAAAATTAGGTGGTGCCACGTACTTGATCTGGTTCTTTCTAGCCCAAAACTAGCACGCACACGCACACGTGCGAGTGCGCATACACACACACAAAGCACTCAAAAGAATGGCTGCAAACCGGAAATGCAGGTTTCCTGCAAATTCTCGCAAAATTTAAGGTATAAAGGAAGTACGATCGCTATCAAAGCTTGGTGCTTTTGCACTCGTGGTAATGTTTTCACCTTTGCTCTTTCTCAGGTGAAATTTAATTGTCAACTATAATAATGGTGTATTTTGTCATTCACATATATATTCGTGCAGGCTCTCTTCTGCTATGCTCCTCAGCTCAATCTTGTGAACGACATCCAGACGTGCTTTAAGACTGTATTTATTTTCAATTCTCGAGTTCAGCTTAAATTCAGTTTTCAATTTACACTGAGAGTACATTTTGTCATTGGCATTTACATATGCAAATTTTGTGGCATTGGTCAACGTCGGGTAGACAATCGACGGTGAATTCTGCTTATGGTAGATATGTAAGGTACGATCGACTCGGCTTATAAGAATAAGCAAGGACCGGTAAATAGGCACACTTACAGGCGGAGTATTCCCACATGTGGAGTGAGACCTATATGGCTTAAAACTTTACAGAATTTCTTTATTGTCGATTTAACAACGTCAAACAATCAAGGCGCACACAATTATGCTGATTATTTACAAAGTCGGCAATTTTTCGACGGATGAGATTTTGGGATGCGTTTTTCTCGATCTTATCTGCGATTGCATAGTACTCGTTGTATTCTGTAAGATTTTGCTCCAAGAAATAATGAACAGTTTCCAGCGCATGTAATGCTTCTTTGTGCGTTACTCTGCGTACCTCCGACAACTGCATCTCTTCAAGCTCTTCTGGGCCGTCATCATCATTCCCATTTTTGTTCTTTCGCTGTAGGTGCTCCTAAATTTCAGCATCGGTAAACGTGCCATGGCATGCGATTTCGTTATCGCGGTCTACAAAAGCCTCAAAATCTTCTTGCGTGACTACTTCTCCTAGCTCAGGAGCTACAGCTGGAATCGGCAGAAAATTATCTTCATTGTCGTCCGAACCAACAGTTGGGAAGCCAGCTCTTCTGAAGCAGTTTCGGATCGCAGCTGGCAAAACCAGCAACCACGCTTGCTTCACCATGAGCAAGGCAACTAGCACATCAATCGACTTTGCGTAATCAATAATTGAGCATCATTCTTCGATGGCCTGAACCATCAGCCGTATCACTTGCGTTTTGTAGTGGACTTTTATAGTGGGGATGGTTCCTTAATCCAGCGGCTGTATAGGAGATGCTGTGTTCGGTGGCATAAACTCCAGTTTGATATTCTTGAGGTGCCCTTCTATTTCATGACAAGCCACGTTATCGGCAAACAGAACAACTTTTCAATTGCCCAGCTCCCGATCAGATTAAAGAATATTAGCCCAAATCTGAATGGTCATCCGAGTGTTGCTGCTGCAGAAATATGGTAAAGGCGGTCGATCGGTTCGAAAGTACCGTGGATTTGTAAATTTCCCCACTACGTATGCCTTCTTGTCGGTGCCACTAGCGTTGCAGTAAAAAAAGCACAGTCATTCGTTCTTTTGGCATCTTTCCACTAGTTGGTTAAGTACCAGAGACAGCTAATGTGCAAGAGGGCGCCGCTTTGTGTAATAGGCTTGTTTCGTCAGCATTACAGATATCGGATGTAGCATACCTTTCAATCAAGGTGGGCAAGACGTTGGCAATCCAATTTTCGGCTCGGGTATGATCTGCAGACGCTCTTTCACCGCTAACCTTCATAAACGTAATGTTATGCCGAATTTTAAGTTGCTCTAGCTAGCCATTTGTAAGAACAAATTACGTACAGCCAAGCATAACAGCTAGCAGTCGAGTTTTCTCCATCATTAATCGGCCATTGATCACAGCATTTTGCTGCTGCATTTGATAAAACCATTCCATCAGCACATTGGCAACTTCTTCCTTGGACTTCCACGCTTTCTATTTTGGTTCAGATTCCAATTGGTTAGCGCTTCATAGCGAATCTTTTTTCTGCTTTCTTTATTTTGGAGATAGTCGACTGGCTCACGTTGAACTCCTAAGCAACAGCAGGTTGCCTTTTTTATTTTATTTCAACGCCTCCAAAACTTGCAGCTTTTTCTCAATTGTAAGTGCATCTCTTTTCGAAGCTCTAGCCACGATACTGCTATAATTTTTTTTATTAAGTAAGTAGTAATTAGTCCGTCAAAAATTACGGTTTTATGACCGTTCAACCCTCACTAGTTTGGGTAGCGTCGAAACGGGTGCAATGACCTTAGCTAGCAATGAACCAAGGATAACAACACAGCGCTCGATAATCTGCATGAAGCGCTTACGAGAACACCGTATTATGAAAGCACAACAAAAGCCTGTATATCTCGACTGATACAACAGGTGACTTCCGGCTGATTCGCAGCCCATGTTCAGCGCTAAGACTCACCGACTAGCAGACCGTTGCTCCAAAAGAAAGCGACTGCGGTCTGAGCCGTGCTTTACATAATGACCAGGTCATAAGTGATACCGTAATCTCATTCGTATATAATCATACATCGCACTTCTCATAAGTCTCGGGTTATTGCGGTTTCTTAATAAACGGCTCAGTTCGAACTCAGCAGTAAAGCTTGTAGTTCGGCAGAGCTCATAGTTCTTAATCCAGGTTCAGCTGTCAAGTTCGTAGTTCATAATCGAGGGGCACGACAACGGGCAAATAATATGCAATCAATAAACAAGCAGTGAAATGACCACATAAATGATGCTTATAATCTTTTGATTTTTAATTCCTTTTTGAATGTGGTCAAGTCAGGGGATGTTGGGAGTGAGTTCCAGGCTTTCGGAGCTTACGAACTAAAGGCACGGTCTCCAAAGAATTTGAGGTTTGTACAAGGAATAGCTAAACAGTTAGATTCCGAAAAGCTGGTGGTATGATGCTTGGCCTGGTGGTACGATGCTTAGCCTATGGGGGGAGTACATCTGATAGGTAGGCTGGAACTAAAGAATTAACTGACCTCAAAGTGAGCGACAAAATCTTGAAGTTGATCCGTTGCTTGGCCGGTAGCCAGAGCAGGTCGGTGAGAAGTGATTTGATGTCGTAACTACGACGCTCACGATAGACAAGCCTAGCTGCAGAGTTTTGCACCAGCTGTTATCACTTGATTGCACATGCCGGTAGGCCAGCAAGCAGTGAGTTACAGAAGTCAAGACGGGATGTCATAAATGCGTGGACAAACTTTGATGTGATATCCCAATCTAAACAAGCCCAAATTTTAGCATTAATATGTACCTGAAAGTAGAGAGACTTGATTGTGGAACTGATGTGGTCGTCTAACGAAAGGTCATTTTGGAAAACAACACCTAGATTTCGTGCAGATTTGACAGAAGATACGCTGGCAGAGCCGATTTTGAGCATTAGCCTTTCCAATTTCTGAATCACACCTGGTTTGCCCATTACTAGTAACTTAGTTTCATCCACATTTAATTTAAGAAAATTTGCTGCCATCCCTGTGCGGATGTCATCAAAACATGCAGCAAGGAAGTTGAGAGAATTCGATGTGCTCGAGGGCTGGGAGGAATCAAAGCAAAGGTACAACTGAGTGTCATACGAATAGAAGTGAAAGTCTCAATCGTGCTTGGCAATCACATTAGCAATAAGAAGAGTATAAATCGTGAAAAGAACCGGACCTAGCACTGAGCCCTGAGGTACTCCATATTTCAGAGGTACTTCAGATGATCTTTGTCCATTCACATCAATACTCTGGAGTCTCCCACTGAGATAGGACTTGAACCATTGCAGAGCAGTGCCAGTGATGCCCATACAAGATGAAAGGCGCTCAAGACAGACTTGGGGATCGCTAGTATCAAAAGCTTCCGAAAGATCAAGCAAAACAAGCACAAATACTCTACCCATGTCTGCATTCCTAAGTAGGTCGTTGTACACCCGAAGCAATGCCGACTCTGTGGAGTGATCGGCTTTAAAACCAGACTGGAACTTACTAGCAAGGTTAGAAGTTTCAATATATGAGTTCAGCTGGTCTGTCACGACTCGTTCCAGTGTCTTTGATAGGAATGGCAGAAGAAAGACTAGGCGGTAGTTGCTCAAGTTCTCTTGGTCTAGTGTTGCTTTCTTGAGTAGTGGCCTGACTATTTTTGAAAGATGCTGGGACATGACCTGAGGCCATTGATATATTAATTATGTTAGTTATGCATGGCAGCAGCAGATCAATGCAACGTAGGAACAGGACAGTGGAAATAGGGTCTAGATGACTAGTTGTCTTCTTTTATTAGAATATGAACTCCAGGACGAGGGTATTAGTGACCTGCTTGAATGTAGACATTGAGGTGATGCAAGGAATCGAAGGACAACATTTTAGGGGGATTGGGGCCGTAATGGCACACTAGGTAAGGCGGTTGCTTTTCACGACCTCGGTCCCGAAGTCGTGGGTTCGAATCCTGCGGTGGGCGAGCCTTTATAACCACTGCAAGCGGTGGTGATAGCCGTAAAGGTTCTTTAGTCGCTATACAAAAAGAGGCAGTTAAATCAGCTAGTATTTATTTATTTTATTTATTTATGGGGATGCATCACACGGATAGACTCCCTGATCTTGTCTATCTTCTGGACAAAGAGGCTAGCGAAGCCATCGGTTAGATCATCACCAGGATCATCAGGTAAGGAGCTAACCTGGGAGCGGTTGAGGAGATGGTCGATCGTGAACATCAGCATTTTTGGATTGTGCATCTATGATTCAACAATGTTTTTTTTTATAGAAGCTAGATTTGGCATTTGTTAGGATCGATTGGTACGACCTACAGTAGTCCTCGTTTGCCTGTTGATGGACAGTCAGTCCTGATCTTTTGTATGCTTTTTCAAGCTTGCGCTTAGTAGACCTAGCTAGTTTAATGTTCATGGTAAACCATAGACCGTCTGGGCGAGGGCGCACAGTTCGCTTAGTCAGAGGTGCAAACTCGTCGAGCATGTCAGCTAGTGTCGTGTTTTAGCAATCTACCAATGATGACAGGTCGAAATTCGTCGAGCATGTCAGCTAGTGTCGTGTTTTAGCAATCTACCAATGATGACAGGTCGGAATAGGGATTAACCAGCAGAAGCGAAGCAGATATTCTAGCACGGACCGCATCGATGTCAAGGGTCTTGAGGTTTCGGGATTTACAGGTGATTTTAGATGAGGACACGTTGTAAACTGAATGGGATCTGCATGTAGTCAGATAAGCAGGATTTGGTTATAATTGGTGATGACAAAGTTCAGTTGTAGGAGACAATTTGGTAAAGTGTATGATCCTTGATGTGATTAGGGCCATGAAGGTGAGCCACAAGAGACAATAAGTCAGTCAATGCAAGAAATTCAGTGCTGAAGGCGTCAGATAAGTAATCAAAGCGAATGGTGAAATCACCCAAAACGAGGAAGGATCGATTTCTCGAACACAGAATCGAAATGAGATCGGAGAAATCTGAGATAAAGAAGGATTTATTACCTGGTGGGCAACAGACTACTGCCACCATCGGTAGCTTGTTTTCGAGTGAGACCAAGACAATCGATTCAAAAGACTGCTTCGAGGGTACTGCAAATGGCTTGAAGTTGAATTTCGAGCGCACGATAACAGCAACTCCATCTCCAGTTTTGATTAATCTAGGGGTGTGAAAGAATGAGAAAGTAGTCGGGGTAGTGTCTTTAATTTTCGTGTAGTTGACCAATCTTAGCCAAGTTTCAGTCAAGGCAAGCAGGTCGAGACCGTTTTGAGAAATAAGGTCGCTTATTACTAGAGGTTTATTGAACATTGAGCGAGAATTTCAAAGACAAGTGTTAAGTTGGGTCGCCGGAGTTATAACAGTAAGATGCTTCGTTATGAAGTTTCTTGACTACCAACAACTAACTGTAAGAGATTCGAAGAGCATTCAAACACACGCAGTAAGCTATAGCTTACTTTCCATTATTATTAGTAAGGCCCAAATAAACAAACTTGCAGTTGCAAGAAAATGGGATAAATCTTATTAAAGCTATATCCATCGACTCTGTAAATGCTTCAAAGGGATCTCTTTACAAGGATAGTGCAAGTCTTCAAATGCTCCATCAAATTTCCAAGCGAGCTCGGAAAGAGAAAGATAGGGTACAAGATGACGGTCTGAACGATTTTCGTGACTACTTGGACACGTCGCGCAGCAATAGGTCCAGCCGAACAGCTCAGGCCGGTAACCAGCCTCAAAGACACCATGCACACCAGCCGTTATCCACGTGCTGTGTCTCTGGATAGAGAGGAACAAAGAGTATTTATAAAAACCAAGGCAACTTCGTTGATCGTACTTCACTGATCTTGCTTTGGCATCTCTGCGTGTGTTGCCTCTCTCTCTCTCTCTCTCTCTCTCTCTCTCTCTCTCTCTCTCTCTCTCTCTCTCTCCAAGGCTCTCTGTAAATTCAATTTCCCGGGGATATGCTGCATAAAGGCATACAAGCACAAGCAATTTGAAGATCTGTAGCTATTATTTTACAAATCCTTTCCATCTATGGACATATAAATTGCCACGTTCAATCTGATTTCAGTACAGGTGTTTTATAACTATCTGCTCTATTGACAGCGGTTTAGCAGTTCCTTGAATCCTTTCCAGCATCACATTTGGTGGAATGAGGTTTAGTACGATAACCTTAACAGAACACTGCATTGAACAGCCACTTACCTACCTTACTGTAAAGTGCCTAGAAAGAGATTGAGTTCTCTGAGGGTGCTATATCAAATGTATTATTATTAATATGAATTGACACCAAGCTAAGAATCAACTCCAGATTAAGAAATACCGGATTGTTATTTTAAGGTTAGGAAACTGGTATCTTTCAATCAAGCCCATCTGTCGCATAAAGTTATTAGACAATTAATCAAAGAATTGTTGAATAAGTCAAACGAAAAGTTTTAACTGATTGGTGAATAGCCGTGCAAGCGACTGTTGCCGTTGGAATTTTTTTTAATATCATCCTTAAAGGTCGTGCAAGCCACTGCTGCTATGGCTTGAGCTTACCCAGGGTAAGATGGGAGCACTAGATGGCAATGCATTTTTGGAACCATGGAAGGTGGCACAAAAAAAAGCTGGGAGCCCTTTGCTTAAGGCACCGACAGCCTTACCAAACTACATCCGCTGAAGCTAGAGATGCATGCTGGACATGTATTCACAGAAATGACTACTCCATTCGAGTCACACCTTTGGTCCACTGTAGGAATGTAACCATGGGAGCAATAACTGACATGGCTAGACGTATGTTCCACTGGTGCTGCTAATACCATCGGGTGTAAGGATTTCTTTCACTGGCAGCTCGACATATACGCATGAAGCTTGATCCTACTTTGCCACATGCCTCTCCACCGATAAGTTGTTTAGGTATCTCAAATTCCAGTGTCACCTGCTGTTTAGTAGGCTGCTGAAGGACAATCCTCAGCATAGCAAAGCCAACCAGGGCGTAGGCAGAGCTGCAGCTGCCCAGTATTATAGGACAGCATCGTGAAACAGCACGTGACCAAACGTAGGTGCTCGATGGCTGAAGTACATAGCCGACGGACAAGCTACTGCAACGGCATGGGCCTACAGCCACTTCTATGACTATTAGTGGTTACTGCAAGCCAATCCAAATATTAAATTCCAAGTTCAGCCATCAAAAGCCACGCAGGCTTTAAGTGCACTACACAAAGCACACCACTGTAGTGTTTGGCTTAGTCCTCCAGGCTTAGTGGAGTCTAGCACAGACATGGCTACCTGCATTAAGTGTCCGATGTCCTGCCTGCAGTGTGGCAGACCAAGAATATATTGGTGACATCAGTGCTTCCTAATACAATTATCAAACTTCCTAAGTTGTTTGTTTCAAACCCTGTAGACTGGTGGCCATTGGCATTTAAATCTAACGGTATATCACAAATGCACAAGCTTGAAAATAATACCAAACTATTAATATCCCTATTAGTAAATACTGCTCGTGTAAACCTGCACATCTGTTGCAAAGAGACACAAAAGTACTAAGCTTAGCTGTATGTCACGGAGCAATGGGAAGTTGCCAGGTTAGTGGCACGAGGTTCGGGCACGGTAAAGCTATAACTCGCACGATCACAGTTTGAACTCTCTCAAAAAAAGCTGAGACTCG
The DNA here is from genome assembly GCA_009760855.2 of Cristatella mucedo. Lineage (NCBI taxonomy): Eukaryota > Metazoa > Bryozoa > Phylactolaemata > Cristatellidae > Cristatella > Cristatella mucedo. The sequence goes on along the minus strand of WPIO01000001.1, from coordinate 20,281,716 downwards.
GCAACTCGGGGCACGGTTAGGTACACATGCACACCATAACCCTACAAGCAGATGGAAATGGTGCCGGAGGCAGGGAGACAGCGAGCGTTAGCAGGAGCAGCTGCCTTGTCGACGTGCTCACTTTGATTTCCCGGCCTCGACCGTCGAACACGGTTAGGAGGGCCTTGTCCTTGTCCAATGTAAAGCCTTGCCGCTTGTGGAATGCATCACTGCGCTTTGGATCGAACAGGATCAGCGATGAAGTGACGAGTGACACGATAATGCAGAATAGGATGCACATAGATATCTCCATGGTGCCCAAGTGCTGACGACACCGGCGCTGCTTGCTGACGTCTGCGGTTACAATATCCTTGACAAAGTGAAATGAACAGGCAGAGCAGTTAAGATGCTGCGTGAACAGCATCGGGTGTCGGCACATATATAGCAAACACGACAGGATAACTGTCTACTTTCTGAACATCTGAACACTTGACTATTTTAGGCTTGTCTGTCGGGTGCATGGCAGCTTCCACATCACCCTGGCGACTTCAGGGTTCTTTCACTTACTTTTAGGTCCCTTCATTCTCTGGCTCCAGCTTACCTATCAGAACTACTCCCCCATCAGGCGAAGAATCATACAACCCGCTGTTCTGACTCAAGTCGTTTAGCAATACCTCGTAAGAGCCTCAAAACCGCTGGAGACCGTGTCTTTAGTTCATAAGCCCCCACGAAGCCAAAAACTCACTATAGACGTATGTCCCCTGACATGACATTTAAAAAGAAGATTAAAATGCACCTGTTTATTACAGCAAATTTGATGGGTCTTCGTGTACATGTACCTGCTTACATTATGCCTGCTGCTTGCGGATGTTACCATCAACCATTCGGTAATGCTTTCTACACAGCATCTGAAAAGTGCCAAGACAGAGATTCAGTTCTCTGAGGGCTCTCTATACAAATGTATTATTAATATTTTTTAAATCGCCAGCAAGAACGTGACTCTAGTGCAACCAATGATATAAGAATAAAATGCATTGTATAACGCCTAACCAGAGCTAAATCTCTTTCTAGGCATCTCGAATAGGTTGATCGACATATAATAATTATCAATTCACTTCGGGGCTCACCTAACTTGGACGGTGGCTGTGTGTCGGGCTATATCATGATTTGTGCTCACAGGCGGTTATTGATTACGTTAAAAGTGATGAAAATCAAATCAATGGGAAATGTTCTCCAAGAAAGGTAACCTTTAATATAAATGAGATGGAGACAGAGGTCAGCTAAGCACTGGTCTAGCTTGAGTGAAATACTTGCAGCAGCCAGTGCACACTACCCGTGCAAGTATACACCCTTAGCAGTACTGCTGCTGCCAGTAAAGTACTGCAGGTACCAAAAAAGGTGGGAAACTCGTCTGCAAGAGAAGAACTAATAGAATATGCCGAAATGCCTAGCAGACCGTGTGGTCGCAGAACTTCAACAAAATATCAAATTCACATCTCTGCACCTATTAAATGGGACGAGGTACTAACTATTGAACTAGCAGGCGGCGAGCGGTAGGGTTTACGTAGCGCACACGGTTTACGTAACGCACAAGCGAGCAGCACGAGAATCCCGGCCAAGCACCAAGATCGATCCTGCGACCGACATCAGCCAGCAAGCTCAACCAGTCGTCGTCGCCCCAGTCGCGAGAGGGCGACCCAGACCACCCCTCCCCTCCCCTCCGCCACTCCCCCTTCCCCCTACTGGGCTGACCGACCGACCGACCGATCAATCGATCGCCTCAGTGGGCAGCAGCGCTGGCCAAGCAGCGGTCGCTCCGCTTGCTCCGCTCACGTTCGTGCTGGGCACGCCTTCCAGCATGTCCTTCTCTCTCTGCCTGGTGGCGAACAGTCGCGCCAGCATGGCCAGGTTCTTTCGCCTCTGATCGCGAAGCAGCATGGTAAGCGACAGTGTCGAGATGTTCCTGCCCGTGGGGCTGCGCGGTGGCGAAAGCTGCCGCCTGCCGATGCCCTCGGAGGCGCCGGGGCTGGGCAGCAAGAGGCTCTGCTCACGCCCCCTGCGCTCTGGCGCCGCCAAGTCGTCGCTGCAGACGCTGCTGCCGCCGCAGTCGATGCTGCTGCGTCGCAACCTCTCCTTCTGCTGCTTGCGGTAGTGCACTCCCCTAAAGCCGCTGCCTACAATGCTCACAGCTGGCTCGTCGTCGGCTGGCTCGAAGGCGATCACGCTCGTCGGAGCGAACGTGATCGACGGCCGGCGCTCTTTGAGCGCGACTTTCGCTGCCGCCAGTGTTGCCGCTGATGCGGGCTGAGAAGCACTGCCGCAGCCGCTGGGCAACGTCAACGAAGGGAGCCTATCGCAATCCAGGCCCCTGGCGATGGAGTCGCGGTAGCAGCTGTCGAGCGACGGGGCACTGTCGTCAGCTGGATCAATGCCCGGCAGCCATAGCAGCGGCACGGGCTGACACGGCGGCGGTGCTTTTGAGGGGCTGCCGCCTGGAGGGCGGTCAACTTCGGGCAGCAAGGCTAGACCCTCTCCTTCACCTTCCTCCTCCTCCTCCTCGTCGTGCGTCGACAGCCCGTTGGTCAGCGGAGCAGGCTGCAGCGCGACGGCAGCGCCACCTTGTGGTGGAACGACCATACAGCCAGCTGGTGGCCACCGCGTGACTTCTTGCTCGGACACCGACGTAACTCGAAACAGCTTGGAGTGGCCGTGAAGCTCCTCCTCGCACAGCTGCTGCAGCCCGCTTGGCGTGCTCCTGAGCAATGCCGCTGGATCAGGCAACAACGGCTGGCAGGAGTTGGCACCTGGTGGGCAGCTGCGGCGGCTGCCGCTGCTGTCAGTGGAAGCAGGTGGCGACCAGTCGCTCTCGTCTGGCAAGTGTGGCAGCAGCAGCAGAGCAGTGCTTTCACCATCACCGCCGGATGTGGCTGCCATGACAGCCCACTAACTGCAACGAGAGAGAGAGCCAATACCAGAGGCTTAGAATACCTGCACTGAGAACATATCGCGGGACCAAACAATCCACGCAGTCATCTGTTCACAATGCCCCGGCCAGCGATCGCTCTCAGCGCGCGTAAGGTCGTAACAGGCGACCAGAGAGGCCAGGCTTGCAGCCTGAAGTTTTTCAGGGAAGGGGAGGGCTAAACATTAATCCTGACTGGGTGTCATTAAGCGATCAATTTTCATCCTCACTACTTGACAAGCCGAGAGCAATATTCTTCCTTCCAACTAAGCCCGATTAACTTGGAGCAAGTGAGATGCCCTATAGAGAGTGGGTGTTGGAGATTTTCGGAAACAGATTCCTTTCATTCGCTATGCTAAGAATAGATAAGGGCTCTATCGACTGATGAGTGGCAGTGCTCATAGTAATCCCGACAAACTCTGCACGCGAAAACAAATCTGTCGTCAATAGGAAGCCGTTGCCGGGGAAGCCATTGCTCGGCAATGGACCAGGTTGCAGCATGCTCTCGGCATGCTGCTCATCCGGCCACACAGCTGCACTGCTGCGCAGCACTGACAGCTGGTGAAACAACCGAGTGTTTACTTGTTCGGGTACGGATGCTAATATCCTTTGTCGACTCGCTACAGTTATTACCCCCCATAGGCCATGCCAGTTTACCGAACTACTGAGTTAAAAAGTAAATGTTTGGCAATTCCGTAGCCGACCGACTATAGAAGGGTTTTAGCTCTCCCTCTAGAGACCAGGTCGGAACAAGGAGTGCTCAAGGGGAGCCTCTCGAAGTGGCAGCTCTTCAGCTCACCTCTCTCTATCTGTTCGGTGGCCTTCTTCCTCTGAACACACGGATGCCGAAGCTTGTCGCAGTCAAGTGCAGGGCCAGCAGCTTCGGTGCATGTGCGTCTCGAGAGCGGCCTGCCATCTAGTAAGCCTCTTAAGCTTCCTCGTAAACAATATGGCTGCCTCTCTTTTTTTAAAAGAAAGTGTTTAAAAAAGTTTTAAAATGCGTTTAAAAAGAAAGTGGTAGACTCCTCTAAAACAGATTCCGAGTCTGCAAACAGAGCACCGAAGGCACACTGCACGAAATCGGCTCGTCAGCCCTGAGGCATAGCCATGAACTCCTTGTACCAAGTAAGGCCTGATCATTGACCTTACCGGCAGAGCCAGGCCATATCGAGGCGCACGAAACGTGCTTCTTTTGCAATTCTTTAGTCGGCTTGCAAGGAGCTGCAGCCCTCCTTGCTAAGGCCTGCTTATTTTAACTCGCTGCAACGATGGCAAACCACATATTTGGAGAGCCTGCAGCCATGCAACGAAGGTGCCACCTGGAAGCCTCTCAAATTACATCTGCCGACACTTGTACGATGAGCCTAAGGCTGAACTTTAAGGATGCACCAGCCAGCACGTCTCTTTAAAAAGGTCTATAAAAATTATGACAGCTCAGAGTGAAAGCCTAAAACCGGACATTGCACATCCTAGGTTCGCTGACAGGACGACACTTATTCCCCTCCAAAGAAACACGTGTAGCGTATTGCAGGTGGAAAGGATTGTGTGATAAGTGACAGCCCGGCGGTCTGGCAGATTTAGGGTTTAGGTGTTATTGCAGATAGGCGGTTTAACACGGTTATACTTTAGGATTAGGTTTATAGTTTACGGTATAGATTTATGGCTTTGCAGGTAAGCAACGATGCCTTGCACGTGCATGTCGGCTTCACGTAGGCCAGGGGGAAGACTTGGCTATTTTTATTGTAATAGCTTAAGCTATTTAAGGAGGCAAAGCTTTAGATCAGTCAGGCGAGTCGGAAGTTTAGCAAGTCAGGAGGACCGGTGCCAGCAGAAGGCAAAGCGTCACAGTGACGCCCAAGCACCTGAACAAAAAGCCGAAGGCTAGTCAGAAGGATCCACGGGAGCCTCAGCTGAGCCGGACAGGAAGTCGGTCAGCCAGCGACCTCTACCGGGTTTAACCCGTTGCCATGCAGCAGGGAGAGGACAGATGGGCATCCTAACCACCCTTCGATTGAAGGCAGGAGTTCCATAGCCGTATAGGTGTTCGGTGGAAGGCTCGAGAGGCAGACGACGCACAGCGATGCGGTGTTATAGACAAATGCAGTTGGTTGTTTCGTTTCGTTTAGAGTTTGGGTGGAAGTAAGAGCGGTTCACGCTTACAGTTTACTGTAAGGGTCTTCATTTGAGCGGCAATGGGGCACGAGGGGTTTCTGCTGCGCTCCAGAGAGCCCTCGCCGGTGCTGCTAGTCATTTCCTCTCTACTAGAGCCCAGTTTATAGGGCAAAGTCTGTGTGTTTGTCTTAGCAAGTGTTTATGAGAAGCGTGAAGTTAGCACCGAACTTGACCCAAAGGGTCATCGTGTGCTTGTGAATTAAGTTCAGCAAAGTCCCCTATTTGTGCTTGGTAACTCAGTCCAGTTCATGGCAATGAACTCGAAATCCTTAGTAAGGTAAGTTATGCTTGCTGACACTGTGCATACTGCCACTAACCACATTTGCATGCTGACCCTGTGCATGTCACCTATAATTATTTCGTGCTTGTTGCCGTTGAGCATGCTACCACTAACCATAATAATAATAATAATAATAATAATAATAATAATAATAATAATAGTAATAATACACTTGATAAAGCGCCCTCAGAGAACTCAATCTCTTTCTAGGCACTTTACATTTGCTGCAAAGGAAACATGATCGAATGGTGAGTGGTATCATGCTTAATAAACAACATGAATAACATGGGTAGGAGTGCACTGGGTCAGCATGCAAGTGTGGTTAGTGGCAGCATGCAACAGTATCAGCACACATAAGCACATAAAGGACGAATCACGGGGACCCACTAAATGATGTCATAAATAGGTGCGTTTCTCATTTCCTTTTAAATGTGGCCAAGTCAGGGGATGGCGCAAGTCGGGAGTGAGTTCTAGGCTTTGCGAGCGTGCGAGCAACAGGCACGGTCTCCAAAGAATTTAGGGTTTGTAGGGGGGGTATAAGTAAACAGTTAGTTTCCATTCGATCATGTTCTTTTGCAGCAAATTTATAGTGCCTAGAAAGAGATTCGGTTCTCTGTGGGTGTTATAACAAATGTATTATTATTAATATTACTAAGTAGATGAGCATCCGAAACGCTGTAGGCAATGCGACCTGCTTATTGCATTATTAGTGCTCCAAACAGTAACTCGGCAGTTGGCATTCACCACTTGGTATGGGCAGGGTATGAATCCTCCGCCGAGCGTTCAGCGTAACACGTGTAGCTAGCTTAAGAAAAAACACTTCGAAGTTAAGCACCGAAGATGCTCTGCTAAGAGCTATTTTTAGGCTCACCTATAATGCAAGCGGTGGCCACCATTTTGAAATAACTATAAATGGTGGCCAGCGTGAATTTCGAAATCCCGATGCTTTGCACTAAGGGCATGTCCTGACACTCCCGTCTAGACCAGATTAAGCAGAATTGCATGTTTAGCTCGTCTAAAGATATGATGGCCTTTAGATAGCCCCTTCAAATAGCCACACCGAAAAACAACCCTAAAGCAGGGCACCGCATACACTCACCAGCAGCAGCCTCGTTGGGCTTGACTATACAGAACAAAGTGATTGCTCTTCTGAAGTATAACCATATATATATATATATATATATATATATATATATATATATATATATATATATATATATATATATATATATATATATATATATATATATATATATATATATATATATATATATATATATATATATATATATATATATATATATATATATATATATATATATATATATATATATAAGCTACTCATTGAGGCCTTAGCCACGCACAACCCTAGAACGGTTCACTAAACTGGAAGCCCCTCTCCATGACGTCTGGTTGGCATTGGGTCGGTGGGGGGGTCAACACCAGGGCATCACTTATAAGACCATCAGCTGATAAGTACGGTCCAATTACAAGGCACATACTGAGCAGGACTAAACATCCCATGGCCTCTACTGATTGCCAAGGGTGGCTTTCGACATACCATAGGGCATGCTCTCCACTCATGTGAGTACACCTTCAATTTTATTAGCAGTTACAACTGAGCAAACACAAATGAACAGATACCTGCAAGCATGGCACCGGAGCTGAGCAGGCAGAAAGCATTTACATAACCCACTCAGCAGGGCCGAGCAGCAGCATTGCCCTTGCGGTTTGCTGTACTTATCGAACCCAGAAAATCTACAAGCATGCTTACACATGTCAAGCTAAAAAGTAGTTGACTGCACAGTCTTAGGGACATCACAGTGGGCCGTGGCTATTTAATTCAATATTTTGGAGACCTAAGTCCAACAGATTGATAATTCGTAAGAACGTTTGTACAAGACTGTGAGCAATTGGACACCATGCCATTTTCATTTAAATTGGTATTAGTATTAAATTGGTTATACAGGAATGTATAAAAATAAGGCATTTGTATAGCACTCTAAGAGAACTAAATCACTTGCTAGGCACTGTATACATGCTCGAAAGGAATGCATGCAGATTGAGATTGATGCTCAGCATTCGAATGGCTCTGACGGGTACCAAACCCGCTAGGATATAGAAAGCCACTGCACGGACTCCACATCGAGTAGCTCATAGACGTCAAGGATCTGTCACACACTTTTAAGTAGCCTTATTCTCTTGCTACGGACTACCTAACCGAACTACTTTCCATTCAGGCTAAGCATCGAAGCCACCTGCTCTTCTGACTCAAGTCGTTTAGCTGTGCCTCCAACCGACCTCAAATCTTGTGGAGCTTGTACCTTAAATTCGTATGCTCGCAAAGCCCAGAAATCACTATCGACTGACATAGACGGCATCTCCTGACTTGGCATGTAAAGCAGACTAAAACCTGGCTAACCTCACCACTGCTCTTGAGAAAGATGAAGTGAAGAGAAAGGGAGAGGCATAACTGAGTCAGGAGGGCAATCAAGAAAGTGAGTAGCAAGGAAGTAGCAGCTAAGGACGTCTGAAAACGATGTGCCACGGTCGGCTGCAGTTTCGATGCTGTTACGTAGAAATTGTAGAAGTGAGTTCTACGGTCCAGGACTTTCAGACCAAAAGCTTCTTTTGCCAGCAATCTTTAAGCGAAGGAATGGAACAGCTAATTTATTGTCCATAGAGGACCTCGGGGCATGAGGAGGCTGGAACTGCTGTAGCAGTTCAGCTGGGTATGAAGGAGCCAAGCCAAGGTGGGTCTTGCGAGTCAGTGTCAGAATTGTGCTCTGTTTTATTCGATCGAGGGGAACCATTGCAGCTCCTTCAGCCAAGAAGGCACGTGGCTGAAAGCGTGGCAGTTGTTTACTAGTCGCGATGCCTAGCTTAATGGCTTCTTCGGTAGCCCAGCCCAAACAAACTGCAGTAGTCCAGCAGTAAGGGGGGGGGGGTGTTCGGCTCGAGCAGCATGTAAATGTCAATTTAAAGCCGAGGCTCTATAGCCTTGTGTTGAACCCCTCCTCCTAAGGAAGGGCCGTTTCGATAGCTCAATCGGTAGAGCACTGGACCGGTAACCCAAAGGTTGAAGGACCAATAACCCAGAGGTTGAAGGATCGGTTCCCACTCGAGGTGCTCGCCCCGACCAAGGTCTGGCTGAGGTCGTGGGCTCAAGTCCCGAGGCATATGTGAAGCGCCTGAATAGAAATTAAGTTCTCTTGGGGCGATATACAAATTAATTATATGGTAAGGCGAAATACTTTGTCAGCAGACGGCATCAGGTCGTTGTGTATTTTGAAACTACACTTATTGGGTATTTATTAATGGCGCACAAGGTGGACTCTCTCTTAACCACGAATAAGTAAGTCTTCGAGGCTTCGCAAAGTTACAGGGATATATTATTCATTATAGCATATAATAAGTAGCTGTTAAGTCCTCGTGGCTTCCAGGAGTTACTGACATAAATATATTACACCAAAAATGATCATATGTGGAAGTTACACTGCTCTGACTATACTGAATCCAAACTAAAAGCATCAGTCTACTGCATTACCTTCCGGAAGCATTCTTCTTTAATACACATGCGACGGTACTTTGAATACATGCGCACATGCGCTAACACGTGTGGCGATACCTCATAAGCACCCTCCCACGGTCCCAGGCAAACAATCAACAAGGCATCAGCATGGCCAGCAGACGAATGCACAAAGGATTCCTACTCAAGATAATCATGCCTTGCCACCAACCCCTCTACATTGCCCCAGACTTGAGTACATTTAACTCCCGGATAATAAAATGGGAGCTCTCCAAACACAGTATACAGCAGCATACAGTATATCCTTCAACCTAAGAATGCCTAAGTAACAAGCCGAGGCCAAAGAACCGATGTAAGGTCTTAGGAATACACCACCCCCTTGATGTCCAATCAATCATTGCTTACTGAGTGGAGCATAAAACAGCAATATCGGTATGCCTAAACACAAGCAGAAAGCAAGGGATGATGATACTTACACATGCAAAGACACTGGACAGCCAATTGGCACTTATTGTGACATTCTTGGCACAGAAGTGGTGGTAGTTACGGTGACAGAGCCCAGAGCTGCGACAAGGAACTGGCCCATCTGTTTCGAATTCTGTGCCTGATAAGAGTCTCAAAACGAGGCTACCTCAAGCAGATTAGGCTTTCGAGTCCGGAGGCGACCAGGCGGGCCGAATTGAGATAGAATGAAAAGCAGAAAGGCACAGGGGCAGCATTGACACAGCCCACGGTTTGCACACAAGGGGCCGCGGATGCCGCTGTTCAATAGCTGGTCGATCCAGCTTATGAGATTTACTGGTTGGTCAGAATAAGGTAAAAGTGATGCCCAGGCAGTGCTGCCGGAGAGCCAGCAGCTGTCAGTGTCGCCTGCTGAAGCTGCTATGCTGCTGCTGCCTGCCACTGCAGCTCTTGCCATCTGTTAAATACCATTAAGGAAGACCAGCCATCGCTTGGGGCAAAGCCCTGGATGTGGCAGAAGCGACCATCCAAAGGACTTCCGTCACTATTGCATCCATTTTCCAGGCAAAGTGGAGCTGGGGGTGGTCAACATTCCATTCAGGCTATGTCCCTGCCATTCCATTCAGGCTATGTCCCTGCCCATTGGTTAATCTCCTGCGTATGAGCATCAAAACTGAATCAGAGCAAAGTTGAGGCATATTCTGCAATCTCTAACCTTGAACCTTTCCCAACAACAAGTTCAGAGGATTCGGACTGGCAACCACAGCTGTTGCTGTCAGTGTACACACAGCTGCTGCCACGCGTCTTCAGTGACCGCCGTGGCGATTGTTCTCCTGGCACACGTTCTTTATCAGCTCACAATCAGCTCATAGGCATGCAGGAGATAGGCTCAACTTTGAGCCTCGGAGAGTCGGTAAGTGCTCACTCCCGGGTCACAGCATGCAGTGGCACTTCAGCACACTCGATGCACGCAGCAGCAGCCGAATGAACATCGGTGGGTGCTGGTGGTTACAGGCTATTGCCTGATTCTAGGTAAAACCAGGAGACGACTTCACAGACAGACCCCCCCAATTGAGATAACTTTACAGCAGTCTGCAGCAGCTTAAGTGCAAATAAGCAAACAAGGCAGAAAGTGCTGTTTACATAGCAAATTTACCAAGGTCTTTTGGCTCTGTGCTGCTCGGCACAATCTATGGCTCCAAGCAGCAGCTTCAGCAGGCAGCAGCAGTAGAAAGTCGCCTCGGTATGTGTGTATGCGTGGGGTGCAGCAATAGCAGTCTAAACGAGTAATAATGAGTGCCAACAGCACAACGCCCCTACTCAGGGAATGTGTGGAATGTGTAGCACATCAAACAAAGCATTTCAATGCAGGTCCCCAAGCTCTGCAATTTTTGTCCCCTACTCTTCGGCAGGAAATTCGGCAGCATGCAGGTATTCAGAATACATAATGGCAGCCAAGAATACCCATATAAGCAACGCATGTGAAATGCACTTCCACCATTGTCGTGCCCTCGCTAGCTGGCTCGCACAGCAGTGCAAACTCGAGCTGCCTTCTCTGTATCCCTGCAAGCACGGTGGTTCACCTCCCAGCTGGTTAGCAAGTACTGCTGGCTCGCGGGCGGATGGTAAGGAGCCCGGCACTGCCTCTAAGTTGTAACTGCTGATGCTTCTGCTGCATGTCCACCAAAGCACTCAATGCTGCTGCAGGCTCACTGCCATGCAGTGCTGCCCCATCACCGAAAATTGCAGCTGCTTCAGCTGCCACCGGCCAACCAGCATCACTACCTTACATATTTAACTCTAGGTATATGCAGGCACGCGGCCGAGACCTGCTCAAAATGTGTTCATAGTTTGACTAGTCGGTGGCTTTGCAAGAGATGCTCAAGGCACAGGTTTCGCAGAAGGACCAACTTACACACCACGCTTGTGGCTACCGGCAGTTGAAGTCACAGGTGGCGATAGCAGATGCAACGGTGGCAGCAGATGCATCAGCAGTAACAGCAGGGTTAACCAACACAAACACGACACTGCCTCATTAGTCTATAGCGATTTTGTTTGTCCAGCTCTGTGTCGCCCTGTCTACATGAAATTCTTGCAGCCATTTTTCTAAACCCACTCAGAGAATGCCTAATTCCGTGCCATTTTATTTCTCCATTAGATTGGTAGGCTGGCTCAACTGATATACTCAGAATGTACCAGCCACAGATTAATGGCGCAGCGTTTGGTGCAGCATAGGGCTTGTATCAGAAACTGGGCGGTAATGCAACGACGCAGTGCTGGGACTAAACCATTCATTAAATAGTGGATAACAAAAACGATTTTAGCCAGCAACATTGCAAGCTTCGTCGGGGCCATCATGATGCCATCTTAAAGCATGTAGATGCAATGGTGGACAAAGAAATCATCGGGTGCAAGCATGCCGCCCCTATCTTACCAAAGAAACTGTACAGTATTAGGTGCTACCCCGAGTCCATAACCGGTTGATGCTAAACTGTAACACCACACTAAGACAACATCCACAAGGTATAGGTTCAATAGAGCATCTGAAATCCACATCAAATTACAAATGTTGGATATAACAGCATGTCGAGAAGAATGTATGGCCGAAAACTTCAATCACAATGAGTGTGGCATAAAGAAGCGCCTGCAGCTGCCACAAAGGTGGCAGCCAAAGTGATACGAGATCAAAGAGGCCGATCTGGGCACCATGAGAAAGTCCGAGGGGGATACAGCAAGATGACGGTCAGAAACTCGTCAACAACTGCGAGTGCACCACATGTAAAGGCTTTAAGTATAGGTCCCAGATGTGAGACAAAGCAGCTGCACCTGTATGCTGCTACACAATGCCATGAGCCACTGAAGTGCAGAAAAGGTAGTGATGGCAGCAGTGATAAGCTATCTAGTCACGTATGATGCAGACAAGTTAAGTTTGGATGACCTTAAAACCATAGAAAAACGGAACAAAAATGAGCAGGCTTGAATGTGGCCAATGCAAGGAACAGGTTAATGAGGAATAAACCGTAGCCATGAGTCTGCTGCGTTCATACAGTCACACCTATCCACACAGGAGCTGGGAGGTAAATTAGACTGCCCAATAGGAGGGGATCGCTCGGCAATTCTGCTGTAGAATTTTATTCATTTATTCACTAGCTGATTTAACAGCCTCTTTTCTATAACGACAGAAGAGTCTTTATGGTTATCACCTCCTCTTGCAGTGGCAATAATGGATCGCCCACAGCAGGATTCGAGCCCACGACCTAGCAACCGAGGTCTCGAAAACCAACCACCTAACCTGGTGTGCCATCACGGATGAAAAATACACGATTAAAAATAGGAGAAAGCGGATTAAAGGTCTTGGAAAATAACACTCGAATGATTCGTGATGAAAGGGGGATGCAGCAACAGCCAAGAGCTACGGCAAGCTACCTTTAGGGAAACACACACTATGCTCTCCCCACAGGATACACTGCACTAGCAAGAATAAGACCCCTGAAGCTAATTAGTCCCAGTTGACCGGACATTGAACACTGCTGTATCCATTGGAAGATGCTGTGTCCTTGGCAGAAAGTCATTCCCAGCACCTCAGCTGACAGCAAATGCACAAAATAACCGGCCATATCCAGTCAGGCCCAGGGGAATGACTTGGGTCTACAGAGCCAATAAAGGTCTGGCTGGACGGACAGCATGCCCAACTGCAATGATCTTTAGAAACTGAAGTTGTGGACAAGTTAATGCAAAAAACCTCCTGCCCCTATAAATAACTAAGGACAAGCAACAATAGCTGATCGCTACAAATAGCTCAGTCTAAAAGCAAACGTAATCACGGCAAAAGGTTTGCCAGCTCTGGCATGACTGCAGCAGAATAGTTCACCTTTTACGCTTTTGGTGAACTAATTCGAGCTCAGCTCTTCAGAGGTGGTTTCACGAAGCCCTCTCCGTTGCCTACCTGTACCAGATTATTGGTGACATGAGCCTCCCGTGGGCAAAAGGACTGTTCCTACTGAAAGAGGATGCTCAACCATAAATTATCTGTACAGCGGCAAAAACGAAAGCGACATACTTGGGGCATCGACGACTCTTGAAGATGAATGGTGCACATCTTTGATGACCAGACCATTTCCCAAACGAAGAAGAGTGCAGTGCTTACACACACACACACACACACACACACACACTGGCAGCCAAGAAGAGCCAAAATCGTTGTGACCAAAAATGCCGAAGCATAGGCTTTTGCATTCATGAGGGTGAAAGATCAATACAGCCAACTCACTGCTGGACGATCGATACAGTACTGAAAGCAACCGTGAATGCTCTCACCCCCCACCTCCACCAGACAGCCACCAATGCACCTGTGTGTTCAGGGCAGCCAAACCGATACAATTCTGAAGCCTGTGGCCCAGCCACTGCACAGCAGCTGCATGCCCGTAGTAAGTCATTAGCAGTCTGGGCACTGCCATGATTGAGGCAAGGGGTGGACAGATATTGACATTTCCAAATGCAGCCAATCATATGGTGATGGGCCAGCAGCAGCCATTTGTAGCCTGGTGGACAGCAGGCAGTGGCAGTTGCTGCAGTACCCCTCGGCCTGTCATCTGGGAAACAGCAGCACTTGCTAATGAGCTATGAGGTGGCATGGCCTTGGATGGGCACAGAGGCACTCGGGACAAGTTGCCGGCATAATACTGTATGAAGACATAGAACTAGGCTGCTTGTATGCATACATGGTCTGAGGATTGAAAAGCCAGACGTTCATATGGGTTAGTAGCAACCTTCACAGGGCTAAGCCGGTGACTCTGCATAACTGCTATAAGTAAACAATGATTTCTACGTCCAGATATACCAAGATGTCAGTCTTTTGGAGAAAACATAAATTAAAGCATTCACTAACCTTCCTCCATGCTTGTTTGTGAGAGTCCACTGGACCAGATTACAATCGCGAACATGCTAAGTTTAACCTTACCACGTGGCCTGCACTGACAGACTGCTGAGAAACTGCAAGCAAAAATTTTGAACACATCTGGCTGGGCAGTCGTGTGTTTCACCTCAGGCTCACAGTGTGTCTGTCACAGTTAAAAAGGCAAGAGTTAGGTCTGGTAGCTCACAAGCAACTCAGTGCAATGACCTGAGGCATTTGTCATGAAGTATTCTGGGAAAGCAAGCCACTGACAGTGTAGAATGTCCCAAGGGTAAAACGGATTCGTTTACAGGTTCTAGACATTTTGCTCTATCACAAGTCAGGCCCTGGCTACTGGCAAAGGTGTAGTGGCTGCACTTGCCTTGACCTTGAAGGTTTTCTAGTTGCATCACTTTCCTAAACTGCCAAAAAATGTCACGGACTGCCTGGCCTGCTTAATTACAGCGTGCAGGTAGCACAATATCTAAGCCCAGAGCAGCAGGGGTGGCAACACTCGGCCGGTGGACAGACAAACTAGCAACAAATTCATCCCTTGCTCGCCAGGGGTGGCCTCCGTGTCAGTGTACCAATAAGCCATCGCGAGCAAGCACTGTCCTTCTTTGGTGTGCATTTGGCATATACACGGCAGAGGAGGTACACCAAACATGCGGCTTATAGCCAAATAATAGATGGAAAGATAAACCTGGACTCATGAGGAACAGCTCGACCCGATGAGCTCGACAATAACTTGAGTTCTAAAGGTTTTAAAAATAAGATAACAATTACGGCTTCTATGAGGATACCGCAGGGCAAGTTCGTGCAGGATACAAACAAAGCATCAATAAAAATTCGCACAAGTAGACTAAGCAAACACGAATGTTGGATGGTAGAAGAAAAATGCACCGAGATAAGTAGAGGGTCAATGGGTTCAGAAAAGAGCTAGAAAAGTAGCCTGACTTTACCCGGCTCCTCTGCACAAGAAAGCGTTTGCACAATAGGTGAAGAGCATAACAAGCACTCAACAAATCAAGGTCAAAATACAGGCTGCACTTCCACCAAAAAGACGACTGTGTATGATTGCCAGTTTGATTGCAGTCCAAGGGCATTTGATGAGATGTATGGCAACACCTATCAGACTGAAAACAGAAATGAACTCCTGCAATGTTTTACATGCTGAGCTGAACTTGGATTTCCAATTTCATGTTGCTCCGGCAAGTATTGATCGAGTTACTTAATTTACAAGACACCTAGCTACACCATAAATGAAGCTGTTGAAGTCATACGAATGCACCTCAACAAGCTACAAACACCTATCTCAATGTACCAAGGTTCAAAAAGTAGGGACACAAGTCTTACGTGATGCAGAGATCCATAAATATTGTATTTATTTATATCTTGCTTCCATATTATTTCCAGGTTAGGCACAGTTTGCCTAATTGTTTTTAATGCTTCACTTAAATGTGGGTATCGTCAACAACTTCAGATCTCATTTTTAACATGTCTCTATTGAAAGTACGCTTAATAATTATTCGATTGTTGTGCAACCTGCTTATTACTTTTTCAAAATTTACCTTTAATCTAGGCTATGTCTCTAATTTTAACGGCATTTACAGTGCTCAGGAAATCAGCTGAATTAAGCCAATACGGTTGACTTAATTAGAGGTGACAGGCCAGTCAGTAATACCTAAGTTTGCATCACCTGTAAATCGGCAGGCAAAGAAAGGAGCTAGAGAGAGAGACAGAGACAGAGGAGACAGAGACAGACAGACAGACAGACAGACAGAGAGGGAGAGAGAGGGGGAGATGGAGAGAGGGAAGAGAGAAGAGAAGAGAACATAGGGACTGAGAGAGAGAGAGAGAGAGAGAGAGAGAGAGAGAGAGAGAGAGAGAGAAAGAGAGAGGAATAGAGTGAGGGAGAGGGAAGCATGGCAAGAGGGAAGGAAGGAATAAGAGGTATATGAAGGAAAGATAGGGACGGAGAAGAAAGGAGGGGAAAATAGGGACGGAGAGGAAAGGAAAGAGAGGGAAGAAGAGATAGAGAGGGATGAGCAAGGGAAGGAGAGAAGAGGAAGGAGAGAGAGGGAATGAGAAAGAAAGAAGGAGAGAAAGGGAGGCTGAGAGCTAGGGATATAAGTATTTGAAATACGAAGAGAGACATCACATAAAATCCAACAGGAACATGATACAGCGATTTTGAGCCTAGAGTCTGGCACTTCCTGCTCCCAGTTTCCATAACTAAAAGACAGCAAGCCACATTATTAGGTTTTGGCACATGTAAAAATAGAGGGCCTGTGGGGAGCAATGTTGCAGGTACTACAGCAGTAGAACTGAGAAGCATAACAAGCCACTGAGATAATAATAATACATTTGTTATAGTGCCCTCAGAGCACTCACGTAAAGCATCTAGAAAGAGATTGAGTTCTCTGAGGGTGCTTTATCAAGTGCATTATTATTACTATTACTCTCTTTCTAGGCATTTTACATTTGGCAATGAATCGATGATCGAATGATGGACACACCGCTGTGGGCTAGATGCCAGACGTGCAGCGACAGTTTAAGATGGGCCGGCATCATCCACTAAGCCTTGCGACTAAGCAGTCGAAGGTTTGAGATTACTGGACTGTTAGATTGTGGCATCAGCTGACAGATTACTGATTTGCATGGCATACCGCTTGCTTCATGAAAGCTACAGCAGTATGCCACATTCAAACTCAGTCTATGCATTATCTGTACCTATCCCCATATTCCACGAGCACACAAGAACATTTTGTACCAGTACTTTTGACCAACTGCTGCTAAACATTAAGTGTACACAAGTGCCACCGGAGAAGAAGAACCAGTTTTGCCATTCCCCTAGGTGCTGCCAAAAAGGTTTGGCAGTAGTTGACTCTCACTGGCAACTGGCATCACTAGGAAAAATCAGAAGCACTTGAAGTTGTGGTCATGATATAGCATTGCCAATTTTCCAGGCTATGGCCTATGGTATATCCCAGTTATGCACTGCAATAGATGGACGACTGCTTGACCTGCTGCTTAGCAATGCGTGATCAGGACTACAAATGCTAACACACGGGAACTGGGAACTAAACAGAAGAGGCACATTCAACGAGGAGGCTTGTCAGGCAAACCTCTTTTACAGCCTGCTGTGCCCCTGTCTCCGCCAATTTTGGGCCACAGCAGCCATGCAGGGCGACGGCAGACTGGTAAGTGCTACAAGTTATATTGTGGCACTTGATTCAATAAAGCAAACTGAAGAACAACCAATCGTTATAAATCACTTGACTGACTTCTGCTCAATGTTGCCACTGGCCCTGGCCGGATCGCAAATAAGAAAAATCAAAATCAAATCAAATAAGAAACATCAAAAAAGAGGAACGCGCAATCATCACTTGTTATACCTGTGGACCTGAGGACATGCAGCCTGCATATATCATCAATTGGTTCCCAAGTATGACCTGAGTTCTCAGTGCAAGCTTCCAAGGCCGTTTGCTTTTATTTGGAAAATGTAAAGAGCGCTATATACCAAACTGATTAAGTACAGATTGTCCAAAAAAAGTTGCTGCTGCACACGGTTAAAAATTCTATAACAAAATTCCCTGTTCTCTTCTTCACTCACAAGGAAAATGCTCTTGAAACCAACATGTTATTACCATCTATGTGCTCGACTATATGAACAATAAGAGATTCCACTGCATAACGAGCCAACTGTTGACCAACAGGCAGACCCTCGATTGGGTAAGGGGGCATTATGAGTGAGTTCTCAGTGGCTGGGTTGCACGGTCGTGAGTGTAACAGACAAACCCAAATGCAAATTCTTACTTATATGGGAATTATCTGTACAGTTCGAATCTACAGAGCAACCTGGCATCACCCATATGTCCAAAGCAACAGTCAAAGATGGCATCATTTGCCGGCCTAGAAGAGACGAAAGTGAGAGACTTTGAAATGCTGATCAAACACGTACTACTATATTATCAACACTCTCTCAAGCCTGTAAGTGCTAAGCTTGAATTGTCCTGCTTGCTATTCGCCCTGACCCTACGGTCTGCTGGAATACAATTGACATCCCCAACATGACTGTGGTAATTTGGGCTGTTCTGACCCGGCACAACTACTGTGGGGTGGCATTCCTAGACATCCTAAGACTTGACCGTGGGAATTTAACAATATCAACCATGGCATTTAAAGTCACATAAAGATTAATATCTTGTATATGCTCTTTCTTATCAGATAGCTTCTGCTTTTTGAAGCTTCACCCTAATTGTGGGGGTGGGGCAGCATAATCGCAGGCAGTATTGTTCTGGGAGTCAACTGTAACGAGAGTAAAAACTAAGCCATAGGTGCGAGCGAGCAGTCCTCATATGAGCAGTACTCCGAGGATTTCTCTTTCTTTCACATGCAACATCACCAATCCAAAAACACCTAGCAGACACAAGGAGATTCCAATTTGAGTATAGTGCCTGCTTGTCAATTTGGCATGCCAAACAATGTCCCTAGACCACCAAAATACAATTCAGACAAATGCCAGCAATGTTGAAAAACCAATGCATTCATTACCACACATACAAGGTAGCTCCCCACCCACTGCAGGGGGCAGTTGCATTCCCTGTTAATGCAGGTCAACGTGACTCTCCGATTAAGACTACTGATAATGGTTTGCCTGAAGACGATGTACAATCCAAGAAGCATCTGCTATCGAGAATAGTTACACCCTGATTTGATCTCGAAGATTCTTAGGTGATCCGATAATGATGGTGCAAGTTCACAGTGGCAGGGTTCCCAACTCAGGCCTGACAGGGGTGTCTCACATGAAACACAGTGGTCATTTGTGACCTCTGATACTCCTCTAATCATGATGGCTACTAAAGGTTTAATTGCAACCCGAATGTTCATAGGAAAGCATCCATCAAAGTGTTATCTCCACAATGAGCTAGAGCAAAGAACAGTCTATGTCCCTCGATCTTTTAACGACTGCCTACCCTTTTGCCAGCCGACTTTCCCCCATTCTGTTCTGCTTCCTCCATTCTGGTCGTCCGTTTTTATTTCTAAACACAGCCTATAATTCCAGCCTGCGAATGGTCACTCCAGGGCTAGGACGATCCTTGAAAATCATCAGATTCTGTGGCAACTCGTAACGGTGCCCGGACCAATTAAATGACCAAGGGATATCCTGGGCTCCCAGTTCCGGCTGGTCTAGACACACGCACGGCAGCAGCTGTGAGCCTGCAGCTACCTTAATTTCACATGACAGCGACAGCGTCACTCTTAGCTGCGGTAAAAAACACATGGCTGCGAGCAAACAGTCAGGCTACTACTAGTAGTAGTCATGTACCTCCTCGCGCAGTCTATCGCGCCTTCGTCTCGCGACAATCGCGTTCGCAGGCGAAATAGCGACCGCGCGCCTGCAGAGGAAAATCACGACCGCAGCCTTGGTTCCAGCACGCCAGGCTACCGCGGAACCCGGCGGCAGCGGCGCCGACTGTTAGGGCGCAGTTTCACGCGAAACTTCAGAGTGAGCGGGGATAGAAAAAAAGTGCGCTCGTGCGCACGTACATGTACAACGGAATCTCGACGCGGTCAGCTTCCCAACGTCCGGAACACGTCTCCGCCGTACGTACGCGAAATGCCGCTCCGGATCGTCGCCGCTGAGTCGGAGTGCTGAGTCATAAGCGAGAACCGCGACAGCTGACGGTAGATGCAGCTGACGACATGCGACAGACTGCGGTTGCGACCAAGTTGCACACGTGCGACGCTTTTAAGCCAGCTCATGCTATAGGCCAGGCGGCCACATCAGTAGCGATCCTCGTCACGTCGGCTCAACGCAACTTTCCTCGGCGCGCCGCAGCCAGCTCCGGGTAGCGAAGAGCCGAGCGCTGCGAGCGGCGACAGTGGGAGTCGCGTAGCAGACAGCGCCGACCAACCAGGTACTTTCATTCATCCCGGGGCGACGGAAAGGCCCTCCG
This sequence comes from Cristatella mucedo, assembly GCA_009760855.2. Lineage (NCBI taxonomy): Eukaryota > Metazoa > Bryozoa > Phylactolaemata > Cristatellidae > Cristatella > Cristatella mucedo. The sequence goes on along the minus strand of WPIO01000001.1, from coordinate 20,261,475 downwards.
GGCGTCCGTCGCTAGCGAGGCTCGTAGAATCATCTACGAACGGTGAAAACTATTGAAACAATCTTTAAAATGTTGTGAAAATTCAATAAATGACGCTTATCCTGGATATAGGGTAGAAAATATCTGCGCCGTTCAGCAGACGGCACCATCTGCGCTCGTGCTCGTATCAGTGCGTTCCCCTCCGGATGCCACTGCCCGCGCTAGTGCGCAAGATATGGCTGGGAACTACTTCGCTTACGCGTCGGCTGCAGGCGGGACGTACGGGTGAGCTAGATCCCGACTGCACTGCGGCACCGGTCGGCGCATAATGTTTTCTGCTCAGCAGGTCTCGGAAGCGAGTCCAACAAATCCAAGGGCCTTCGGAGGCGGGGTGTCTTTCGGCAAAATGGCGCGATGCTGCTGTTAGTTTAGGGTCGACTTATTTCCGTTTAGGACGCAGTCGGGATACGCTGCGGGTCAGGCCGCCTTCGTCGCTGCGGGACAGGCATTCGCAGCCGCTGCTGCAAGCGGTAGATCCGCGTTTCAGACGTTCGAGACAGTGACTCCCGGATCCGCATACACTTTTTCAGCTCGGCCGGTAACGTCCAGCGTCAGGCCTTCGCATCAGCGTTCGCGTCCTAACGCCAAGTCTAAGCAGGCCTTGCGTTACTGGCGCCAAGCATTACCATAATCTAGCTGCAATGCACGCACTCGCTGGCCGGTCGCGTTTTCTTCGGTCGCCCGGTAATTAGCAATGACCGCGCGGGGGGGGGGGGAGAGAGGGCAGGCAGCGGTTGTTGACGTTTGCCACTCGTTAAAAAAAATCGCAAGGATTCCGCCGCTGGTGGAAATGCAGCGTTCCTAAGTCGTTGTGCTTCTGCGCCTGGTCGCGCGCTTGCCGGCACTAACGAGTCGACCACTCCGTAGTCAGCATTTCCATGCACCTCTCGCTACGGCGATAGCAGCAAATAGGATCCCAGGTCAGAGCGTCTTTCCTCTTTGTCGCGGTCAGCTGTTGCAGTATATGCGTGCGGAGCTGGCAGACCATCCGCTCGCAATCGGGCCTTTAGGACAAATGTCTGCGTGCCCTGAGCGATTGCAGCTCATTAGCTGACCGGTTGCTGCGCTTGGGCAGTGTGGTTGCTGCTCTGGCTCTGCAGCTGGCTGGATTCTGCTAGCGGTCTGCCGAGCCGGTTTCGGTTCAATTCTCTTTCTTTTCCCAGGCAGTCGTCACCGTCGCGGTCGGTCCACAGTACCATCAGGCCGGTGCAGCAGGTATAATTGATTTTTCTGGTATCGCTTTGGCGTATCTCCGTGCCTGTGAAAGAGGACCGGTAATAATAATAGTAAAAATGATAATAATAATAATAATAATAATAATAGTAAGGCATTTGTAAGGTGGTCTAAGAGAACTAAATATCTTTCCAAGCACTTTATATTTGCTGTTTAGGAAGCATGCCTATTGATTTGTGATAACATGCATTATGTCAGCATATGTAAGCACACAAAGGACAATTCACACGGACCCCATGAACGCTATGAGCAACAAGTGGCTTTTTGGCTTCTTTTTAAATATCGTTAACTCTGTGGATGTTGCTACATCAGTCGCACGTGAGTGACATGCTTAGGGAGTCTGCAAACTAAAGGCACGGTCTCCATAGGATTTAAGGTGGCTTCAAAGCACAGCTAAACGGCTTCGGTCAGAAGAACGATTAGTACATTGCCAAGCCTGATTGGGAAGCAGTTTGTTTGGGTGGGCAGGCCAAAGCCAGAGAATGAAGAGGCCTAAAAGTAAGTGACGAAAGCTTGAAGTCGATACGCTGCTTTATTGGAGCCCAGCGATGGTTATCAGAAGGGGGGTGATGTGGCAACTGCAACACCCACGACAGACAAAGTGGCTGCAGATTTTTTCATTACCTTTAACCACCTTATTGCAAAGGCCGGAAGCCCTGAAAGTAGTGAATTACAGGAATCGAGAGGGTTGTCACAAATGCATGGACCAGCTTGTATGTGGTATATCGGTCTAAGCAGGCCCGAATTTGTGCAGTGTGAAGTAGCTGAAAGTAGGCAGACTTAACTGTGGAGCTGATGTGACCGTGTAGAGAAAGGTCACTTTAGGACAGCGCATTCCGATATGGTGCAGATGCTGAAGATTTGCTGGCCAAGCCCATTTTGAGGAATAGGTTTTCCAATTTCTGAGTACTGTAGGTTAGCCTGGTACTAGTAAGTTGGTTGTATTGTTATTCAATTTGAGAAATTGTGTTAATAATAATAATACTTTTTGATATAGCACCCTCAGATAACTTAATCTCGTTCTAGGCACTTTACATTTGCTGCAAAGGAAGCACGATCGTATGGTTAGTGGTAGCATGCTCAATAAACAACAAGAATAACATGGTTAGGGGGTGACATGCACAAGGTAAGCATGCAAGTATGGTTTTGGTGGCAGCATGCACAGTGTCAGCACGCATAAGCACACAAAGGACGAATAACAGGGACCCACTAAATGCTGTGAAAAATAGGTGTGCTTTTAGTTTGTTTTTAAATGTGGTCAAGCCAGGAGATGTCGTGACAAGTGGGGTAGTGAGTTCCAGGCTGTGGGAGCATGCGAACTAAAGGCACGGTCTCCACAAAGTATTTGAGGTTTATATGAGGTATAGGTAAGCAATTAGATTCCAAAAAGCCGGTGGTACTATGCTTATTAGCCTTTTGGGGGAGTAGATTTGATAGGTAGACTGGAGCCAAAGAAGGAAAGGGCCTAAAAGTGAATGGCAAAAACCTTGAAGTCGATACGTTGCCATCCAAGGCCTGACGTCAGCAAAACATGCAGCAAGTGAGTTTAGAAAGTACTGCAGCTGCCTTGGCCGAAGTAGGCTGTGTTCTGCACGTGCCTAACAAACATGAGGCTTCCATGTAGTTTCTACTGTCGGATCTGGTGTGGATTGCATAAACTCTCCATCGGCGTCCCGTGTGCTGGCACTGTAGAACTTTGTTTTTACTTGCTCATCAATCCCAGAGTTGTGCAAATTTTGATGGCTCATATGGTTACGTTGGGTGGAGGTACTGTATGCTCGTGCCCGATGTGTGATGTGACCGTGGTAGCAGTTGCTGCCAGTCGGCCTCGTGTACCACGTCAATTTTCATTTCAGTGATTGCCCGAATGTGAATGGCTTTACAGTATCAGCTACATATATTGTGGTTAGTGTGTACAGCCGTGTGGGATGGGCACTTTACTTTAGGTATGTTGGTGCTGATTTTGTAGGCTACGACCCTGCCCTGTTCTCTGCTGCCACGACTTACTATCGACAGCCACAACAGAGCTCCGGAAAGCCAGCTGCTATGGCACAGCTGTTGAGTGCTACTAGTGCAGTTAGTGTGTCGAAGAAGCTGACTTCACCTGCTGGATATGCAGCCAAGTCTAAGGACATGCCTCGGCCGAGTCAGCTTCACTTTTGCGACGTTTGTAAAATAGGCTGCCTTGGACCTCAGGTAGGCAGTGTCTCTTTGTGCCAGCTTTGGTAAATTGCATGACGTAGCTCAAGCTGGGAAGATTTATTTGATGTAGTTCACGGTGTCCATGTAAGGAAAGGGCTTAAATTAATAGCTCCTTTTTCATATCAAAATATTGGGCCCTGGGAATCAACTGCATGATTGTGACTTTTAATGGATTTATACAGGATATGTTTGCTTGCCTCCTGGTTTTGTTAAGCTTGCCACCCCGTAAAAAAAAAAGAATGATTCCAGATGTGGTTTTCAAGGCAGTGAATGTCAGTCTTGTTTCTAGGTCTCTATCCAGTGGACGTACAGGTATATCTCAAATGCTGAATTATTTAGATGCCTTGGATTTTCTTGATTAGCACCGTTTTCTTGGCCCCTCCCCCACTGAACTGGAGCCAGCCTTGTTGACGCTATATTGTAACTAACAAAAATCCTGTGTGCACTTAAAATGGCAGCTTTGATACTAATAGATCGCCGAGAACCGACTTTTTCATCCGATTATGCTGGCAACACAAGGCAGTGTACAACGCTGTAATTGTACAGCCAACCAGAAGGTTGGCTGTACAATGAAGGTTGCGGTAAAGATGTGTAGAGCAAAGAAAACAAATTCACACTTATTTTGAACTGCAAGAGAAGGCTTTGCTTTACGACCCAATGTAGCCTACTCACCCAGATGCCTGCCATCGTTGGTCAAATATGGGAAGAGGTATTATAGTATGGGAGGGGGGTTGCTTAAGCAGAAATGGCATTGGAATCCTGTACATCGTGGGCCGTCTATTTAGACCGGAGCATATGAATCAAGTTTGTTAGCACACAGACTGGGTAAGATTTTCCTACGTGATAATGATCCAAAACGTACTGCTGCCAATGTTAGTATTTTTTAACAATTCATCAGAGTTCGGTAACTTTCCCGTGATGGTTATGGGCTTGCCAAGTCAGTCTCTGGGCATTAATCCAATCTAGCATTTGTGACACAGAGTGGAGATACCGTTACAGCAGCTGGCCTTGCACAGCCGCTGATGCCCTTTGTAAGGTTTGCTTATTCAAAAGCCTCTTGTATATAGCTGCCGAAGAGCCTTAGCAGCAATCACTCCCACTTTCAGTCGGCAATAAAGAATGGCCTGCTGAAGGCCTCGAAGCCAGTAACTGGGTTGCAGAATGTGAGTATTTTGCCCCTAGACCAAGACCCGGAGGCTTTATCCATTAGCAACGATCTCGGATAATATAATGACCGATGTTCACAGTGTTTGATCAGCTCAGCTGATTGGTTGTTGCAAATAAGAGAGGAGAGGCAACAAGTTAGCTTAGTAAATTAAGAATGATACATGATCATTACAGAAAAGTATGTCACCTTTTCTTATTTCAAGCAGTGTGCTTACTTACGGTAACAGCAACGAGCGATATATACTCCCAATGAGGGTGAGTAGGTGGTTGTCATGGCCACTGCCCCAGCTGCCCTAATACTTTTTGCATTTGTGTGTGCCATCGTTGGTCTAGCTTGTGCTATCTGCCACAGCCATGGGCTAGGCTGTCATTCTCAAGTTCAATCCGTTAGCGTTAGCTTTGTATGACCTTCCCTGTCCTTGCAAATTTGCCCTGGCTACCTTATTTGGACTGTATGTTAAGCAGATCCTCATCTGGAAGGTGACTGATGGAGGAATGAACCTTGCGATGATAGTTGGCCTCCTACTGACATTCGTTGTATGCCCATATAGTGACACCAGACTTGATGGGCCCTTTGTGGCACTAGCTGTGGCCCCCTCCGTGCCAGTGTAAGGCCAGCCCGTGGCATGGTGACCATGGTCGCTGTCTCTCCACAATTGATTCAAGCTGGGGCAGAAGTAAGATTGGCTGACCAACCTTAGGTAATTTAAATATGTGAATGTTTAGAGTCAGTTCACCCATGAACATGCTTGTTCCCATAATAAGTTTGTATCGACCGGTCAAACCTACCTAAACGTTTTCGGCCTTCTGTGGTAATTTTTCATGCACTCCTCCCAGAAAGCATTATCTCGCACGTGCAGGTGATGAAATTACTTACGCTTATAGGCAGTGGCTCCAGCAGGATTTCTAATCACTTTTTGTATGCACATTGGCAAGTACCCCATGATCATCGCACTTAAGTCCAGTGCAATTGTGTTGCCAGCATGGACTTTAATGACCCAAATAAGTCATTTACCAGGGGGAAATGATTGGCTGGCGATCTTGCAATTCGATTCAAAGCAACCGAAAGGTTTGCATTGGGGTTCATCTCGGTACCTATACTTTACCATGATAATACAGTCAGTGGGTGATACCAGTGATCTGGACCATTCTCAAAACAATATCTCACCTAAAGTTTGTTGTGCTTAGGACTGTTTTCTTGTTGCTGTATCTAGCCTAGCTTTTCAGCTGCATCCCAATTGCAATAGCGACATTCGTTTGCAGTGGTTTATTGTTTATGCTGGTTCAGAGCACCTTACTCTTCTGTAGACAGTTCTGGTAAAAGAAATCTTAGCTGATTAAACAGCCTTATTTTTATAACGGCAGAAGAGCCTTAACGGCTATCACCACTGCTTGCAGTTGGCCATAAATGATCGCCCAACTGTAGGGTTCGAACCCACGACGTCGGTCGTGAAGAGGGAGCATCGTGCCTCCTGGGCTACCACAGCCCAGTGAGGTATTAAATATTACTCTGACCAACAAGGCCTGCCATGGCATGGCTTTTTCATACCTAGCTCAAATGCTGCACCAGTTTCAGCTTTCTTGTACCCACATGACCTCTATGGACTATGAAATTAACTGTTCTATTTCTTCGCTTAAAGACCATTAGCTACCGAATTTTTTGCTGAGCAGGTTTTAGACTGTAAAACTCGCTCCTTTTTTACACAGTGCCTCCTCCGCTATTCTGCTGCCGACTGTGGCACATCGTTTCCAGCCGAGTGGTTTGCTACTTTCATGCGACTCACGTCTTCGACTGCTCTCCTGACTCAGCTATGCTTCTCACTTTCTGTTTGTTGCATGAGATTAGTCTGTTGCACACCGGAAAAGTCACTTAGGCTTTGAGTGCACGATGGAAAATTCTCCTGCATAACACCCACTTAATCTTAGTGGCATTGTGGTATTACAGACGGAGATTGCCACCTTGGTTTGCCCCAAGGGTTAAGGTGCTGGTCTTTGAACGAGCCCTGCGGCATATTCGAAGCTCCTAGATAGAGATTACATTCTCTTAGGGTGCTATACAAATGTATTATATATACTCTACATTATTATATTACATGATGCAGCAGCCCTAAATCATCACTCCACTGTAGCCAGACTTTGCCGTCTTCTGGAGGCAACTAAATGTCATAAAATGCTTCAATAGTGTGCCGTTTTAAATATGCGCTTCCAGTATTGAAATGGTGAACTGCAATTAATCAGCCCACATAACTGTGCCAGTCAGGTGTGATTGGTGTAGGCGCTCACCTGTTGAAGGTTGCTTAGTATTAGCTCTTTAGAAAGCAAAGTTTTACAATGGTCTATCCTGGAAAGTATACCTTGATGGCAGAATCCCCGCAGAGCGCTTAGCTAAAACCCTTCATTAAGTAAAAAAATATCTTAGGCAACGCTTTTCACCCGAGCAAACCTTTGCATCAAGGCTTGCATGTATATGACCCAGTTATTGCAATCGCTTGTCAGCTTAGGTCGACCCGACTGCTCCCTCGTTTCCATCGTACCAAGTTGCAGCTGCTTCTTTATATTTTAGCATACACATTGCTCAGGAAATCAGAAGCGCCCTCTAGCAATGTTTACCGTTTTGGCGGCCTGCCAAATGCAATCCCTAGATTTTTGCTTTTGTGAAGGCAGTTATCTCTCATGCTTTACGTGGCCCTCACCGCTTGTTAACAACTCTTACCACACCCAAATTGTGTGTGGCAAAGAAAGCAATCTAAACTAACTCTCCGGGAAATATCAGTGCATGCAAAAGCGCTTTGGCGTTCGATACTGTGTCGTTTTAGTAAAGAGGGGCTAGCTTGCACATTCCTGTGATTAGGTATGCTGCTGAGGCCCTTGCGAATTTTTAGCCACCCTGCCAACGCCCGTGGGTCGGAGTACTTTGTACGCACTGCCTTCTTGTTGGCTGACAGGGCGGAGCTCTGCTGTATCTGGCGACAGACAGAGCGGTCGCATAGCGTCGAGTGCGATAGGAATTTGGTACAGCCTGAGCACGTGCCCTGCCTGCCCTTCTACTTCAGACTTACCGGGAGCATTTGGAAGGCCAGCGGCACAAAAAGAAAGAAGCGGCGCTGTCGGCCGCAACTGCAGCCTCCAAAACGTGCCCGACCGAGCTGCGCTGCGACCTGTGCACCATCGTCTGCACTGGAGCAGAAGCGTACGCTGCCCACATTAGAGGCTCCAAGCACCAGCGGGTATGTGTGTGCTCGCTGTGCCTGTTTCTCGGCAGTGGCGGCGTCGTCGTCAGCGCCAACAGTAGCGCAATCTGCTGCCACTGTGACGATGCCTTGCTACAGTGCATGCTGCCACTAACCACATTTGCATGCTGACCCTGTGCGTGTCACCCCTAACCAAATTATTCATTTCGTCTGTCAAGCATGATTTTACTTACCATTCAATTGCATTTCACTTTACAGCAAATGTAAAGCGCCTAGAGAGAGATTAAGTTCTCTGAGGGCGCTTTATCAAGTGAATTATTATTATTATTATTATTAATGCCTTGCTACAGCACCGGTAGCTCGGCTTGGCTGGCTGGTGGCCCCCAGTTCTCACTCGCATGCGTGCAACCCACGTGTAGGTGCTCAAGCTGTATGCTAAACTTGGGAAGCCCGTCCCAGAGGATGCTCCGGCCGTTGTTTCATCGGATGGCAGTGCATCACCACTCGAAGTGACTGGGGCTGTGGCATCCGCTGGCACTTCGATTTCATGTTCAGCGAAAAGCGCATCTATTGGAACTTCTGCGAGTGGCACTGTCAGATTACCTGCTGCCGCCTCATTGAGAGTACAGCCTGTAGTGTTGACTAAGAGTTCAGGTGAGCTTCTTTGCGCAGCATGCTTAACTTTTCGTGGCAGCTATCCTGCACTATTGTCAAGTCTGTTCTTTTTACCACTCGATCGTGCTTCCTTTGCAGCAAATGTAAAGCGCCTAGAAAGAGTGTGAGTTCTCCGCGAGGGCGCTGTATCAAGTGTATTATTATTATAATGGGATTTATTCACTTGTTGATATGCTGATTGGCCTTTGTCATGTTGCCTCTGCTCTTACGGTTATATGATACACTCAGTCACAAAAAGTCCTCAACGTATGGCTACGGCTGGTGTGACTGCTAGTCATGTAATAAATGGATTTTCTGCTATGTCAGGCACACTCAAGTTTCAGGCAGCATGTGAAAATATGTGTTTACAGCCCAAAAACAAGCATGTGCTTCGGATATGTATGCATTTAGTGTGACGTTGATGACTGTCCTTGTTTGGCAAGGCATAGAGGTCACAAGCTTCTGCTTTGTGTCTTCTTTTTTCTTCTTTCTTCTTTTTGTCTGTAACACATTCCTCAGAGTCTGTTATAGTGAAAAGGTCGGCTACTGATTGAAGCCTGACACTGCCTCAGCCGCCTGTCGATATTGCTCCACAGTCGTTCTATGGGCTAGTTGGTGATCAGGCGACTGGCTGAGCCACTGCCTTAGTGCCATAGCGGATTCGTCAAAACAGTAGGTTACTCAAGGGGTTTTTGGTCAAGCCAGTTGGATTTCAAAGCTCGAATACTTTGCTTGGGGCATAGTTATATTTAGCAGCAAGATTACGACCCTAAGCACACTGCCAGACCAGTGAAGTACTTTTTTGACGTGCATTTGTGCACGATTCAGTGGTCTAGTCTCAGCTGAGGAAAAGCCATGTCGACAGGCTTAGGGGTTACCTGTGAGAGCTAAGAATAGGAAGTACGATGCATCGTGAAAGAATGGGTAAAAAAAAAGACGATCATGTTGAGTCAGAGCACCGGACAAACGTTGTGGTGCCACAATATTTGCCAATGATGCTTCGAGGAAGTTACTTAAGCAACAAAAATAGCATCGATACGAAGGATGGGCTAATGATCAGAAATTGAATGGCACACCTGACACGATTATTTCTTCGAGCCTCTGCATGGAGAGCATGAGTGGACTCAGCACCAACTAGAGAAATTAGTACTAAAATAGGCTCAGTGCCTTAGCATAGCCAGATTAATCTGACGCCAGTTTTTGCTCTCACAGCATGTCTGTCACCTAACAATTCGCATGCTTTCTTTCCAGGTATAAGTATTGCGCCTAGTAAGAGACTTAGTTCTGTTATAGTGCCTAACAGATTTCTTATTATTATTATTATTATTACTATCATCATTATGCTGGTTTCATTAGACTCAGACTCAGAGAATGATATGGTTATGTGCAGGCCTGTGACATAGCCAGTATAACCACGGCAGTCGACAATTCACTGGTATCCACTGCATGATGCTCCTTTGTACTAGGGGGCCATTGTTACAGAGCTGCCCCTAAGCTTGTGTGCTACTGCCTATAATTCTATTCTATTATTATATATTCTATTATTATAATTCTATAAATAATTCTATTTATTCTTTGCTTACTACTTGTGCACGTACTGCTTTACTTTCTGCTTTGATGCTTTTTCTCTCGGTATTGCTGTTCAACCGTCTTTAGTGCTCGAAGTGAGCCATGGACTGCATGTGCTGTGGATAGATTTGTGGAAGGCTTGGAACATGCTTGCGTGTATGCAGAAGGGCACATTATATTCGACTGCTCAGTGGGTTGTGGCTGTTCATGGTTGCATCGTTTTCTGTCTATATCATCGTGATGTAACTTCATTGTTTACTGTACATAGATGACGACTCAGCGGACACTGACATTAGTGAATCGACTTCAGCGGCCGGCCTCAAAGTCAGTGAGACTTCACTGGCTGTAGAGAAGCCAGTTGGGGCAGTCGGTAAGAAAGAATGTCATCAGCAGGTGCTGTCTGTCTTATAGAGCTGCTCTGTACATCTGTATATGTGACAGGGCAAATGCAAGTATGCATGCATGTGAATTCGTATTTGTATGTGTGTGTGTGTTCGCTCGTGTGTGCGCAGTTGTTTCTAGTAGTAGTAGTACATATTGAGCTGTAAATATGTGTAGAATGTGGATATCTGTATTCTTGCCGATGTGCACGTTGAATATTTTTTAAGCTTACCTGCTGCTAAGGAAAGGCCCATCGTTTTGTCAGCAGGGTGTTTGCACTTTCCGTGCAGATGGTGCACCGATCCAGCATGCTGCTGTTCTATGTCCACTAAGGTGATTGTAGTACCAGCTTGTGTCAATCTTACCCAAGCTTGTTTTAGGCAGCAGATTATATCTGTTAGTGGTATTGCCTAGTCATTGGTTTGGCCGATCAGTTTTCTCATAATCTTTCTGCTTGTATTGATTGTGCAAGTGTGCTTGTGTGTGCGTGTGTGTATGCGCGCATTCGGTATTACTAGTATTTGCATGCCTTGTCCTATGCACCGGTTACTTGTACAAATCAAAGAGGGAAGGTGTATAAAGTAGTCTCGTTTAGCTGGCAGTTCTCATTTGAGCAAGCTGCAAAGAGAAACATGCATTTCAGCACCCGATTATCGACATATAGAATAACAAAAGATATACATAAATATTTTTGGGCCTTCCCATACGTATCTTCCCCATTAGAAATGCAAGAGCCATTAACAAATGTCACCCTGTTGTTAGCGATTTCCACTGCAAACTCTCATTTTATCCTCTGCAGTAGTTTTCCAGTTGCTAGCTTGCTGGTGACTCACTCTTCCGAAATTTGTAAAGGCTTGCTGACACCGTGTGGAGTGCCCGATGTTGGTATATTTGCACACACCATATAACTCGTATGGCCAAGTCTAACTTCTATAAAGCTTGGAATCACAGGTACGCAGTCCAAAAAGACTTGTGTCGATACCATCAACCATATCCTTAACTGCTCTTACATTAGCACCTTACCAGTGTTCCTTGGGTGGATCTAGCTGACTGATTCTTTAGCATCTTAGTAAGCAAATAGATTAAATCGGAGTCCATCCCCAATGTTGTGTATCCGCGCTAGGCTCCTCTTCCTTAATAATAATAATAATAGCCTCGCTACACTCCTCTCCCTCAGATCCTTGCGCAGTACATGAATGTCCGCCTTGAAGCCTGCCACTAGTGACCTCATCTTGGAAGTTCATCTCCTAGTCTAAGAATACTGCTAACCCTCTAGATCATATACCTTCTGACCTGAAAACTTCAAACCTAGCAATTATGTTCCAGTCAGTTTTTAGACCTAATCACTTCACAGGGTCAGCACTGCTTCGAGTATATAGCGAATATCTCGTTAATGCAGTCTTCGGTAGAGTCTCTGCTTAATTTGCTTGATCTTTCGGCAGCATGTAATACTACTGATCACCAAGTCCCGTCTTGAGCGCCTCTTATCTCGCCTGCATTGGTATTATTTTGCCCATATCTCAGTGGTAGACTTAAGTTGTGATATCAATAGGTATCACTCATCAAAGGAGCCTCTGAAGTACAGATAGCTCAGGGATCTTTGCTTGGTCCACTTCTTTTCACAATTTATACACTTCCTCTTTCTGATGTAGTCACCTGGTGCAGTCTAGGCTTTCATCTTTATGTAGATGGCGCACACTTGTGCTTGTGCTTAGATCCCTCTCTGCTTGTATTGCTGACGTTTGCACTTGGTTGGTAACAAACTTCCTCAAATTGCATGACAGTAAAAACCAATTTTCTAGTGATAGTCAATCCTTGTGTTAAACAGGAATTGTAAAACCTAACCCTGAAATGGGCCAGGCTAGCATATCACTTTGCATTTGTACGAAATCGGCATGTCCTGTTCCAAAGTTATCTTTCACTGGACGACTAAATCAGCTCCACAGTCAAATCCGTTGTTTAGCTAAAAAGAGATTTACGTTTTCTGCGGTCGCTATACAGATGTATTATTTTTTATTAATATTAAGTCGACTACATTCAGCTGCAAAATATTACAAAAAATGGGGAGCTGCTTGCACAGGGATACCACATCCTAGCTGGACCTGCATTTAGCTGTAACTCACGACCCACAGGTCTTCCGGCCTGCTCAGTAAGGTGCCAACCCTTGCTCCCCATTGTGCAGAGTATCGACTTCAAGGTTATGTCACTCCCTTCTAGGTACCTTCATTCTCTTGGTCGAGCCTACCTATCCGACTTACTTCCCAGTCAGGCTAGGCAACGTGCCATCTGCTCTTCTGACTCAAGTCCTTTAGCTGTGCCTCGAACCAACCTCAAATTCTTTGGAAACCGTGTGTTTAGTTAATAATAATAATAATACACTTGATGAAGCGCCCTCAGTGAACTCAATCTCTTTCTAGGCTCTCTACATTTGCTGCAAGGGAAAGTTCATATACTTCCAAAGCCTGGAACTTACTTTAGACTGACGTGTGTCCCCTGACTTGACATTTAAAAAGAAGATAAAATCGCACTTGTTTCTCACTGCATTTGCTGGATAACGTTTGCACTAGTCAATTTAAGTGCTTGAGCGTGCATTCACTCTGCCTGTTAGCACTAATCAATTGACATACTTCTTTTACAGCATATGTAAAGTGCCTTGAAAGGAATTTAGCTTCTTTAGAATGCTATACAAATGTCATTATTATTATTATTATTATTATTATTATTATTATCCCAAGAATGGACATACCTGCATGATGGTGCCATTTGTGGGATCTTCTGTTAACAAAGTTGCAAGTGAATGTTGAATTACTGTTTTCTTTATTGCACTGCCAGACACAGTGGTTCATCTGGATGTTGTAAATCAATTTAAGCATGGTGCCTTTTAAAGTGGAAGCCGGCAGTCTTTCACGGGAAGCCGATGCGGCTAAAGTGAAAGTGGTCAACTAAGCGCCTGCATTGTTGGAAATGCAATTATTGTCAACAAGCACACCTAACTGTGGTCAATTTTCACCTAGACCTCTCGTATCGTGCTCTTCAGGACTTTCCCAGTTTCTTGATTCCTGGTGACACTCATTTACCTGCAATTTATGCAATCATGCTGACACTATATGGAGTGCCCGATGTAGGCACATAAGCAGACCGTATAGCTGCAATGCCACTGTAGCCGGTATTTCGGACACAAATCTGCAATGTGTCTAGTCTCGAAGTGTTCTGGACTGCTCAACAACGTTCAATTTAGCCAAGCCCTGCCTCAGTGTGGAAGCTTCCCTAGCTGCTGCAATCCACTGTTTCGATTTGCTTCGCGGCCTGCCGATGGGGTCCCTCGATCGTTCGAAGCACTGGAGCCTACTTAAGCTGAAATACCCGAACCTCGATGTTATCATACCGGCAGCTTCCAAAATGTGTTGCTGTCCTTTCCTCGGGGCTTGGCCGTGCCGTAATTGTAATTGACAAGGTCAATGGTTTGCACGACCTACTAGTCAAACTGCTCACCACCTTTTCCACCAGGCTCGGTCTAACCTGGCTTCCCAATTATGATCGACGGTAATTTAATTTGAGCATTCCTCTAGTTTTGCCCCAAGCTGGTCAGGACCTACAAATTGCCACCGATTTGCAGACCCAAATCTGGACCTCGCTCGAACACGCTCCGTGGGACCCGAGAGGCCCACGTTTTTTTTAATTGATTGGTAATGGTAGCTACTTTTTCAGCGACCAGGACGACCACATCTGGTCAGGGCGTATCTGATTAGTATAGTCTGGCACTGCCTGTGTGCTTGGGCAACCATCCTGCTCTCAAGAAACCGGTGCCGTTAAGTCTGCAATGCAACAGGCAGTACTGTAGTGTGGCAGCGCTGACATTGCTATGTAGTATGTAAATTTTGTTTCAGCTGCTCATTATCGTTATGACTGCAGCTGTGTTATTATGTGAGCCAGACCAAAAAGGCTGTCTCTCCTCCCTTCACCAAGCATTCTCCAATGCCAGTAGCGGCGATTGCTGCCTCAAAGATACAGCAGAGAATGAGGCTAATGAATGAGTGGCCGTGCTTGGTCACCCGTAAACACAGCTAGCTAGTTGGGCGGCTGCTCGAAAAGCAGGAATGTTTTTGACGTTTTGGTCGTACACGTTTGATCGAAACACGTTGCAGAAAGCTGGATCTTTGGAACTGTGATGCTTAGAAAATGTTTGATTGTAATGTACTTGTGTTGTCCTCTGCCTGTGAGATATTATAGCTTCACTCATTAAAACCTTACACAGCATTAGATTCGTTGTGTGCCATAATGTATAGTGTTAGTATTAATTAAGTTTTCTACAGAGCTTCTGAAATAGTATACTCTTTACTTTTTATTTATTTTTTAATGTTAAAGCTGATAGTGACTTTCACAAAATAATTACTAGCACGATTTTTAGTTGGACTGAACTGATAGGTTGAGGATCTTTGATCATGAGGTATTTTGTCGGTGTGCCATATACAGGCAGACCGACATATGTTGAGGCATTAAATGTTGAAATCGAGTTCTTGCTGCAAATGCAAGTGAACTATTGAATAATGTGGGCAGCATTTGACAGGTCAGGAGTATGTCGAAGAACTTCGGACCGAAGATGGAAAAGTAGTAAGCTTTCATTGCAAGCTCTGCAATTGTAAATTTAACGATCCCAACGCCAAAGAGATGCACGTGAAAGGCAGGCGTCATCGCATGCAGTATAAGGTATCATCATGGCTAGTAATCGCCAAGCATGCCAATTACATTGTACAGTGTTGTGGTGTAGCGATATGTTTGCTGAAACTTTTAATTTAATTTCTACATTTATAGAAAAAGGTTGACCCCAACCTTGATGTCGATGTCAAAGCAAGCGTAAAAAAACGAAGATTTGAAGCAGTGCAGCCGCAATCCTTTGAAGAAGAGTTTATCCCCATGGCATGGGAAGAGGGTGATCTTCCGCCTCAGGCTTTTCTCCCAGATGGAATGTAAGCTTGATGTAGCATCAGCTTCCTTTAAGGGGAGTCGGTATCTTGCCAGCGGTTGGTCGGTCGTCATGCTTGTGTTGGCATGGTTTTGATGTCTGTCTTCTCATCTTAGACTGCACTGATGCATGGTATCTTAATCGTTTAGGTTAGTATCAGCTTAATCTTTGTTTACCTGTCTGTTCTTGTTTTCTCTACTAACTGGAGCTTGCACTGTGAGTATGTATTGCATTGGTCATATTTGTGAGTGTTTGTGCACGCACTGATGCATGCAACCTGTACATTGGGCATGCTTCTTTGCATTGGATGCAGTAGGAACGATGGATTTGTCGAGCTGATATAGTTGATATTATCAAGTTGAGAGCTAGTGTTGTTAAATCAGCCAAGGGTTCTTTCGGTCCTTAAATGTGTACTGGAATAAGCCGAATTTACTTATTGATCCTCGAGTGTTTTAATTTTGCTTTCTCTACCTTAATGGTGCAATGTTTACAGTGATTTGTCTACCGATAGTTGAGAGACACTAGGCTGCTGGAATTTACTCATATCATGGTTTTTTTGGCGCAGTCCACCCATTTATCGACTTGTTTGCTATTTGGTCTAAGCGTGATACTTGTGTGCTAGTCTAAGTTTGCTATCGTGCATACCATTGGCCCTTGGCCATTGACTTTCGTGCAGTGAGTTTTGTAGCATCTGATGGAGATCTAGTTCTCTTAGGCTGTTATGCAAACGATATTATCATTATTTTATTTTTGTCTTTAAGCGTTTTTTCAAGCTCCCATTTGTCCTTATATTGAACTCTTTTTATGCTATTCGACGTTTGGATCTGAAGTAAGGTGTACAAGCGATGCAGGAGCGCACCAGACAGAAATAACGGTCTGCTAATGTCAAGGAAAACTTTATGGTCACTTGTGCTCCGGCTAAATTCCTTCTGTCCTCTAAACAAAATTTGCTCCTGCGAGACATGAAGAGTCTAGCTGGAAGCTGCTGTGGCGAGGGAATCGCCCTGCGAAAGCCGTTCAGATGGGCAGGCTTCAAGCTTGGCCGGTAGTGGCCCTTTGTTTGGCTTCTGGCATGTGATGTGAACAATGTGAGTGTAAACAGATGTCTTGGTTGGGCTGGAGCTGTGCTGCCTCTTATGATAAGGCAAGGCAGTAGACTAGCAGCATGTCGTGGCCAGCAAGTTGCTGTAGTCGATTGCATCGTTATTTATATGTAAAAAAGGTAAAATGGAGATCAGCTGATTCAGCTGTCTCATTTGTGTGACTACAGAAGAGCCTTGGCTTTCGCGATCCCTCCCCCCTCGAAGTGGGTAATGAAGGATCGCTTAAGCTTTAGCTCTGCAGGTCCTAGACTGTGGAACTCGCTTCCACAATTCTTGCGCAACGACATCTACTCTCCAACTGCCGACTATGGCACATCATTTTCAGCGGTCCTGAACTGCTACTTCTATGCTACTCACTACCTCAACTGCTCTCCTAACTCTGCTATGCTTCCCACTTTCTCTTTGTTGCGTGAGACGAAGTCTGTTGGCTAATGAATGCGTACCGAAAGCCGCTTAGGCTGTGAGTGCGCTATACAAAACTCTCCTGCGTAACACCCACATGGTCTTTATGACTTTGTGGAGTTACTGACGGAGATACATTACATTACATTACTGCAGGACTCGATTCTACAACTAGGGTGCTTGAGCACCTTGCCACTGGGCTAGGGCCCAATGGCAAGGTGAACTTCTGCCTCGCTGGCTGATTGGTACGTGTTTGTGCGTTTGCGCGCATTGTGTTTGCGCCGTATTGCTAGAAGGCTTGCCTGGCAGGCCTGCACAGCAACACACTGCCGTGGTGCATCCAAACTAAACTGTATGAGATTGGTGGAGTGATTGTGCAAGAGTATTACTTTAGTAAGTAGCTTTGTGGCTGCACCGTCTCCATGGTTGGTTGGATGGATAATGCATTGGATTGTACATTTAAGCCGTCAACCTCTCGTTCGGCCATGCATCATAATGTGACTGCCGAAGTTGCCTCACCTGTGTCTAGTGTAAAAAAAAAGCCTAAATATGACTGAACCTTCAGTCGGATTTATCGAGGTTGTAGCACTAAACAAGAAATGCTAGAAACTGGGTAACAAACTCCCGATCAGCGACACCCCGGGCTACCGTTCAGCCGCTCACCGGTTTTGTCACTCTCAGAGGCGCTCAGCTCTACTCGGCCTCCTCGGCTGCTGCCTATATCAGTTTTGGCAATCTCACTTGTTTAGTTTATGCCCTCGTTCTTACCTGGAGCTGCACGCAGCTCTCTTTCAAAGTAGGTTGCTTTTGGCTGCTGCCATTTGGTTTCTCATCGATTCATCGCCATCAAATTCAAGGGGGAAGTAGAAAGTGCAGCTACTGCTCCGACCTGGTTGATCCTGTCATCAAACACAAGATGCATCACAACAATGATGTCTAGATAATGACAATGTCTTGTGTAGTATCCGTAGATAAATATCTTTTTTTTCTAGGCACTTCTTGTTGGCTGGAAAAGAAGCCTATCAAATGATCGGTGATAATAGCCTGCACAATTGCAGCAGATGCAAGCACATGCACTGCAGCAGATTCGCCCATCCACCCTCCTCCCTGCTTGCAGTGCCGGAGCCAGAAGGGGGCAGGCAGGGAGGGTATTTGCCCCCTCTCCCCCCCCCCCCCCCCCCCGATGCTAGGGCATCGACGTAGGTCACCCCCTATTCCTAAGCCTCCAACCGTCACCAGCGACGAAATTGTGTCCTCATTTCACTAATCAATGAGCAACCGACGAGTTCGCGACAAATAAACACTACCGTTTTGCATTGTAATTTTTCATGAAGTGCCGGTTTAGCCTGCCTACATGAGAATCTTGCAGGTCGTGCCCTTACATAAAATTATGCTGGTTTTTCCCTCTCCCCTAGATCAAAGTTCTGGCTCCGCCTCTGCCTGCTCAGATTCTCGCACGTCATGCCTCTCCGAGAAAGCCGGCCTGCATAGATGTGCAGGACAGCTCAGTGCCGGCGGTGACCTTTGCTGCATGACAGCCTTTGGCTGTCAGGCCTCATTTCACCGTTTGCGCAGTCGTTCTTTTGAAATGTGGAACAGCGTGTGCGTGGAGGTTTGGATGAAAAAACTATCAAAGTCCGGTGTTTTTGCTAACACGTAACGAGTTGCTCGGTCGTGCTGTTTCTGGACTTCGGGGGAGGGGTAGGGGGAGGTCCTTTCTTTCCTCTGTGCCCGGTCAGTTGTCAGCCGCATCTGCTCACTGTCACAGGAGCCCCGACGATGAGGAGCAGCAGCGAGGAGGTGTCGAGGAGCCTCACTACGCCATCAAGGACCAGACGTTCTGCGACGGTGGCCACTCTCGTCCGCGCTGGCCGCCGGCGTCGGCCGCAGACCGGCTTGTCAGGGCCAAGCACGACGACGTCTATCCGACCGAAGCGGAACTGTTTGCCGTCCAGAGCATCGTGGCCGCCTGCGAGGCGGGGCTGAAGCTGGTGTCCGATCGTGCGGCAGCTGCAGCCATCGCAGGCCGCGAGGACGGCTTGGCGGAGCGCCCGCCGAGGTACGCTCGGCTCGGTCTGTCGCTCGCGCTCTGAGCTGACCCTGTGCAGAGTGTGAGAACGGCTTCTCTCTCTCTCTCTCTCTCTCTCTCTCTCTCTCTCTCTCTCTCTCTCTCTCTCTCTCTCTGTGTGTGTGTGTGTGTGTGTGTGTGTGTGCGTGCGCGTGCGTGTGTGTGTGCGGCTGAGATGGTACCATTCGCGTGCTCGACTGCTGCAGGTGCCGTTTTTCTCGTACCCACCGCTTGCTCTTACCTTTCCTCTCCCAACCCCTCTCCCCCTGCGTAGCTACATACAGGAAGAGAAAGTGCTCAGGAGCGTGGTGCGAGTAGGAGCGCTCGCCAAGGGACTCCTGCTCACCGGCCACCTCGACGTCGAGCTTGTCCTGCTGTGCACCGCCAGACCGACTCGGCAGCTGCTGGACCTGGTGGCCGAGCTCCTGCCTGCTGCCCTGAAAGTAGGTCGCCGCCGCCACGCTCTCTGCAGTACATGCGCAAGAGTGAGTGGTGCTATCGCGAGTGTCTCGCTATCGGTCGCTAGCCGCGAGGTATGGCGTGCAGTGGTCAGTGAGCAAGCGAGCGCCGCCGCTCAATCTCTCGTGGCCCCTACCCTCTGTGAATCTCGTGATGGAGCGTTGTCGATGTCAGCCTGACTAGGACGAGTGGACCCGTCTTCGTCGGCCTTTGTAAGTCTGTGTTCGCCACTCTTAGTGCTTATTGATTGTTGGACAGGCCTACCGCCCGAAAGCACCCCATATGCGATGGCTTGTTTCCGTGTTGATCGACAGGTGTGTGTGTGTGCAGCTCATTTAGTGACGGCGTTGGCGAACCCTCAGCGTAGGCTGCTCGAATCTGCAGCTCTGTTGGCTCGTGTATGCTCTCGCAGCGCACTAGGTTGAGTTTTTTTTTTTATTTGTCAAGGATGTGACCGTTGGCAGCAGCCCTGCTTGTAAAGACCGTTTGTATACGGGCCAGAGCATTGGTGACAACCGCTTTATTGTTAGGTCGGCAGGTTAGTGGCGCTACATATAAAACATGATGTAGGCTCTGCCATCTGTCTGAATGGCTCGGTGGGTATGTAGTAGCTGTCTGAACCAGCTGTACTAGTGCTTCCCTTGCAGCCGCTCAACGCTGCGAGTTGATGCAAAACTGCCTGCCACTAGCTAGCCGCTGTAGGCAGTGGCTTCGAGCGCACACCTATCGGAAGCGATCGGTGGCCATAGCTCCACTGAAGGCTGGTGGTGCCGGCCTGCTGTGAATCTGGTGATGACACTGCCCTGGGGCCTCAATCTTATCGATGATCTCCTACCACGGACCACTCACCTCTTGTCATACGGTACATTATGACGGCTAAACGAAGTCCGCACAGATCTGCTGCATAGCTCTACAGTTTTCTGCATTGTCTATGGCGGTCTTATGCTGTTGCAACCTTCATTCCTATCTATTTGTGTGAAGCATTTCCAGATAAGCTGTTGTTAGATCCCTCGTGGGCTTGATGACAACCCGCCTAGGCACCGGTCAGATGCGCTGTACCAATAGAGACAGGCAAGGATGCAGCTATTTCTGGCTTCTAGTGAAGGCCTGAATGTTAGATTCCCTGAATAGGTGACACTTAAGGCGATTGTGCTCTTTTGGTTTGGTATGCTAGTAATGTCTGTGCTTGCATGCATGCATGCGCCCTTGCGTGCACGTGTGTGTGCTTGAGTGTGTACATGCCAACACATAAGTGGGGATGGCTAGCAGTGATTAGACATATAGTTTGTTTGGCAGAGAAGCAGCATTGTGTGTCAGAATTTCAGGATACAACAAGACTAATTAAGGCTTGGGCTTGCTAAAGGTTAGCCTTGCCAATCCTGGACTGTCAGTGTATTTAGATAATTAGTGCCTGCTACCGTATAAAATCTTGAGTTTTTATGGATGCTGCCTCTGTTACCATCCTAGAAACTTGTGGCTAGGGCTATTTCTGTCTGCCTTCTGCCAACACCTATTGCTTGGAGCCTAGCTCATGTGCACAGATTCTTGTAGCATCTGCTTGCATTCTTTTTTTCCCCATGACCTTTCATTAACGAGAGCGTGTGGCTATACGGAAATCGTCAGTCTTTATATAACTGCCCCTGGATACTCGGCTTTGCTGGATCTACACGACTATCGGTCTTCTTCCTGTGGCTTCACTGTTGCTTCCCTGCTTTCATATACTTAAAGCATGCTTAGAAGGGGCTGTGGGTGCACAGCAAGGCATTTGAATTCAAGCCAGAATTTCAAGGCTAGCCAGTAGCACTTACAACTTGCTTTAGACTAAGTCATCGATCCTTGGGTACCTTGGGGGTCTCTGGCATCTTCCCAGCCAGCCATTCCAAAGTTGGATCGGTGAGTTAGCAGGGCGTTGCACACGTGTCAGCTCGTGCTGTTGCTGTGATGTAGGACTGTCGGGCTCCAGCAAAGGCACGCTAATGGCTTTTGTTTCCGTTGCCTGTGAGAATTGACAACAATATCAAGATCGTGCATTGGCATAATTTTGTAGGTTGCATTGTCTTTTTTAGTTTCTAGTTCATCTAGCGTGTTTGTGTGACCCAGGGTGCACGCGTGAGCATTTCAGTTGGAATGCATTTATCATCTCGTCGTCATCTTCACATATATTGCTCTTTAATTATTTATGGTCTATTGTAGTAGGATGTCATGCTTAGATTTCGGTGGCCAGTAGCCATCCATTAAGCCTCTAAGGTGTGAGCTGTTCAGAGATCAGCTGTAGGTTTACTTTCACGTCATTTGCCAAGAATGATATATATATGCCCATGTGTCTGTGCGAATGGCACACGGCTGTTCCTGTGTGTTGCTCGTTCCCTGCCTTCCAGCTTTTCAAACTCGACTCAGTTGCAGCTTGTATTGCCGACATTCGTCTTTATATGACATCAAACATACTCAAATTGAATGGGGCCAAGGCAAACCTAGTATTGGCAGGAAAATCAAATGTGACTCATAAACCGGAAACCCTGATCCTCAACCTAGCTCAGCTAGCATATTACAGTTGCCGATACACAGAATCTGGGTATCCTGTCCCAAAATTGACGCGGTAGGAGGCTTGATGATGTGGCCATCTAGCAAAAGGTCAATTTGGAACAGGTGTGTGCCATTCGCACAGAAACAAGGGCATACATATATCATTCTTAGCAAATGACTTGTGGAAAGCACGGCAGAAATTTGGGCATTCTTTGATAAGTCTATCGCAGCAAAGCATTTTTGACTTCCCGACTGGACTTGTATAGTTCACACCTTATAGATCATTCCGAATAGGCAATAAAAACACATCTAGCCAGTGCAAAGCTGCGATGCTAGGCTTGTCTGTCGTAAACGGCACAGCTGCTACATTATACTCCTTCTGTCCGATCTCTGCTGAAAGGTCCTGTCAGTCGCATTTAGGCCACTTCATTCTGTAGCCGGCTTACCTGTCTGATATACTTACCCCTCAGGCTTCCCTTTTGCACCACCTTGTCCCCCCACCACCGCTGTGTTAGCTTTGCTGTGCCACTAACTAACCTCAAATCCTTTTTAAGTGTGACAGGCCTTGAGTTCTTGTACACCGAAAGCCCAAACTTTGCTACCGGCAGACATTTAGACATTGACTGACTTAGCGGCACATAAAACGAAGCCGTGTACTTCTGCCTGTTCTACGTAGCATTCATTGCTCAATCAATGTGAGCTTTTCGTTGTGTGCTTACAGTTGCTACAGTTGTGCATGTTACTATCACATATCATTCGACATGCTTTCTTTGCAGGCTATGTGAAGTGCCTAGAAAGGGATTTTGTTTTAGTGGGGTGCTATATAAAAGTATTATTTTTCATTATGATTATGCATGCATTCAAACTATACAACACGAAGTGGCCACTGTGATGGTCGTGTTGTCAGCCTGGCTGCTCTTGGCAATATCGCCGTCTGACTCGTGCTGTCTTCTCTCTCTCCCTTTGTGTTTAGGACGTGTCAGATGAGGAATATGAAGTGTCCCGACTGCCCGAGGAAGCAGCCGTGCGAGTTTCGAGAGTGGCGGCGACACCTGCAGTTGCCTGCACCATAACATTGACGTCACCTGTAGTGCGTCTCGACTGTGCCGAAGGTGAGCGTCCGGTGGCACTAGGCGATTACAGAGAGCTGAGCATGCTGGCTACTCTGTGCTCTGCCCTCCACGCCCTCTGCCCTGCTCTCGACGCAGCTAGCGATGGCACGTCTGCAGCGATGGCACGTCTGCAGGGATGGCACGTCTGCAGCAGGTCATACCTGCCGCTCACCACCAAGCGTTTGCTAGGTGCTGGTTGGGCAGGTTTGGCTTGTTTTGTGTCTACCCACAGCAGCTGCACTCTAGTGGCACCTTGACCTTGTAGGGTCAGAGCACTGGTGCTGGCACGTTTTGCTCATGTCATTCAGTGCTTGCTTTGATCTCTTTCACGCATGCATGCTGGCTTGCCCTCTCAGGCGCACCGGCGAAGCGCCGGCCCGTCCGTCGAGTGGCTACTACCCTAGGGGTGCACGTGTTGTGCATTCGTGTCGACCCTGCGATTCTCACTACCAGCTGCAGCTAGCTATCAGCTTGAGTGCCCTTGTGAGTGCCCTTGTGAGCGCCTGTGTGAGCCCGTGCTGCCTTCGAGGTGCTATTCTGGACTGCTCTGTTGAGGCTACTTTGCGCACACGTGAAGCAGGAGGTAGCAGTCCATGGGACGCTGCACACGAGTGAGTCCCTTTTGATCATCACACTCACAGCATGTTTGGACGTCCCACAAATGAATCTTTCTGCAAAATCTATAAATTGCATGTGCCACGGCTTACCTAGTTTGTCACTTCAAATTATCATACCTCGTTATTGGCAATTGTTACAAACGTGGGCGCCTCGCCAAGGCTCCTGTGTGCCCAGCTCATGTGGCCGGCTGCAATCTGGTGCGACGATCAAGTGCTCTGTCCACAAGGTTATGTTGTAGAGTTGACGGTAACGGATCCGCCGGATGTGCTGGACAGACGCAAATGCCTAGCTGCACTTGCTGCTCACCGCCGTGCTAAATGGTTTGAGGTTTGCACAGCTTTTCTCTGCTACTTTACAGCCTTATGTGTCGCGCGTCGCTGCCGTTCACGTTGCTGCATCTGACCGGCTCTTACCGGCCCGATGCTGCATTCGTGCGCTGTCACCCCAAATATGAATCGCTCGCTGTTTGTATTTAACATCGGCCAGCGCAAGAAGCGTGGGTACATCTGGCAGTGGTGGCTGGTCTGCCCGGCCATGGTGCACACACGTTTTGGCCATTCATACGTTCTGTTCTTGCTACTGTTGCATTGGTCTGTGAGCCACCAGCATGGGTGCTCACAGCACATTTTTTTCTTTGGTGACAGCCAGGCGAACGCTTGTCATGATGAGGCTGAAAAGTTGCAGACTCGTTTAAGCCCGAGATTGTTTGGAGTGCTCGCCCAGTTTATGCTGTGGCCTGTCGTAGTGTTGGTGCACAGTGACTGTCCACGCGCGAGCCGTTTTTTGTCTGTTTCACCTTTGCAGGCTAACGCAGCACCGCTTCCGGCATGCGTGGTCGTCTTGAGAATTTTAAAAGACATGCGGAAGTCTGTCGAACCCCTTGCTGCTTTGAGCGAATGGGTAAGCCTTGCATTGCTAGTGTCAGTCGGGCTGAACGCCTGCCGGCAATCCTGGGTCGTGGGTCCTCGGTCGCCGGTGGCTGCACGGACTGTGCCGACCTCTCTTACCCGGTGGTTATCTGGAGTTACTGGATGCGATGTGGCTCGTGCCGCAGGGCAGCTCATGGATATCAGCCAGCCGAACATTTGTAACAAATGGAATTGGCTCGGTGCCTTAGCTCACCCCTACGAAATGCCAGAGCATGTTGAGCTCATTCAGATGCGCTTTGTTGGCAATCACGAACTGGTCTGAAGTAAATGCTGACTCTCTCGATGCTTTGCCCAAAACATACGATTGCACCTACTTATGTTCTAAGGCTGCTGTGACATTTTCTTGAAAGGAACCTGCTTTTCTGATAGGGCTAGCACAGTGTTATCCTTCCATATAATGGGTCACTCGAAATACTAATAGTAGATATATAAAAAAAAAATGGTGTACTTTGTTCTAAAGAGAACTAGAGCTCTTTCTAGGCACTTTACGTATACTAGAAAGGAATGTTACCTGTGTCGTGGTACCGTTGGTGATCGGCTTCTGACGCCGGCAGAGCCTTGGCGAGTTGCAATGATAAAGGGTATGTCATTTGTGTAGCACCCGAAGAGAACTTGATCTGTGTCCAGGCGCTTTACATATGCCTCAGTGTTCGAGCTCATGTCGTCGTTCGGCTTCTTGCCTGTCCACGCCTTGCTCTGAGCATTTACACTGCAGGCTGCTGTCATCGATGGCGGCAATCGGGCCTGGGGGTTTTTCGTCACGCCAGTGTATGACTAGCGATCGGCAGGCCTCACTCTGCGTCCCAGCCGAGCCACTGCCGGAGTACCCTAGGCGTTGTTTGCCGTGTGTCGCCGCTTTAGGCCGTGGAGCTACTGGTCGAGCACTCTCTCGGATCAGCGCCGGCACCGATGGGCCTGTGCGGCTCGTTGCGGCGACTGTGGGAGTGCATCGCGTCGGGCCTCTTGCTGCCAGGTATGGCGCAGCAACGGCGCCTTGCGTCGATTGGGGACTCGGGGCCCCGTCTCTCATTGTGCATGGCCATGTTGGTGCGTGCTGCTTTGTCAATAGCAAGGAGAGCTTGCCACGTCTGCGTTCTAGGCGGACCCGGTTTGCCGGACCCGTGTGAGAAAGAGCAAGTAGATGCCACCGAGCCGCTGTCGCTGCAGCAGCGCGACGACCTCACGGCGTTTGCACAGGTTGGCAGCCACAGCAGCTGCGCTGTGGGACTTCGCCGAGGTCGCATTTTGAGGCCCGATAACCCTTGGTCGTCATCTGCTTCTAATTCATTGTCAGTCACAGCGTAGCAAGCGGTCAACGTTTCCATCCTTGATGCTGGCAAGCAGCGTTTGCTAACCGGCCCCCACACAGACCTCGTACTTCCAAGCCGAAGCTAGCTTGCATCATTTTGTTTTCCTTATTTTTGGAAGACTACCTAAGCCTGTGGCCAACACTTTTTTGGGTGCACCGTCTGTCAATCACGAGTCTGCATTGCTTGCAGTTTGTTCACTAGATCGGTTTACGCAGTTTAGTGTCGGTTCGGTGCGACCCGTGCCTGCACATTGACAGCGCTCTGACCTGGCTCGGTCTCAACTGAGAGGTATCTTGCAGTCTGCATGTTCCTTATTAGGCAGTTGGCTGGTCCTGTGCTTTGACTGACATCTGTGTACAGTACGTTGCCTCCAAAAGCCGGCCTACTTTCAGCAGACGAACATTTCCAAAAATAGGACTGCTTATACAAGATTATGATGGGTATATTGGTGCATCTGTGACATCGAGTCTAGACTATTGCAATTCCTTTTATTCAGGACTCCTGGCTCTGTGCCTTTAAGTCTAGAACTTACTTACCTCCGGCTTCTGTCACCACCTGCATTGTCTTTAGATCTTTTTAAGTCCCAGCTAAAGATGCACGTGTGCCTCTCAGCTTCCTTTGCACTCCTGTAAACCTTAGTTGTTCCTGTGTGCTTTGCCTTCTTGCCTATACATGATTCGGTGCATGTTACTACCCTGGGGTCCTGCTAATCAGCAGCCGTGTCTTCGTGTGTGCTTTTCCATGCTTAGCCAAGTGCGAGCTTGCCTGTCATTAACTCTTGGTTATTGCATCTCTTTCAGCAAGTTATAAAGCACTCGGGATGGAAATTTGGTTCTCTTAGGTTGCTTTACAAAAACGATGTTATTCCTAATATCATTGGTGTTATTATTGCAGTGTGTATCCTGTGCAACCACTCACAAGCTGCCACTGGGCTCGGGATTTGTTTGCAAAGCCCTTGTCGGTGATGTGTGCAAACTAGTAGAAACATCAGCCTGCGATGGTAGCGTCCTTTGCCTTTTTGTAGTGGAGCCTGCGAATGATTGCGTTCAAAAAATTGCCACAGCTGCTGAATATCAATCCTCTTGACTCGGATGACATCACTTGCGGGACGAAGGCAAAGCGGGCGAGGCAGCAGGTCATCACCGAGCAGGACAGCGATGGCAGTGCTGGTCAGTAGGCTATTGTCACATGCCCCAGTACAGCCTCTGTGGCAACGTCTGACCGCTGGCTAGTAAAGTAACCTATGCTGGCCATTCCATCTGACCAAACGAAGCAGCGTTTGCTTGCAAGAACGCCGAAGACTGGACCACACAAACGGCTGCCTTTTGTTATTCAGCCAACAAATAAGTTGGAAAAGAGAAGTCTGTTGTGTCTTTATGTGTACCCAGCATTGTAAACATTAGTGTTTTTTCTTTATTTCTATGCAGAAACTATTTTTGCCGGATTTGGAAATGAATAAAAAAAAATCCGACACCTTATGGGATATCATGACCCGGGTTACGAACCCTGTCCGGGCGCGACAGATTAGGTTTTACCCAATCCGGGACCCATCTGTATTTATCCTTACGTCTCCGGCGTCCTCCTCCTCCTCCTCCTCCTCCTCCTCCTCCTCCTCCTCCTCCTCCTCCTCCTCCTCCTCCTCCTCCTCCTCCTCCTCCTCCTCCTCCTCCTCCTCCTCCCCCCCCCCGTCTTTCTACTCCTCTTCTAGGCAGCAGTGAATGCCTGACACTTAGACCTAGGTCAAAGACCCGCATTTACTGGACACAAATTCAAAGCGCCCCCTGCCCCCCATGATTGATGCCCCACCTACTACCTGGCATTTGGTCATAGTCCTCATCCCAGCTGAGCCGACAGCAAATTGCTCGATGCACCAGCTTGGTTGATGGTGGCCGCCTCGTGGGCAGACTGCTTGCACGCGTTGCCAGCTGCTGTCACGTTCAGGCTCGTTTGTCACGTTCAGGCTTGGCGGGTTTATTTTTATCCGAGGGAATTCGCTCACTCCAGCCATTGTAGCTCTCATTACACCACCTGCTACGAACATGGCTTGACAGCTTGAAATGACCGGTTTTTTATAAGACCTCCGGTGGCTAATGTTGCTACAGCCCAAGAATGAACAGCTGTGGCTACCTCGTTTTCCCAGTCTCCAACGGTACGATTGCAAAAAAGACACTGGTGAGATAGGTAGCGGTAATGAAATGTAGTGGTCTCACCGCCGGCTTTGCTACCCGAAAGAAGCCAGAAAAGTGATTCGGCGATCATTTCGTAACGTGCGGCAATACCCATGATGCACAACCCCGTGTCCATCTTACTGCCCCGCCACGTTGCCCTGCGGCCTCACGTGACAAACGCAGACCATGAGGTTAGAGAAAGATCTTGCTAGGGAATCTTAATGGGTATTCTGTCTCTGAGGTTGTCTCCACTCAGGGTGGGCTAGCATAGATTTTCTTCACTCATTAGCCCTTATCCTTGCCGATCCTTGTGTTGTGATGGTAGCTTGTTACCTTCACCTTCGAGGCTCAGTCTAGTGCTCAATGATGAATTGGTTGGGATTAATTATTTTGCGTCCTATGTGCTTTTCTTGCGAAACCTGTGGCCGCTTATCAATTCAAAGGCTTGATTATGCCCAATACTTGTGAAGCTCCTGCAAGCCCATTGGGTTCGATTCCTAACCTTAGCCAGGTTCGTAACCCGAATTGTTCGTTTCCCCGAAGCATTCGAACTCAGGGCCCTACTGTAGAACTGTTGGCTATATGGAGGTGCTTACGTCTAGTACGGTTCGCAACTAGCAATGACCCTATTGGCCAGAAGGCCCTTAATCTACGTGTGCAAGTCTGGTGTGCAAGTCTGGTGTGTGACCGTTGTTCCGTTCGTTGGCATCGTGGCTTTTTTCAGTGCACCGGAGGTATTTGAATGCTGTCCTGAAGACCCGTGCTTCGGCAAGCCTTTGATTTGCACTTTTTGTCGTCTCTGCTTCTTTAACAGCATCGAGAGCTCATCACTCAGCAGATGCGGCTGCTTATGCTGGTGTCTGCTAATGTCGTTTTAGGCGAAGTTAAGAGAAACAAGAGCATGCTGTAGGCGTGTCGCCTAGAGCTGCTTTTCAGAGCTGCTGCCGTCTGTCTGGCCCCTTGGACCCCTGGAATATGTCTGGCACCTTGGACCCCCTGGAGCGTTAGGCGGTTGCACTCAGTGCACTGCGAAGCCTTGTGTTTGCACTTGTCAACAAAGAGTCCATGTACTCTTGCGTCAGCGGGCAATCTTTGGGCGTACTGTTATAGTAAATACAATGCATGCCATCAGGTAACAGTGGCTTGTATAAATTATTCACGACTTCGCAATGGCCACGGCCTAGCCGCCGAAGCGAGCACCATATTCTCATGCATTCGCCCCTCTTGCCAAGGCTTGGATCTTTTTTCAGTTTGGCCCTCCTGATGGCAAACATGTAGGGTAGGAGGAGGCACAAACGGGCAACCAGCAGAGCCGCTGTGCTTGGCGACAACATGATGCCACGGTGTTTAAAGTCAGTCGGAGCCGGTTAAATGTATGTTACTTGACGACGGCTGGCCGAGGTCGGCTGACATCTCGATGCTGACCATCTTGTAAGCCAGTCGATTTTGGTAACAAAATTTTGCCAAGGATAGTCGAAATTTCAAGAACTATCCATGGAAATTCTATCGTCTGGCACGTTGCTAGCTACCAGCGCCCAGGATCGGAGGTACATGAGGCAAGTCAGTCGAGACGTTCACAACGGGTTGAGGAGATAAGAAGCAAGCTACCATCCCCTCGTCAAGAATAAAACTCCCATCCCCGTGCACCTTAGTAGTCGATGAGGTGCAGCAACTCCTTCGCTGTCTGGAACAGTTTATAGGACAGGAAGTGCAGCTCAAGTTCCAGCATTGTTTGCGGGAGAGAACTGCTAGGCGTCTGATGAACTTGCACCGCGATTATCGTTACTGCCATTTAATACTCCAGGACGATGATTCAAAACATCTCCGGACCTAGCGTATTTTCCCAGCCATTAGCCCTCGGTTGTCGAGCTGCAGAGCTGACAAGCGACACCGCCTATAGCTACTGAATCATATGTAAATGAAGTTTACTAATACAGCATTCATGGCATTGTAATTGACAGTCGAGGTTTCGTCGTAGGTGCCGTGCGTTTCTTCAATTTTCCAGTGAATGGCTATGAAAAGCTGGCTCATTGGCGACTCGCGGGATGAGTATCCCTATCAAAGTAATGCCGGCTTTCCATTTTGGAAAAAATCCATTAGCACCAGGAAGCTAGCGAATCAGTGGCTATTGAGACCGGCTCGGTGCTTAGCATTTTCTTTTACACCGAGGAACGTCTCTGGAGTCAACGAATTTCCGCATGCCGCTCTTAATTAATTAAAGATCGGCGGCTCGATTTTCTAATGAATATTGCAGTACGCAATCGTTGTAATGTACCCACCAAATACAATGCAATTGCGATCTCGCGTGCTCGTGCAAAAAGGGCTACAAAGACGTGGTTATTTACCGAAATTCACTTGAATCCACATGAAATTGGCTGCACGAAGGTAAAGTTCGGATTGAATTTTTACGCTACGCTGTCGTTCAAATGGAACCACGGAATTTCTCAGGAGCTCGTTATCCAGTCAACTTCGCACCCGTAGCGGTGGATTTGTGGTATTTACTGTCTTCTGCAATGCATTGCATTACAGCGCACATGACGTGAAATTTTGTGAGTGATTGAACGATGTCAGTGGCATTAAATTTTGTGACTTGGTGAACTCACATCGCACCTTTTTATTACGCAATTTGGTGGGTCTTTGTGATTCGTTCTTGTGCATGTACCAGCTAGCAATATGTTTACGGATGTTACTAGCAAATATTAGATAATGCTTTATATACAGCATCTGTAGAGTGCCTCGAGAGAGATTCAGTTCTCTGAGGGCGCTATACAATGTATTATTTCAATTCGAACACAAATCGTTGCTCGCCAGCAGCCACCCCTGGCCTGGTAGGTGGGAGCCAAGTCTGACACTCGGTCGGGCTGCCAGCGGCCGAGTTTGAGCGGCGGCTGGCGGCTTGGTGCCATATTTCGCTGGCCGCTGGGGGGGGGCGCCCCCAGACCATCATCCCCCCCCTCTAGTGCTACCACGGCGCTCCAATCCTGGCTTCGCCTCTGCCCACCAGTAGATGCGTTCTCTATTTTAGCAATGGCCCTCGTCACGTCGAGGGTTGCAAGGAAGTTATTGGCGTACAGGAAGAGCCCCTTCGAATAGTTAGCAAGCCACGTGTCGTACCTGGCTGGAGATAGCTCAGCTCAGAAAGTGAGCACCCTGAATCAGCATGTTTCCAACGAAGCTGCCAGCCGTAGCTGTCCGACTGCAGCTCCGATGGGAGGCTTCTTAGTTCTTTGCAGATAAATCCTGGCATGAATATTAGTTTAACAAAGCTTCTGCTGACGACTAAAGGTTAGCTGATTTAATAGCCTCATTTGTATAGCGACAGAAGAGTCTTAACGGCTATCACCATCCTTTGCAGCGGGCAATAAAGGATCGCCCACTGAGGATTCAAACCCATGGCGTGGGGCCGTGCATATTCCTTCCTGGGCTAAGACCCAGGGGCAACTACGTTACCCCAAATTAGCCATGTGAGGGCAATATTGCTCAAAGCAGCTATATCTCCAAACAAGCTTCCAATCCTTCTTACAAGAAACCACGGCTTAACTCCGGCCACGGTTTAGCTCCGGCCATGGTTAGCTCGAGCTGTAAGAAGTATTCCAAAGATACATTTTATTGGCGAGTTATTGATCGTTAATCAGCAGTAGCTGACGCGGGCCAACATTGCGAAATCGGACCTTTCATGTTGAGCCTACACACTTCACCTCAGGAGCAAACAAGACGATTACTACTACAACACCCAATAGCCGGTTCTGACCTGGGGTTAAGATGCTGGGGGCCCCCCTCCGACTAAGATCAATGTGGATGTATTTGATGACCCTCGAGGTCGTGCGCTCGAGCCCCGTGGTGAAGCACATGAATAGAGATTAAGTTATCTTAGGGCCCTATACAAGTGAATTTTATTTATTTGTCTATTTAATATCGACTCAATTTAAAATCCTACATATAGCCGCAGATGAGCCTTAGAGGGATAATATTTATTATGCTATATATTTATATATTATGTTATAGCGCCCTCAGAGAACTCTTTCTTTTCTTGTAAACAATCTTTTTCTGTGTACTTGAAATTTGCTGCAAAGTAAGCATGATTGAATGGTTAGTGGTAGCATGCTCAATTACAACAAGCACAACATTGTTAGAGGTGGCTTGTACAGCGTCAAAGGACGATGGACCCACTAGATGCTGGGATAAATAGATGCATTTTTAGTTTCCTTTTATATGTAGTCAAGTCAAGGGTCGTTGTGACGCTAGTCGGAACAGTCGGAAGTGAGTTCCAGGCTTTGGTAGCATACGAACTAAAGGTGCTTTCTCCAAAGGATTTGAGGTTCTTACGAGGTGTAGCTAAAAAATTAGATTCAGAAAAGCGGTGGTACGATGTTAGCCTGGCGTGGGGGTAGATCTGATAGGTTGGCTAGAGCCAAAGAACTATGGAACCCAAAAGTGAATGATAGATCCTTGAAGTCGTTGCGTTGCCTAACTTTGAGCCAGTGCAGGTCAGCATAGGAGTGGTGTGATGTGGCAAATAAAGCGGGTAAATAAAGGGTTGCCTGTAGCAAGACTCAAACGTGACCTGAGTTAAGAACCATGTTATTCATGTTGTTTATCAAGCATGATATTACTCACCGATTTAATCGCGTTTCCCTTTGCACCAAATGTAAAGCGCCTAGAAAGAGATTGAGCTCTCTGAGGGCGCTTTATCAAGTGCATTATTATTATTACTATTATTATTATAAAAAGCTGCATCATCTCTACTAACTAAAGTGAGAAAGTCTGCCGCAAGATGGCGCACTTGCGTCACGTGTGGCCAATTGGCGCACTTCCGTCAAGCGGCGAAACGGCTCGGCGAAATGGCGCAGCGATGTCTTCCGGGACGGAACTACTACGACTCAGCGAAGCGAGTCCACAGGCAGTGAGCTGCTCTTAAAATACTGAACTTAATGAACAGTAAAACTAATGAATTTGATATAGCTCCCTTGGAGAACTCAATCTCTTTCTAGGCATTTTACATTTGCCACAAATGAAGCACGATTAAAAGGTTAAAAAAATCCTAGCTAATAAAACAGCCTCTTTTTGTATAGCGACAGAAGAGCCTTTACGGCTACAACCACCGCTTGCAGTGGCGATAAAGAATCATGTCATGTCATGTATCTCCGTCAGTAACTCCACAAAGTCATAAAGACCATGTGGGTGTTACGCAGGAGAGTTTTGTATAGCGCACTCACGGCCTAAGCGGCTTTCGGTACGCATTCAGTAGCCAACAGACTTCGTCTCACGCAGCAAAGAGAAAGTGGGAAGCATAGCAGAGTTAGGAGAGCAGTTGAGGTAGAGAGTAGTATAGAAGTAGCAGATCAGGACCGCTGAAAAGATGTGCCATAGTCGGCAGTTGGAGAGTAGATGTCTTTGCGTAATCGCCCACCGCAGGAATCGAACCCACGACCTCGGGCCCGAGGTCGTGAAAGCAACCGCCTTACCCAGTGTGCCATCGCGGTTAGGGTAGCACACTCAATGACAACAAGCATAGCACGGTTTGGGATGACATGCACAGCGTCAGCATGCAAATGTAGTTAGTGGCAACACGCACAGTGTCAGCACGCATTGTGTGCACCTGCGGCGTCTGCTGTAATTAGCGAAGCGCCCTGACACTAATGTATGTATCGCTTGCGGCCAATAGCCATTGACGCAGGGCAGCGTCAGGCCACTAATGTATGTTATATTTCTTGACGTCTGCTGAGATTCATTGAGCTCTTGCATATGTACGCGCTGGGAGAAATAAAGGGAAAGTCTCGTTCCCGCTCACGCTCGCGCTGTCTTCGTGAGATTTCACCGGCTCTGCTTCGCCACCGCCGGAGCCACAGTAATAGTATATACGCATAAGCACGTAAATGACAAATCATATGGACACACTAAGAAAAATGCTGTGATAAATAGGTGCGTTTTTAGTTTCTTTTTAAATGTGGTATGTCATGACGCCAGTCGGAAGAGAGTTCCACGCTTTGTGCTCGTGCGAACTAAATGCACGGTCTCCAAAGGATTTGAGGTTCGTACAAAGTATAGGTAAACGATTAGATTCCGAAAGCAGGTGGCACGATTCTTGCTTAGCCTGGTAGACGACTAGATCGGATAGGTAGGCTGGAGCCAGAGATGAAGGAACCTAAAAGTGAATGAGAGAATCTTGAAGTCGATGCGTTGCTTGACTGGAAGCCAGTGCAGGTCGGCGAGAAGTTGTGCGATGTTGCAACTGCGACGTTCACGACAGAATGCTTCCAGAAATAAATTGCGCCTAATGCATACTGAAACAGGAGCACCATCGTTTCGTCATCAGCGTAGGCGATGTGCGCCGCCCTCCACCGGAAACTAACACTCCTAGAGGCCTCCTGCGCCTACAGGCCTGGCTCGTTTCGCTCTCCTCCGTGCGCGAGCCGCGAGCGGCCTCTCGCGGAAAGTATAATTACTTATTATAAAAACTAATCCTCGGGAAAGGGTAATTCGTAAGTGCCGTTCGATTCGCACAGCAGAGAGCCAGCCGATGAACGACACCGTCAGTTTATTATGCGACGCGCGGAGCCAAAGAACGCACGGCTCCGTTCGCCCTCTTCTCCCACTTGACTCTTCTCTCCTTGACTGCTGCTGTCCCGCGGTCGACGCCGATGATGAATCCACCAGCTGCTCGCCAGTGGGTTACCGGCCAATGTCCGCCACGCCTACTTTGGAGGCTGACCAGAGCTGTGCACAGGCCCCTCTCGACGACGCTCCCACTCCGCTGCTTAGGAAAAGAAAAAGAGAAAAAGAAGAAGTTTAGGAAAAGAGCAGTAGCGGCCTGCGCATCATAATCAAACCACAGTAAGCACAAAATGGTTCTCTTAGTTAACGAGCGTCCATACGTCCTCCAGCGCTGGGCGAGTCGCACGAACGTCCCCGCAACTAGCACGCGGGAAGCTACTTCCGCGTTTCGCGCCGACGTCCGCGGGTACGTTGAGTTGGCAGCGTATGTAATCATCAAGCTGAAAATCCAGCCAAAACGGAACAACTATGCAAGTAAGCGAAGAGCTGCGGGGAGAGCAGACACGTTCGCGCTATTGTTTCGCAAACAGTTTAGAGTAGACTATTCTACGGTCGATTCATCGTGTCGTAAAATGCCTACACGCATGCTGCGTGCACATAGATACTTACAATTCCGTGAAGAACCGCATTGCCCGCCTAATTTGTTTTTTTGAAGAGGCACTTTCCCTTTTCGTTCTTATGTAAGGTGTCTCGTAGCGTCAAACGCTTATGAGCTTACCTAATGCACACAAATGCTTTTACTATCGTGAAGCGCCTTGCTCACGCACGCAGTGTGAATTCATCTGGGGACTAAGCTTGAAATGATATAGTCTAGATGTATCTTTTTTTTAAGTCAGCATATCAAGTGCGCTGTAGCCACGATTAACGTGCGCTTAGATGTGCGTATTTCGTGTATATACAAACAAAATGGTGCCGCTCGGGTTGGTTGCTGACTGGGCTTTGACGGAGACATCGCAGAGCATATACTTGAACCTTGACGCATTGCGGCTTCATCAAGAGGGTCAAGGCCATACACTCCCGAGCCAAGCGTGAATACTATTGTGCTTGGTCTGTACCAAGTTTGGTAAACTGTGCAGATAACATCATACAGACCTTACGCGTGTCTGAATTTTAAAATAATTACATTTGCGGTGGGAAAACTCACATTTGAGTAGACAGGCGAGCCTGGAGTGATTCTATTATTTCATGGCGACTACCTCGCGGCTGAAATTGTCCGTGAATGATAGCATTGCGGTCTCTTTGATTTAAACTCGGTGTTGGTAAAGCGCTACAGGCTTAGACAGCGTCTGACAAGTGCAGCCGGCTGGCAATAATGACGGCCGGCTCGAGGGGCGCTACGGGAGGATGTCTCTGCGCCCTCGTGGCAGCATAGCCATGAAGAGCCTGTATCTCCTAAGGGTGGCCGCCTGCGTTGTACTGTCTGGCGAAGCCTTAACGGTGGCGGCTACTCTGTCCGGCAGTTCATTCGATGAATGATGCTACGAAGGAGCGAATCGCTCGCTCGCGGCATCGCTCAGGTGACACAGCGCTTCAAGTAGTTTCACGGAATTTTTTCTCGGCTCACTATCATGCAGGACGCTGCCTTCAAAGTCAGGGAAGTAATAACAGTAATAATAATAATAATA
The DNA here is from genome assembly GCA_009760855.2 of Cristatella mucedo. Lineage (NCBI taxonomy): Eukaryota > Metazoa > Bryozoa > Phylactolaemata > Cristatellidae > Cristatella > Cristatella mucedo. The sequence goes on along the minus strand of WPIO01000001.1, from coordinate 20,225,204 downwards.
ATAATAGTGCACTTGATAAAGCGCCCTCAGAGAACTTAATCTCTCTCTCTAGGCGCTTAAAATTTGCTGCAAAGTGAAATGCAATTGAATGGTGAGTAAAATCATGCTTGATAAGCAGCATGAATAATATGGTTAGGGGTGACATGCACAGGGTTAGCATGCTAGTGTTGTTAGTGGCAGCATGCAGTACTCACCACGGCCCTCCTCTGGCGAGAACGCCTCTCCAGAGCTTCCTTGATGCCGTTTATTGCTCGCTTCCCGCTTTCCAACTCAAAAACGTATCTTTTTTATCAAATCATTTAGCAGGTTCACGCGATTCGTCCTTTATGTGCTTATGCGTGCTGACACTGTGTTCGCTGCTACTAATGTAATGTATCTTCGTCAGTAACTTCACAACGCAACAAAGGCTACGTGGGTGTTACGCACCGCCTAAGCGGCTTTCGGTATGCATTCAGTAGCCAACAGACTTCATCTCACGCAGCAAATAGAAAGTGAGAAGCACAGCTAAGTCAGGAGAGCAGTTGAGGTAGAGAGTAGCATGGAAGTAGCAGCTCAGGACCGCTGGAAAGGATGAGCCATAGTCGGCAGCAGGAGAGTAGTTGTCGTTGCGTAAGAATCTTGGAAGTGAGATCCTCAGTTCAGGACCTGCTAACCATATTTCTTGCTGACCCTGTGCATGCCACATCTATCCATATTGAGCATGCTACCACTAACAATTCGACCACGCTTTTGTTGTATAACAGTGGCTCCTGCGGCGACTGTTCTTGTGGGGTCTCACGGAGTCACAGCACGGGCGTGAGTGATTGAGACTCTCTTCATTACTCTCAACGCGTACATATATGAGAGCTCGATTAATCACAGCAGATGACAAGAAATGTAACATGCATTAATGGTCTGACGCTGCTGCGGTGCCTCAATCGATAAACCATTGGTCACAGGTGAGTCATGTACATCAGTGTCAGGGCTCTAATTAAATTACCACAGCAGAAGCCGCAGGCGCACACAACATTCATTAACAGCATAAGTAAAGCTCGTAGAGAGAGATCGAGTTCTCTGAGGGTGCTATGCAAACGTATGATTATTGTTAAGTTATACGGGACGAGAGTCTCGCCCTCGATGGACATTTGGATCTTGCTTGTGCTAAATGTGCCTCGTCCCAGCCATTCGCCGACGCGCATGAGACAAAGCTCAGCTACTACGAGATCTGCCGCTGCTGCCGCCGTCGAAGCCTCAGTAACACAGCAGCAAATCTGACCACTTCCTTAAAAAAATAATTCGGCATAAAATATTCTGAACATTTTAGTAAACGGGTTACATTTAAAACGCAACGATCGACTACCAAAATTCAGTTCGTTTTCATAAAGACCGGAAGCAGAGGTGCCGTAGTGTAACGGCTGCGGGCAGATAATGTGGCGGTTAAAGTAGTAATTCACCTTTGGATTTCCTAGTAGGCCGAGTCAAACCGTAGATGGCTAACAGTGATCTTGAGCTTTCGTACCGATTGACTTCCGTGCATCCTGTGTGCATTTAGAAAACATTAATTGTGTAAATGTCATCTGATCTATCAACGGGCTCGATTAATAGCCGAAAGCCACCTCAATCCAGTCTAATTAAGCTAAAATTGACATGCAATCGGCATGTGAAGCCTAAATTTGAGTAAGCATTTTAGTACATTATCATTTTTATGTAGCCGATACTTTTCATGCGTTCTCGTGCAAATCGGCTGCAAGAAGTTAGCCCGGGCAGCAATCCACGTTAAGCCACCTCAAATCCAAGATAAATCGGCTGGCGAAGCTCCAGCATAGATTGAATACACCGATGTATGCTGCATTTCAACCCATACAATTTCGCAAAATTCCACCCTAGTCTACTGCAATAGAATTGCACCGGCCAAGGCTGCAATCCACCGAAAAGCGAAAGAAATTCTATGCGAAAAGCTGTTTTTTTTATCCCCCATGACAGTACACTTTGTGACAACTATGCTTATACAATTTCATGAGTTGACATGGAAGTTCTCCTGCAATATCGCTGGACCAGTTTTAAATCGGGCCAAATCCTATCTGAGTGAGAGATGTCAAGAGTGTACCTGTAAATGGCTGCTGATCATCCGGGAAGTCGTTCAAGTACAGGGTACCGCGACCTCTTCGTCTGCAACTGGTGCAAAACTCGGCAGCTCATTTGGTCAGTCAAGGTTTGAGTACAATTGCCTGGCTCACTCTTTACTGACGATGTACTGTCATACCCTTTTAGAACAAAAGTAAAAATATAATTCATTTGTATAGCGTCCTAAGAGAACTTCATCTCTATTCAGGCGATTCTAATATGCCGCCAAGCTCGAGCCCACGACCTTGGCCGGGGCGAGCACCTAAACTACCGAGCCAAACCAGCACGGCAATGTCCTTTTGTAGCTCAAATCGCTCTAGAAGTGTACTTCTATGGATTTTACTGTGGGCTACTGATACATACATTCATTAATATCGCATACGTTGAGGTAGTCAAGGAACATTAGGTGCCTTAATGTAGTGTATCTCCCGTCTGCAAGTTAAACAAAGACTAAGTGGGAATTTTACGCAAGAGAACGTTCATGTAGCGTAACTCAAAGCGTAAGCGGCTTCTGTGGGCATATAGTGGCCAACGGAGTTAGTCTCACGAAACAAAAAGAAAGTCAGAAGCATTTCTGAGTCAGAGGAGAGCTGCTGAGGAAGTGAGTCGCAATGAAGTAGCAGCTCAGGGCGGTTGGAAACTATGTGTCCCAGTAGGTAGCATGAAAGACGCTGTTTCGTGACTGAGAGTGAGTTGCGAAAACTAGGACCAGCAGAGCAAACGTTTCTGTCGCTAACGATCTTTATGCGAAAGGATGGAACGGATAACGTGTGTTGCCCACAGAGGACTCGAGGGCTGAAGAGAGACGGCTGAAACTAGTGCAGCAGTTCAGCTAAGTATGAAGGCGCCAAGCCATGGTGGGCCTATTGGGCCAGAGCAGTATCCGTTGATCGATTGGGAGCCATGGCAATTCCTACAACAAAGCAGTCACATGGCAGAGCTTGGTGTTCGCCAACAGCTCCCTCAGTGTATCGTCCGTGGTCACTGGTTGAGCACAAAGACACCCGACCTGTCAAGAACAGTCTTAGCCTAGGGGTAAGGTGCTCACACTTCATGACCTAGGTCATAGGTTCGACTCTTGCAACTAGGAAGTTCCTAGTTCCCACTACGAACGGGATGTCGGGTGGTGGCCACCGGACAGTTTGTTTTCCCTTGTTTCCAAGCTCCATTTTCAGAGCATGCATCCAGGTCATGAACTATACTGCAGCCGCGGCTCGGAAGGCTATTATGTACGCTGTCTCGAAAGTAGCAGAGTAAAAGTTTAAACTTCCCAACTCGTGTATTTTCAAATATGACAAAGCGTGCTGCTATCTACCCGGCCACCTAGAAAGCGATTAAACGGGGGGGGGGGAACACAAGGCTCTACGACGTCAATACACAGTGTTCGATCACTATATCCGAGGCGAAGATAAGTAGTGCAGGTGATTGCATACTCAACTTTAATCTGTGTATGCACTTTTAATTTACTGTCACTATACAATAATAATACATTTGCATAGCGCCATCAGAGAAGTGAATCTCTGTCTAGGCACTTAACAGTTGCTGTATGGCAGTCTGGCCCTACGATGATCTACGACGGCTGCCCCTCGACCAGCAAGCTTTTTGGAATAGTCACGAGTTAATTCTGAAAGTCTTCTGGTCCCGAGTGAAGTCCTGGCATTGCTGCAGGCCGCCAGGCACAAAATTACAATTAATGTATTCTTAAGAATAAAGCACGTCGCCACAGGCTAATATTTAACTAGTTTCATGTCTCGATCCTTCTTAATACCACCTAGCTGTTCTTAGAGCAGCCTCTGCCTTTAATGCAAGCTTATGGAGCCATGTTATACTGTTGAGAGATCGAGCATAGCATTCCTTTATGTGAATGAAATGGTTTTCGATAGCTGCATAAGTATCGTTAATGTGATTGTCTTCTGTGACTATGGTCCCGATTGCCACAACTGCATAAACCTAGTCAAAGACTGACAAATGCTCCGCATTAGCACAGATTCACTTGTGAAAGCTACTCTGACGAGGTGTTCTTTTATTTGTTGCTTGCTCTCGAGGGAGTTGTTTGCTCTCTAGAGAGTTGTTTGCTCCCCGGAAAAGATATTTGCTTGTATGACTTGTGTGTGATTTAACTATGCGTTAGTAATGTAGTAATTCAATTTAGGAAAGTTAGGTGTTATAAATGTGGCCATCGGCAACAAAAGCTACCAGGGAATCGAAATAATTTGAGACTGGTAGAACTGATTTTCATCGGCCCAAACACGGAATACTTCACCTATACTGGTGACCTTTACGACATGCATGAAGTAACAGGGATGTTCTCGGAACATCCGATTTCAAATTCGAGTTTCCAAGACTAGACTATACGACTATATCTCGGTTCGACGTGAAAAACCATCACGATCAAGATAAATAATCCAGTAAAGCTACCCATATATTAATGACAACATTGAGCCGGTCTCCACCGAAGTCGAAAACAGCTAAGTCGTTGTCAATCGATATCTGACAAAAAAACTGCAGAAGGGTCAACCATGTTTAGAACAAGAAATATGATTACGTCTTACATCTTCAAACTTACAGGATCTTTCCACGCACATGCACTGCACATAAGCCCCGCTTACTAGCTGCACATGCACTACTAACCACCCCGATATAGCAACAGGTTTGCACCACCACATTAGCTAGCATAAGTGTCAACCACAAACTATCCAGTAATTCAATGCTTGAGACAGGCATCAAAAGGCAGACCTGCCATATTGGCTAAAGAATTATTTTCTAGACGCAATGTAAGAGAAAAGGTTCTAGCACAGAGCACCCACTGGAGCAACGGTTCTCAGCACTTTTATCCTCACTTGCCACTAAATCTCAAGCTGTTGCAGTAGCAAGCAGGGCATAAAGCATTCCGGCTAGTGGTGCCACACCAGCAAAACAGTGAATAGCCGTGATACATAAATACACTCAAAGGTGTAGTTCCGTTTCTGTAACGACTGCTGCTTCGGCCGGCAATGAGTGGTATACAGCGTTGCTGCTGGGTCAACATGTTCGTTCACTGATGGTAGGAGTGGCACAGCGGCACAGGAGCTTGAGGATGCTAGGCCGAATTTCAGCCAAGTACTTTTATCACATGCTCTGGAGCCGAGGACAGTAGACGGAGGGCAGCACGGCACATAGTCAGCTGCTTTGTGTAGTGGAGATACACCGAGATACCTAGGCCGCATTGAGTTCGGCGCGTGCTGCCGGCCACGGCCTTCGTGGCATTATGATGCCATTTGCTTTCACGACTAGTCCCAGTCCTGCTCATCATCGAGATCGTCTCCATCACCCTCTTCACCGCCGTCGTCTTCGCGTGGCGGTGGAGCCATCTGGATGTTTTGCAGCAGGTGCCGCATGGCATTCATCAGAGCGTCTATACCTTCTCGCAGGTTCTGCGGTCCGCCAGCTGCCCCTGCTTCAGCATCGGCTGCAGCCGGCTCCTAAGGCAAAGATGGTGCAGACACTGGCATGGCAGCAGTGCATTTGCAGTGTGCATGAGACAAACGCCGAAATGAGCCAGCGTAGGGGAAAAGTATCCAGTGGATCTGGGGCCTCCATCTTGATATTCCTACCGCCTGGCACTGGGCAGCAGTGGCTGCCAGCATTGCTCTGCAACGGGATATGGAGAGCGAACAAGACCATTCGTGGTGAGTTGCATACCTGTGGGTTGAAGTTGGGTAGCAGAGAGTGAAAGAAGGCTGACAGAGCGCTCTGGCTCTCCACACGACGCCGGCGCTCGGGCCTCTCGTATGACTGGATAGAATCCCTCGGTGGCAGCGGGTCGTAGCTCACGATGGGTGTATTGGAATACTCCTTCAAGGACAAGAAAATCCACCGGCTGCTACCACCATGGATATATGGAGCTCCCAGCGTCTAATGTGGCCTGCCTTGCCCCTGGGAAGTGGAGCCAGCAGATAGCACTAACTCAATAGTGCACGGTACAAGCCAGCTGAACCTGAGCCAAGTTAGCTGCGTTCGAGCTAATGCCAACGACCCACACAAGTTCTTGATTCTAAGGGCATTGGAGCAAGAAGGTAAGCGAACAGAGGCAAACAGCACAAATCAGCTGGCAGTGTATCCGAAAGTGGGCCGATCAACAAGTGAACCCGTTATTTACCTACCATACAGTACCATGCTGAACCTAGAAACAAAGAGATCCGATCATGTTCTCAAAGAAGTTTCAAGGGTTCAGCATTCTAACTTAAGGTTTGGCAGACAACTTGCTATGCTGCCAAGCATTAACTTTGCTACTGGTAGTACTTCTATGAGGCTGGTGGCATGCTTGATACCAATCGGTAGTGCTAGAATAAAAAAAAAAACCTATCCTGGACTATGACAAATAACTCTACAGAGAAGAAATATGCATAGGATCAAAGAAATTAAGATGGGAAATACTATGGCATATCATTGCAAGGGAAGGCTTTTCTCCACTGACACACCTTTCTCAACAATCCTGTTTCACCACTAGAAACCGCATGCTTCACGGTGTCGGCCCTACTGGCCAGCTCGGTGCCCCATCTACTGGACGGCACTTCTGCATCGGAGCAGGCTTCGATTAAAGCTTCACCGACTGTTGGTGACCTCACTATTAGGTGATGATCGTGCATGTCTGTTATCGCTTTGCTAGTGTTGCTTCTACCAAGGCTTGTGCATTGGGTATTTCTGTAGGAAACCCACTTGCAGCAAGCACAGGGAAAGAGGCCAAAACTATATATATATTTCCTGCATTGTCTCGAGCCGTCCAGCATGCTTTCCCCAGAGTAGTGCTGTGAATGTGTCAGTCTAAATTAGTGGTCACCAGGCCCAATAAAACCCCGACGACGGTCTTGAATGTTGCTTGAACCAAGACCGGGTTGAAATCGACCAACTGCTCGACAATAATCGATGCCACCACAATAGGCTTCTCATTCTTTTATACCTCTGATCAATTAAAACTGAAAGAGCTTCCATTGTCACACGTTACAGTATTTCAAACCATTTGCAATCCCCTCGAAGTGGCCTTTCGAATCACATGTTTGGAGTGTCTCCAGCAAGTTGCCAACGGTGGCAGTAATCTACTGCCACCCAACACAAGTCATCCTTTGCTTCAGATTTAAAAATTTCATTTCGATTCTGTGTGAAAGAAATCCTCTCTTCCTCATCCTACGTGATTTTAAAATTCATGTCGACAACTCAACTGATTCAGGTGCCGAATTTCATGCAATGACTGAGTAATTTTCTCTTGCAGTTCATGTGCATGACCCCACTAACAACATAGCTCACACATTCAATCTAATATTCTCCCTCGATTGCAGCTATCGTCTGCTACTAATACAAAATTCTGCCCATCTGACCATATGTGGATCTCACTCAGTCTGCAGTCTGTGTGTGCCCTCCTCCCCACCCTTATCACATTTGAATCACGAAACTTTAAGACCCTTGACACTGATGCTGTCCGAACGGAAATATCTCCATTGCCTCTGCTGCTCAATCATCTTTTCGATCTGTCCTCTAATAGTGGAATGGTATAACACGACACTAGCCGATGTTCTTAATGAGTTTGCTGCTCTGACTAAGCACACTATGCGCCCTCGTCAAGATGGCGGGTGGTTCAATGCAGACATTAAAAGATCAGGACTGATTGTTCATAGAAAGGAACACGAGGGTTACAGTAGATCATACCAATATACCCTAGCAAAGGCCAAGTAGTCTATCTTCTCTAAAAAAACAAAAAACATTGTCGAATCATAGATGCACAATCAAAAAATGCTGACGACTACCATCAACCATATTCTTAGCTGCTCCCAGGTCCCAGCACATTCCCCCAGTGATCTTTGTGGCAATCTTGAAATCACAACTCTAGCTTCTTTGCCAGCAAAAGATAGACAAGATCAAGGAGTCCATCTCTGAGCTAAGCCAAACCGGACTTATCTTTCCCACTAATACCCACACAGGACTCCTCTCCCTTCGATCTTTAGAAAAACTCAATGTCTCCATTCAAATATGCCACTACTGACCTCATCTTGAATTTAGCTCCCAATCTCAGGAGACTTCTACTTATCCAGACCTATTCCCATAGTATACTTCTTCGATACGTCGACATGCTGCTACCATGCATAGCTAGCATTATAATTATGTCCTTAGCCTCAGGTCTTGTCCCGGACCTTTCAACAAGGCAGCTATTAGGCTGCTCATTAAGAAGGCAACACTAGACCAAGAGAGCTTGAGCAACTTATCTCCCTACTGCCATTCCTATAAAATAAACTGGAGCAAGTAGTGGTAAACCAGGTAAATCTTACATTACAACTTCAACCAAGCAAGTAAATTCCAGTAAAATTTTAGAGTTACTCACTCCATAGTAAGTCTTGCTTCGTGTGTATAATGACAGACTTAGAAACGCAGACTTCGGTAGAGTCTCTCTGCTTGTTTTGCTTAATCTTTCGGCCGCGTTTGATATTCTTGATCCCAAAGTCCTTCTCAAGTGCCTCTCATACAGCACGGGCACCACTGGCACTGCACTGCAATGGTCTAGGTCTGATCTCAGCGGGAGACTCCAGAAAATTGATGTCAACAGCCAACAATCGTTAGAGAAGCCTCTGAAGTACAGGACATACCGAAGGGCTCCGTGCTTGGTCTGCATCTTTCCACAATCTATTCACAATTCGTATTGTTTCTCCTGCCGATGTAATCACCAGGTACACTCCAGGCTGCCATATCTATACAAATGACACACAGCTGTACCTGTGCTTTGATCTCTCCATGCCTTCCAACATGTCAAACTCTTTCAACTTGATTGCTGATATCCGCACTTGGATGGCGACACACCTACTCAAATTGAATGACATTAAAACCAACTTACTTGCAGTGGGGAAACCTAGCGCACACAGAAATTGGAAAACTTATCCCTTATAATGGACGCAACCAGCAACCCTTGTTGTACCGGTACAAAATCCCTTTCCAAAGTGACGCTGCCACTAGACGACCACGTGATCTCCCCAACCAAGTCTGCTTACTTTCAGCTACGTAACATTGCAAATATGTGGGCCTGCTTAGACAGGGATACAGCTTCCAAGTTGGTTAATCAATTCGTGACATTCCGTCCCGAATTCTGTAACTCACTACTCTTAGGTCTTCTGGTCTGTGCAATAAAGTGCTTACAACTGGTGCAAAACTGTGCACCAGGCGTGTCTGTTGTGAGAGCTGCAGTTGCCACATCATGCTACTTCTTGCCAACCTGCACTGGCTCCCAATCAAGCAGCGTATCGACTTCTAGGTTTTGTCATTCACGTTTAGGACCCTTCATTCTATGGCTCAAGCCTATCTATCAGCTATTCCCTAACTAGACTAGGCATCTTACCACCTGCTCTTCTGACTCAAATCGTTTAGCTAAGCCTCGAACCAAGGTCAAATACTTGGTAAATCGTACCTTAAGGTCGTACGCTCCCAAAGTCTAAAACTCACCCCCGAATGACGTCAGGACATGCCCTGACTTGACATCATTTAAAAAAAAGCAAAATAACCACCGGTTCCTCACAACACTCGTTGGGTCCTTGTGATTTGTCCTTTGTACCTTACGTGAGCACCCGCCATCTTACCCCTAACACTCAGTTAGTCTTTGCGCCATTATGGAGTTAGAGAAGTTAGTGTACAAACATATATACATAGCTCGGTCACATACGTCTTTGAGGTATAACAACCTTGCATGTGTGAACTCAACAGAAGTGATATATAGCAACTTGTATAACTTTTATATGCATTATGCATAGCATAATATATAGGTGGGCATACGGACATCTACATATGCATATAGATATATTGGCATTGCAGCATTTACATAATTAACTTTTTCATTATTTATCACCGTTAGGGTTTTCCCATCCACTACTTTTTCTTGTACAATATTTGCATCAAATATACTAACGACAGTCAAGTAAACCTATAGCATAATCTTACTTTCAAACTGCTTAAACAGCTTGAAGTTGCATCTACACTGATGAAAGTTAAGCCGGCTAATCCTGCCAAACTTGCCTCGGTTTTGTAATGCCCCGAACGAGAGCTGCACACTCTATTCAAACTGTTTAGCATGATGGTGGCCTCAAGCCTAGGCATTAAAGGTCAACCTTTTACCATAGGATCATTGGCTGGCCGAACATAAGGTAGTATGGATAGTGAAGTAAACAGATCAGCTGATCCAACAGCCTCCCTCATTTATATCACAGCAGAACAGCCTTGGCCCATCTGCTTACCCCTTTCAGCAGGCAATACAGGAATGTCTCCTGAAAGTCACACATCAGGATGGCCAGCAGTGGGTTCCACAAAATGTTAAGGGGAAAAGTAACCAAATGAAATAGATTCTTCAACTTATTGCAAATCGACAAAAGCTGATTGACAGCCATCAGATATGTTCACATATGGGCTAGCTAATCACAGCCCATCAAGGAGTATCAATGTTAGTGTGTAGACAGTTATTTCTAAATAGCTTTTAGACACAAGGTGGGTAATAGAAACTTGCCTCTTCTTTAGGCTACATTTACATGGTTTAACTTTTGAACGACCAACTTAATAATACTAATTTCCTATGATGATCACGCTACTCTTCTTTGATACAACTGGCCAAGGTTCTTTGGCGATCCTGCTAGTAGTATGAGATGATAATTCAAAAAGTTAGATCGTGTGTCTAGCTTTACAATAGACGAAGTGACCTCGTCGTGCTCAGAGCGACAGTCGTGCCTTAATAATTTCACAGAAGCCGAAGCACATTTAAAGAGGGCTAAAAGATTGAGAAAGCTGTAACACTGGTAAATGGCTGCCACTTTCACTTACTGCATATCGACACCTGCTCGGGAAAGCTACCAATAACCATTCGATCATGCTTCCTTTGCAGCACATGTAAAGTGCCGAGAAAGAGTTAAAGTTCTCTGAGGGCAATGCACAAACGTATTATTATTGTTATTATTATTATTATTATTACCATCCAACTTTGATCATACCGATGAAGCCACATGATACCACATCACAGCGCTAGCAAACATTCCAGGCAATCGCGGATTCCTCACAGCCAAGGTCATTCGGGAATAGCGAGCTCATACAAAGCCCAGAAGGACTCCATGCATCAAGTCCTTTTCCTTACTAGGAAAAACACACACGAGTAGGGCAGCATGGTCATTTACAATTTGCAACAATAGCAATACAAACCGGAGGTAGAGCAACCGCAACCGATTTCACTTCAGACATAATGATGTGACGGTACACGTTGACAGGGGTAGATCCACGAAAGCACGAGTCACGGGTCCGGGCATATCTTTCGATTTCTGCTAAAGTCGTAAGATCTGTGGATCTTTTTATTAGCCGGGTGACGTTTCCTTCCAACCACTGCACCACGCCAGCCGTCTTCCAACATGGGTGACAGCGATCTATGTACAGTGAGATGAGTTGCTGCAAGGCGACAGGTTGCCTGCAACAAACAAGTGTGAAATAGCAACATTGTTGGCTATGCCAAGTGCAAGAAGTCATGCTGTCCTAATAAAATAGCTAACTGTATTCGGTCCAGTAACTGCAGAATGGCTGGTGAATTTACATTAGGAAACAATGGTTTATGCAGTATACATGATGGCAGACCAGACGGACAACAAGACCAGCAAACATAGCAACTTTAAGAAACATCTTTGGAGACCGTGCATTTAGTTCGTATGCTCCCAAAGCCTGGAACTCCCTCCCGACCTGCGTCAGAACATCCCCTGACCTGACCACATTTAAAAAGAACTTAAAAACACCTACTTAGGACAGCATTTAGTTGGTCCCTGTGATTCTTCCTTCATGTGCTTATGCGTGCTGACAATGTGCATGCTGCCACTAACCATATTTGCATGCTGACCCTGTGCATGTCACCCCTAACCATGTTATTCATTTTGTTTATCAAGCACGATATTACTGACCATTCAATCGTGTTTCCCTTTGCAGTAAAATTAAAGCACCTAGAAAGTGATTGAGTTCTCTGAGGGAGCTTTATCAAGTGCATTATTATTATAATTATTATTAACATCGGCTAAGACTTGCCAGTAACTCCGAGCGGGCACCAATTGCAAAAACTGCTTGAGCACCCAGTGGAATGGTTGGCATGCAGAAAGAGTCACACCCACGAGAAAACTGTGTAGGATACATGGAAAAATATTGCACCTAGATGTTGACAAGGGCTTTAGTTTATTAATAAACAGAACCGACAGATGACACTGCAATTTGATCCACCGACCCTTTAGCTCCTCAAAGAAATCAGACACACTGTACATAGCCGAAACCACTAGTAACACAACAAAAGGGGTGCTAGAACTAAAGATATGCTACATCATTGCAAATTTACACACACGGCCTTTGAACTAAAGGCCTGAGTCATACCAAGTCACCTGTTTCAAAGGGTGGTGGAAAGTGGACCAATGAGCTCTGGCCCATTCCCCTGGCTCTCCATGCAGAGGCGTGTCAAGTGGCAAGGTGACTTAGACACCCTTTCATCTTCCTACGACTAGCTGCCTCTGGTACGGCCAAGGTCCGACTGCCCCTTGTCCTAATCCTGTCTATGCATATGAACTTTTCAGTTAGAACTCAACCAGAAAGCAACCATAAAACAAGTAGAAAGGTCCAAATTAGTACATTAGTAGAAAGAAGTTACACACCTAAGCTGTGCATCAGGACCAAACAGCTTTCCAGCAGTGGCATCAAATTCGGGATTTACATTTATCTTGTCCAGAAGTGGCATCAAAAGTCCAGGAAACATCATTAGTGCTGACTGCAGCTGGAAAGCAAAATATAATCAAGGCTGTAATCTGGTACGAGAAGATGTGATGAAGCCAAACAGCAGACATAAACCAAGTCAATTCGTGAAACTAAGAGCTTGAACCGCATCATTTAAGCAACGAATTACATATACAGTGGTCGCTTGCTAATATGCAAGAAGATATCACCTATTGCAGCATCACATTAAACTGTGCAACACAATTATCAGTAGCAACAGCCATACAGAATTTCAGGGAAATCACAGCACAAAAATTAACATCAAACCACATAGCTGTGCTTGAGTAAGTAAATGAGCCATGCCAGCCAACACCAGAACCGGTCACAATAGGCTAGTAAAATTACTGAAGGAATCTGACCAATCGAGGACTCAACGGGTCAACATATCAAGAGCTCATAGCAAAACAGTGAAGCCTTTTGTGGCTACAAAACAAGTGTCGTTCCATCCAATTATGTTAATACTAATGATCAGAGAGACTTGGTAAAATTGATGAAGCTTTCATGACCAGCACTGCTTCACAAATATAAGTATAAAATAAAGTACATTATCAAGTACATTATTATTAAGTAAAAGTGTCTATAGATTTTGGTTTTTCTAGGGTGCTGTATAAATGTCATAATATTCATATTATTATTATTATCAAACATACACTACAAAGTATGATCCATTAATGTTCTTATAATGCTTCTCCGACAAGCTCGAACATTAGGCCATATATATGTCAGCAGGTTCGATGGTTTATTTGCCTGCACGGTAGGCAAGATGGGCATTCAAGGACTCATCTTGGATGCTCTGAACCAGAAGAGCATGCCCTGCATAATATGCTCGAAGGAGGGTGCAAGGTGGCACATCTCGTTCTCGTCACCCGATACCAAGCGGTAGCTAGCTTTTCTTGTCATTGCAAAATTCTCTTCCGAAAACTAAAGTTCTTGCGAACACCGTCTACAGAAACTGATTGCTTCTCTAGCTTCTTTGTCGACAAGATTGACAAGATCAAGGAGTCCATCCCTGGGGTGGAAGCCCTCCACCTAGAGTCCTGTCCCTCAATTCAATGCAGCACCTCAATGTCTACATCCAAGGAGGCCACTAGTGACCTCGTCCTAAAGTTCATGTCCCAATCAAAGAAAACTAGTCTACTGGATCTTATTCTAACTGTCCTGCTCCTACGTTGCATTGATCTGCTGCTGCCATGCATAACTAACGCAATAAATATGTCGAAATCTAGGATTCATGTTCCAAAGTGACCTCTCGTTAGACGACCACATCAGCTCCACAGTCAAATCTGCCTACTTTCAGCTACATAACATTGCTAAAATTCGGGCTTGTTTAGATAAGGATAGCACGTTTAAGTTGGTCCATGCATTCGTGACACCCCGTCTCGACTACTGCAACTCACTGCTTACTGGCCTACCGGCATGTGCGATCATGCGATTGCAGCTGGTGCAAAACTCTGCAGCCAGGCTTGTCTGTCGTGAGCGTCGCAGTTGCCACATCACACCACTTTTCGCCGACCTGCACTGGCTCCCAGTCAAATAACACGTCGACTTCAAGATTCTGTCACTCACTTTTATCTCCCCTCGTTATTTGGCTCCAGCCTACCTACCAGATCAATTCCCCCACTAGGCTAAGCATCGTACCACCTACTTTTCGGAATCTAATTGTTTACCTATACCTGGTACGAACCTCAAATCATTTAGAGACCGTGCCTTTAGTTCGTATGCTCCCAAAGCCTGGAACTCACTTCCGAACTGCATCACGACATCTCCTGATTTGTCTACATTTAAAAAGAAACCAAAAATGCACCTATTTAACACAGCATTGTTTAGTGGGTCAATGTTATTCGTCCTTTATGTGCTTATGTATGCTGACACTGTGCATGCTGCCACTAACCACACTTGCATGCTGACCCCCTGTGCACGTCACCCTTAACCATGTTATTCTTGTTGTTAATCGAGCATGCTACCACTAACCATTCGATCGTGCTTCCTTTGCAGCAAATGTAAAGTGCCTAGAAAGAGATTGAGTTCTCTGAGGGTGCTATATCAAATGTATTACTATTTTGCAGCTAAGATGTTTACAGCATATCTGTTTACTGTTTGACCTTGGCACGCAAGAAATTACGTGTTTATGGACATGTAAACGCTTCCTACTTATGGCTTGAGTCCCAATGTGCCGAAGCCTACTCACCATACCACCAGCAGATTTGGCTTTGCCGACTATTAACAATGCACTTGTTGGTTATGATCGTGCATGCCTATTATCGTTGCGCTATCGCCATTCAAATGCATTCCTAGATGAGGGTGCTATTGCTAGGGTCCGTGAATTGGTCATTAAGAAAAGAATGCCGACCCGAAGCTGCAGTGGTAGGCGAGATCCATTTGGCCGGAAGGCCTGCTTGTTTGCTATTTCCAGCATTGTCTCGAGCCGCCCTGCGCGATCTCCCAAGCGTTGCACTGAATCACTCTAACTTAGTGGTCACCAGACCTGCTATAACTCCAGAGCCCTATCTAAATGCTTGTCTTTGGAATTCTTGCTTTATGTGCAATAAACCACTAACAATACATGACATGACTCCAAGTGACTGTGATAATATCACAGTGATATGATCTCAGTCGCCATTAAAAATCTCACAAAGAAATAAAGTCCTTGTGGTGAGCTCGAGTGGTGATCACTTCTGATACTTGCAAGAGGCCGCATATGTTAGAATATGGTAGCTACAGCACCAATATCCAGAATAAAAGATGTATGTTTAAAAGCCACGCAAGAAAGGTAGCAGCTAATAACAATGAATAGGTGCTTAATCCTAGCAAGATAACATGGGCGCAAAGTCACTTACCATACGGTCTGCCCGACTCAGAAAACCAACATCGTTTGGGGCACCATCGTCACTTTTGGAGCAAGACAGATGATATAGTGCCAAAGGTACCGAGTAAGCGAAGTTAGGAAGCTTTGAGAGATTGCGTCGTGGATCCCAGTCATCAAATAATTCCACTAGGAAGCCATACTCTTCCGACTGCAGGGCATAGCAGTCTATCATGAGCAATACACAGAGTGGATCACCATCCGGGTCGAGGCTATCAAAAATAAATCAATCGTTGTCGATGAGGTAACGATGCGACAAAGAAATAATGAAATAAACACTGCTGTACTCAGGTGGCAGCAAATAAATACACCACCTACTAACTTAAGGCTGGCAGTTGCTACTTGATAAACCGATCGGACCACCCATTTAAAAAGTAAGTATATAGTGCCTAGCCCATTGACAATATTTATGATAGCACTGCCAATGTTGTCTTCATAACACCAGCCTTCTCCAATAATGTCTTTGCACAAATTTCACTATGGAGGCTGAAATTTCATCTATTTAGCAGAATTTCCGTAAATACTAAGCTCAATCATAAAATAGTGTCATTGCATGAGCATGCATGTGTGAAGACAACAGAGCTATGTGACCCAGTAACAAGAATGCTCTTGAGCTCATTTCTCAGTAAATCGAAAGCAGAAGCAATTTTAGAGACCATACCAAAACCTCTAATAATAATAAGAAGAAGAAGGCAGAGGAGTTGGAATTTCGTATAGCTGGGCAAGAAAATGAAAGAACCTGTGAGTGAGTGACTGAACTTCCAAGTCGACACGCTCTTTGATGGCAAGCCAGTGCTGTTGGAGGGAACTGGTTCAACGAGGCACTAGCAATGTTCACGACTGACAAGCTTAGCTACTGAGTTGCGTACCATCTGTAGGCATCTTATAGCAGAGGCATGAATACTTGCCAGGATGCAGTTACATTTTGTCTAGACGGATGTCACAAATGCCTGGACTAACTTTGCTCAATACCCTTAACTAGAAGAAAATGTCATTTGTATAATATCCAAAGAGAACTTAATCTCTGTACGATCGATTCAGATGTGCCACAGGGCTTGAGCCGACGGCTATGGTCGTTATTGGTCAGCTACTTATCTTAAGAACATACCAGTATTGGGAAAACCTAGCACTTGCCGATTCAGCTCCCTACCCCTGATTTAATTCTGGACTTCGGCTCGGTTTTTAGGATAAAATAGCAGTATGCTCCAAATTTGTTTCGTGAAAGTCACATAGATTGTTTGGCTTTGGCTATTTGGAATTTATTCTGTGGTACTACTTGCATTTCAAAGGGCCATTTTCCCTAAAGCCTTTCAAAAACACATAGGATGCAAGATTCAAGGGGTGTCAAAAAGCTTTTGACTAGCAGTCTGTGTGTAGTGCATGACACTGTTACTGCTACCAGCTGCTAACTGCTAGTGACATTCATGCGAACACGATTTCCAATTTTCCAAAAATACTGTAGAATGTTCATTCAAGATAAAAAAAATTTGATGAATCAAACATGAGTATTCTCGGACAACATATATCATGTAGCATCTGCATGAAATCTAGGTGTCCTGTTCCAAAGCGACCTTTCACTAGATGCTCGCATAAGCTCAACAGTCATGTTGGCCGTTCTCCAGCTGCATAACATAGAGAACATGCGAGCTTGCTTAGGCCGTGACACCCCGTTTAAGTTGTCCACGTAATTTCGACAGCCCACTCAACTTCTGTAACTTACAGCTGGCAGGCCTCAAGGTCTGTGCAATAAGTTGCTTACAGTTGGTGCAAAACTGCAGCCAAGCTTATCTGTCGTGAACGTCAGTTGCCATATCACAGCACTTCTCCTCGACCTGCACTGGCTCTCCATCAAGCATCGTATCGACTTCAAATGTAAAGCGCTTAGAAAGAGATTGAGTTCTCTGAGGGAGCTGTATAAGTGTAATATTATTATTATTCAAGGCTTTGTCACTCACTTTTAAGTCCATTCACTCACTGGCCCCAGCCTATCTATCGGAACTGCTTCCAAATCAGGCCAGGCACGGTAAGACATGTTCTTCTGAATAGTTTACCTGTGCTATGAACCAGCATCAAATCTTAAGGAGACCATGCCTTTACTTCGTTCTCTCAAAGCCTGAAGCTCATTCCCGAATCATGCCACGACATCCCATGAATTGACCACATTTAAAAAGTAGCTAAAAAGCACCTGTTCTGCAAATCACAATCTGGGTCCTTATAAATTGTCCTCTGTATGCTTATCCCAGATGGCATTGTGCATGCTATCACTAACCACATTGACATACTTCTTTAAATAAAAATAAATAAATAAATCCTAGCTGATTAAACAGCCTCTTTTTGTATAGCGACAGAAGAGCCTTTATGGATATCTCCACCGCTTGCAATGGCGATAAAGAATCACCCATGGCAGGAATCGAACCCACGACCTCGGGACCGAGGTCGTGAAAGCAATCACCTTACCCAGTGTGCCATCACGGCTCCCTCACTTTTTTACCGTAGATGAACGTGCCTAGAAAGAGATTTAGTTCTCTGATGGAGGAATACATTAATGTCATTATCACTACTCTTATTATTGTTGCTATTACAATTATTAATGGTAGTCAATGTAATAGGTTCATAAAATGTTCACAATCGTAGGAATGAATAACATTGCTAGAGACTCCTCTTTTGCACGACAGGTGGTGTGGCACTATTCATTAAGCTGTACATACTAGCTGATTTAACAGCCTCTTTTGTATAGCGATAAAAGAGCCTTTACGGCTATCACCACATCTGGCAGCGGCGATAAAGGATCGCCCACTGCAGGATTCGAACCCACGACCTCGGAACCGAGGTCGTGAAAAGCAACCGCAGGGATTTACTGCAAGTTCAAGCTATGGCAGCACTATACTACTGACGTGCATCCATAAGTAAATGCATATACCATTCTAACAGCAGTCAAAAAAACATTTAGCCTTGTTCTCAAGATTGCTACACAAAAAGTCGAGTACAATAAAGCTTTCATGAACGATGAATACATGCTCTAGCATGATATTCAATACAAGCAGAGTATAGCTGGGAATTCTATAAGGGGCACCACTTTTTAACGGCATGGCTGAATTTCTAATGGCATGGATACCACCTTGGCCTAGCAAGAGCCGGCTAATCATAGCAGGTGGCACAGACCACACCGAAAGGCTAAAGGCTTCCTGAAGAGAGGCTACAGCAAGCAGGCCCTCGATGTGCACACAGTTTAAGCAATCTAAATTGCAAACTAGGACAGTGAGAAGCAGGGCAGGAATAGCACAGCATTTAGTGCCGAGACACGGCGTGCCATTATTGTATGGAGAAAATTCATTATGTCCATACTTTGAATGACCTGTCGGCATGCATTCGAAATTGACAATATAGTTTACACATCAGGCGTGATGCATAACTCATATGACATATGTATGCATACAATTTTTTAGGAACACCACGAGCATGCAATTAAAAAGTTTTACCTTAGTTGATAATGGTCCAAGAAAACAGGGTCTAATTTATTGAGCAGTAGCTAAAATGTATTGTGCATATACTAAACAAAGTTAGCTCCACAGCAGATAGTCATATTAGGCAAAGCAAATTGACGACTGAATAACAGCACAATCTGTTCGAGTAAAGCTGCACTTCTATGGTGAGTCTGGCTTCCTTCCTGCTTCAGTACTACTTGAGTCTTTGATGCATACATCAACAACATTGGAGGCGGTCCAAAACTTAGGGAGGACTTAACAAAGACTCAGCAGCCAAACGTGGTTTTACTTATTTGCCAAGACTCAAGCAAGACTTAACAAAGACCAACCATAGGTACCATCAAGGGCATGCCTTCTTAACTGCTTTGAAAAAACAGCAGACAAATCGACTGGCACAATCATCAAAGCATTCCCCGAAAGCCCGGTTTATGGAACACTACGAGTTCGTCATATAAAAATCAGATAATGAGGCAGCGGCGATAAAGGCAACAGTGAAAGGTAAAATTCACTGGAAGGTACATCTCAGAGGGAAAGTTCCTATCCCTAACGAAAGCAATTTTCCCATGACTACTCAGGGGGGAAGCAAGTAGGAAGCAAGACTTAGCGGAAGACTGACCGTGTAAACTTCCTACAAGAAGGAAGCAAGACCGAAGTAGGACGGAAGTAGGATAGAAGCAGGTAGGAAGCATAACTTAACGTGTAAACACGGCTTTAGTTAAGTGACTGGTAATTTTGAGATCATTGAATAGGGCAGTAATGCAGGTAATCCAGCACTAGCTCATCTTCCAGGATGTAGGCTAGAGGCGTGGACAGTAGCAAAACCGATCGAAAACTGTAATATAAAATGTACTTTGATATACTAAGATATAACGAACAATTTTCAGACAGGACGAATTGGTAATCACTCTTCTCTATCCCTTTGCACAAACCCCTGAGCACACCTAACGTGGGTTAAGGTAAGCAGCATGCCAAGATGAAGCAGGCACTGTAATGATTGATAAATATCTACGAAAGACAGCAACAATAATTACACACAAAAGAATGGAAACAAATTCAAAGATTAAATTCTACCAAACTGATCTTGAAATAGCCATCCAGCAGAAACCTCTGGCAGGTATGCATGCAGAGCACAAAGAAACGAAAAAGCCAAGCTTACTGTGATGAAGGCAAAGCTGCCTGGAGCAGAGGAATCTTTAGCTGAGAATTTAACGATTTAAGTCCAGCGAAGGTAGTGACCGCAGCCGGAAGGAAGCAAGTTACAGACTTTCGGTTCAGACAAAGACACACCAAGCCTCATGCCCAGTGAAAAAAAGGGAGGGATGATTGCAGAGCAGTTCTCTTAGATCTATCTGCAGCATTTGAGACTATTATCCCCCAGATACTTCTGGAGTGCCTCTCCACATACCTAGATTTCACGAGCACAGTGCTAAATGGGGTTATGTACTATCTCCGAGAAAAATGCTAGAGTGTAGACGTAAATAGTTTCGGTTATCTAAGAGTCATTGTATGGGGTACCTCAGGTTTTAGTCTTAGGCACCTTCTTTTCACTACTTATAATCTCTCTCTGGCCTATGTAATTGCCAAACATAATCTCGGCTTTCATATCTATACTGATGACAACCAGCTCTATCTATAATTCGATTCATCTACGCCTTGCTCCTCAAGCGACTTTATTAACTTCCTTGAAGCCTGCATCGACAACAGTCACACTTGGAGTACCACTAACTTCCTACAGCCTAACGATGATAAGACCAACCTAATAGTTATGTGTAAAACTTGTGTCGCCCGAAATTTGGAGATCTCACCTTAAAGTTGGAAGACCTCACTTGCAAGATTGGTTATTCTAGCAGCACTCTAGTGACGACTACCCATTATCTGGGCATGCTATTGCAAAAAGACTCAATTGGATGATCACATTTACTTCAAAAGCAAGTCGGCCTACTTTTAGCTAAAGAACATCACCAAAATCAGGGCCTGCTTAGACAAGAGTACGACCGCCAAACTATTTTACACGTTCGAGACATCGCTTCAAGATTATTTCAAGTCCCTTTATTCAGATCTCTTTGCCTGTGCCCTTAATCATCTGCAACTGGTGTAGAACGCAGAAACATGTGTGTTCGGTCTGTCATAAATGGCATAGCTATCATAGTCAATCAATGTCATCAATAGCATGCCACATCATACTTGGCTCCCTATCAAGCATTGAAATGTTTTCAAGATCTTAGGTCTGGCTTACAGGTTGACTAATGCGCTTGCACCAGCAGACTTATCTGACCTTGCTTCTTTAGTATGCTTTTGCACCACCTGCTCCCCCAGCATCTAGTCACGGCATCATCCTTCACACTAAATTGAAATCTTTTGGTGATCGAGCCCTCAGCTCATATGGACCAAAAGTCAGGAATTTACTTCCGGCTACGGTCACTACCTTCGCTGGACTTGAATCGTTAAATTCTCAGCTAAAGATGCATCTGCTCCAGGCAGCTTTCCATTCATCCCAGTAAACTTGTCTTTTTTGTTTCCCTGTGCTCTGCATGCATACCTGCCAGAGGTCCTAGAAATTGATGGCCTTGCGAGTCTTCTTATGTGCTTTTGGATGCTTGTCTAAGCATGATACCTTGTTAATTACTTACTCTTGCTTACTGCTTCTTTTACAAGGAGTTGCAAAGCGCCCGGATAGAGATTTAGTTCTCTTAGGGTACTATACAAATGACGTATCTTTATCACTATCACTATCATTATTATTAGCATTAACATAATCACCCTCTATGTTAAGTCGCAAATTTATTTTGGATGAATGTCCACACAGGCCTGTCCATTTCCACCAATATCTACAGCATAATCTCCAATTTCACATTTACCGGAAATCCACCAACTTACACGTATACATGTCTCTTTATATGCACGATCACACAGTAACGACAATGCAGAACATTTTTTATAAAGTAAAGGCTCGGAAAGGCAGGCCGCGCAAGTGCTACAGTTTGAGGTCAGAGTGGCCGCATCACACATACCCAAGAAGAAGCTTGCACAGCTCCAGAGCGGTTCTGTAACATCCTCTGCCACTGGTGAAGCGAATCTGACGGAAGAGGGCAACAAAGAAGCCCCTAAAAAGGTGTACGAGCAGGCTTACTAACATTTATTAAAAAACTGATTCCAAGTTCAATAGCTGCTGCCTTAGCATAGCACAGCTGTCTAAAGCTGTAAATACTGCATAAGCAGAAAAGTATCATGTTTCAGCACGCACCTGTTTTCCCATTGCCGATAATCAAGCCGGCAACTACTGGTTGTTAAATTGAACAGTGGGTGAAAAGCCATCTCGAAGACATACAAGCTTCTTTCTGTAAGAAAGACAGTGGGGGGTCAGCAGTGCAATCACATCTATAGAAGCAAATAGCAGATGTAGCTTCAGCTCAAGCTACATAAATATTAATAACACAAGCAGATTGGCCACTACAAGAGACAGGCATAGCAAAGGGGTTGAATGTTAAACAAACAGGGCTAAAGTAGATGTTCAGCCCTGACAAAATCTTGAAAGTGGTTCATACCAGTTTCTACATGTGCAAATGGATCCATCAGCCCCAAAGACACAACCGTCTAACACATTCAACAAGGTCAGTCACATGCCTATTATTAGAGTGCCTATGCATAAGAAACGGAGTCAGAGGCTTGGCATGATATATGAACAGAAAGCTTCGACTAGCAACAAGAGCTGAAAGCATACCGATGAGATCAGCAGCCATCTGCAGATCCTCACTCATGCGACAAACGTCACTTAACTGAAGCAATGAGTCAATGTGATATGGATGAAGATTCAGGATAGCCTTAAAGAAAAAAAGATTAATGACAGGCTGACAGTTTCATTTATTGAAACATCACATGCAAAAATATGACCTTTATTATCCAAAATAACAAGTACAAGAGACAGGATGAATTAATTACTGAGTATCTAAACACACTGTCCTCAAAGTCATTGATGGCACATTATGCAGCAACAGTCATTAGCAGCAGCACCAGAAACACATTGACAACACAAATTGTCATCATTAGCAGCAGATCAGCATGTGCAGAGTAGTTGCATGAGAGTAATTGCACGGCAGTTGGGTCTTTGAAGGGGCAGAATCTTCTGCAAACATGAAGCAAGGAAGTGGAACCAAGCCAAAGCCCATACGCAAGTTTTTACATGCCTTCTTTTAGGTTTAACAGAGTTTTAACCGTAGCCCGTGCATTAGCACCTGTTCAAGGCACGTTGTGTAAGCTAGGCTGGGATGAGATGAAAGCTATGGCACGATAGTTCTGTTTGGGGCATGCCAGACCGAAGTTCAACCAGTTGAAAAAGTTGGCAAAATCAGGATCGATGAACCTTACAAATCAATAACAGCCGAGTGCAGAATGCTATGAACAAAACGCGACCGAATAAGGAGGGCTGTGGGGCAAGTAATAGTAGCACAAAGCTACCCAGGTCCCTGGACGAAAATAAACCAACCTACAGAACAAATGCAACAAACAGGACCAAGTGGTACAGCGGTCCAATAGCATGGGCCATGATGGACACAGTTTAAGCAACAGCCGGCAGCAAAGCATGTCGAACAATATCAGCTAGTAAAGAGCTTCAATAGAAGGAAAGCCGTGAACCAACTTCACCCGCCAGGCCTCTACATTCAGACCTCAACAGTGCATAAACGAATCTGAATTTATGTAGCGCCAGACTTAGTCCGGACTTTCGAGATGCCACTGAACCAAGTAAGAATAAAGCAAATAGACCAGTATCCAAGAATGGTAGCTCAACCATTCTAAATTAAATGGACAAAACCCTTATCTCTATAATGAGCAGTGACATCGTCATGGCAGGAAGAATCACCAAGTTGTCCTGGCAAGCCACGCCTCAGAGGCATGCCAGACAACTTACTTTGGCTAACCACTTCTGACCTAGGAGAAAATGGCCTACAGGCAGAATATGCCCAACAACTTTCATATTTGTCTATGTAGTGGCATACATCCTCTTACAACCAGAGGTAGACTGCTGCTTGTCAGCAGTCACAGCAAGAGATAAAAAATTGCCAAGCACACCACCCTTGTCCCTCCAATCATACCTGAGCAGCTGGCTAAAAACCACGTGTTTCTGCTCGGCATGAACTACTCAGCAAGGAAGGAAATGAACCCAGCAGACAAACATTAAAACTCAAATGCATCTATAAACCAGTGTATCTCAGTGTCCGGTGCCATTGCAGTACTTGCACTCCATCCTTAATTCGAGCCAATGAGATGCACAGTATGAAAGCAGCAGGACACAGTACTGCAAGTCCAAATGACGACTACTGCATGCTTGAAATCATTACAGCTGAGCTATTCAGGGCTGTGATGGTATCACCTACTACTATGTTGTCGGGGTTCATTGTATCCACAGCTTCCCAAAACATCGCCTGAACCTTCTGATAATCAGGACTATGCTCAAACACGAAGTATTGGCAGTTGCTAAGGAACTGCGTCGGCACCATTGATATGCCTGTTAAAAAAGAAGCAAGGAAGACGTTGGCATCATGCCTGCCACGGCAACTACAGGTGCCAAAGCAATAGCGCTGTGCAACAGGTTCTAAAAGCCAGAAAAACGCACGATAGACAATCCACCTGGAACGTCTTTATGGGCAAAACGTTCAACAGAAATGGGCAAAACGTTCAACAGAAATTACATTCATATTCATTTTTAGATGTACCAACCTCGAGGGACAAGGTTTCTCTGACAGAGCATACTAAAATGTGTATACTTGTGGCATAGGTCCTCCTAACAAAGCATGGGTCAGAACAGCAGCAAGTACAATTGAAGAATTATAAGACTGCAACAAATAGCACTAAATCAGCTGATTTGTACCAAAGGGACCGATTATCTTAATGGGAATGAATGACTAAATGCAAACTTAAACCACTCAAGCACAAAAGTATCTTCGATCCCTCACTTATGAGGACCAACCATTTGGTAACGGTTTCTATACTGCATCTGTAAAGTGCCTAGGAAGAGATTCAGTTATCTGAGGGTGCTACATAAATGTTTTATTTAATACAATGCCTTTCACGAGGCATTTTTATAAACCAGTAAGTACAACAAAAAATTGAAGAGAGAAAGGGTTCGACCCGTAACATATATTCAAAAATAGCAGACCACCCGATTTTACAATGCCTTGAAAACAAATGCACTGTCTGTTTTTGGAAGTACCAGTAGCATGAAAACGTGAGTGCATCGGCTATGCTCATTTCTTAGCATCGAACTATCGCCAACCGGCAAGCCTAAAACTATCTAGCTGACTGCTTTTACGAAGGGTAAAATTTGGGCTTTGCGCCAAATGGGACTTGTAAAGCTTCAATCGCTATACAATTTCGAATTTAAGAGACTTTGGTGAGGTAGAGCATGAAGAAGATCGCTTCAATAACCTAAAGATACTCAGCCACATGCGTGACACTATGCCCGCTAGGACGGATTGATAAAAAGTGCATCTTTAGACATAATTTCAACCCTTCAAGGGTCCATATTCAAAGTCTACAGGCTGCTGCTGAGAAGCTAATTTGTAGGGATACGATCAAGTGTTGCATAGATGAATCAGGTATGTTTGCTCAGAATGCAAAAAAGAAGTCAGTTCTGCCCGTCAAGCACAAAGTGGCTCATTTCGAGTAGGCTGAGGCAAGAGCACACTGGACCCGGAAAGACTTGAGCAATGAGAGCAAATTTGCTCTTTTTGGTAATTGAAAATGTGTACAGTATGTACATCGTTGCTGCAATGAAGGTTTCAATGATAATTAAGGCCAAATGGGTCATGATCTGGGACTGCTTTTGTAGCAGATACCTGGTATCATGATGAAAGGCGTTTATTTAGAACTAATCCCAAGCATTGTAGTGTGGGTGTGTTATCGCCAGCACGTGGTTCCACCCCAGCTGACGTTCCGTCCGTTCAACTGGCTTGCTCCATGCCGGCATATGATGCGTTCCTTGCCGCTCAATTCACTTTCTGCCTGCGCGTCGGCCTGTACGCACGCTATCCACTCTACTCTCTCTTATCACCACGTGCTCCGGAGCAGCATGCACGACGGATACTACATCAGTATGTATGCTCACTTGCTCGTGTTGACTGTATTCAATACAATACAGCGGTCGTCGACAACAATTCTCTTTCTGGAGGGGGGCTTCACTCTTCGCGCCATGCCGCTATCGTGCTCCCACGAGCCCCTATAGTAGTACCTTGCACAATCAGCCTTCATGGAGATAATTTTCCATTCAAAATTTGAACACCGAGCCTAAGCATGCAGCGAAGGGAGTTCAATATTTGTCTGCTATGTTGAATTTAGTTTATGGCCATTATGCTAATAGAGTTGCCCAGTCTATTTTCAGACCTAATCCCATTGTGTCTCGTTAAGTGAAAGTGGTAGAAGGCTCAGAGCTCAGGTAAGTCGTATCACATCGTAAGTATGTTAATAAAAATTTAAGAAATGAGTGACTTCTCTGACAAATTTAAGCGTATACAAGCATCCACCATTGTACTAAAAACAGTGATCTTGATCTCGTGATTATACATACATTAGGCATCTTTCACTATCTATACTCTTCCACTCGCTGGTTACATCGCCAAACAAAATCTTGGCTTTAATTTCTATGCAGGTGACACTCAGCTCAACACATCCTTTGAGCTTTCTCAGGCTTTCTGTGCATCAGACTCACTTACCTCCCTTGCAGCCTGCATCGACGACATTAACATTTGGATGGCCACTAACTTCCCAAAGTTTACCCACGATAAGACCAACCAGGTAAAGTACCTAGAAAGAGACTAAGTTCTCTTCAGGTGCTATAACAATGTATTAATAATAGTAATATTATACTTATGATCAAGCCTACTTCTAACTTAACCTTGGAAGACCTCTACCTCAAGATTGATTCATTCAGCATCACTCCCATGATGTCTGCCTGCTTCACTGGCTCCATATCAAGCATGGAAACCTTTTCAAGATCTGGCTTGCAGGTTGCTTAACTCGTTCACAGCAGCATACCTAACCAAACTCCTTGCTTCTTTAGTATGCTCTTGCACTACCCGATCCTTAGCATCTAGTCATCTTGCAATCCTTTGCACTAAATTAAAATCTTTTGATTATCAAGCCTCAGGTCGTATGCACCGACAGTCGGGAGCTCACTTCCGGTTATGATGACCAGTTGCTTT
The DNA here is from genome assembly GCA_009760855.2 of Cristatella mucedo. Classification (NCBI taxonomy): domain Eukaryota; kingdom Metazoa; phylum Bryozoa; class Phylactolaemata; family Cristatellidae; genus Cristatella; species Cristatella mucedo. The sequence goes on along the minus strand of WPIO01000001.1, from coordinate 20,197,773 downwards.
GAACTTGCATTTTTAAAGTCTCAGCTTAAGAAGCATCAATTCCGGTCAGTTTTCCCTTCACCACAGTCAACTTGTCTTTTTTTGATTCCGTGTGTTCTGCACGAGTATCTATGCATGATATAGTGCATGTTACCAGTCAGAGGTCCTACAAATTGGTGGCCCTGAGTGTCTTCTTATGTGCCTTTCTTGCTTGTCTGAGCACAACACCTACTTGTTATCAACTCTCGCTTATTGCTTCTCTTGCAGCTAGTTGCAAAGTGCCTGTAGAGAGATCTGGTTCTCTAAAGGTGCCATACAAATGATCTTTTATTATTATTATCATCATATTAATAGAATTGAAAGCAGCAGCATCAATATACTAATCCTCCTATACTTGTCGGCAGTATACGATACCATCAACGATCACTTCTTCTGATACTGAGACTAACAGTGGGTTTGATTGAGACTAACAGTGGGTTTGATTTGGCCGTGGCATGGTAACAGTCATACATGTCTGACCGAGTTAAGTTCACACGGTGTGACAGTCATGTCTCATCTAGCAAACCTAAAGTTTGTGGCATTTCCAAGGGTCTGTTTATAGCCGATTTGTGTTTTCCGTCGATACAGCACCCGCAGGGCAGGTAATTCAGGCCCAAAACATTGGCCGAAAGTGCTGCACTGTCGGCAGTTGGCTTTACAGCTGCTGCAGTTGAAACACAAAGCTCTGTTTTGCAGACATTCGGTTCTGGATGTCGGCCACCTTTCATTTGCAAAAAAGCATGATAGAATTAAACTACACAAAAGTAGTGCTATTTCTGTACCCGGAATGCAAATTTGCATTTCATGGATGATACAGTGGTGAGATCACAATCTAGAGCATGTAGACTATAAGTTCTTCTTGATAAGAACATGATTTTTTATTTGGTTAAAAACTCAGCTCAAAAGAGCTTGCATGGCCAGTCAGCACATTTGCGATTCATGGGTGCTGTGTTCTGATACTTCTAATAAAACTATCTTTCGAAAGCTGCAACTGTTACCATGTATGCATGAAACTGCCAGACAAGCTACATTTGCAAGCTTTTTGTATCTAGTAAGCTAACCAAGGTGGCAGCATACTCAACTTGCTACATTAAGTGCTTCTTCACATTAATCTTACCTCGCAGCAGAATTTTTTGGCCCTGATTTCGTAGGACTCTGTAGCGTTTCAGATTTCTGTTGATTCCCAGGGTTAGGAGATTTTTCGGGCCAGCCCCATATTTACTGTTTGGCTACCGATTGGGTATACATGCAAGTTGGATTTGGATACGTTTGGATGACAGTTCAATGGATCTAGGAAACAAGACCATACGTCTTGATCTGTGCCACCAAACAATTCACGTCCAAAGAAGCCGGTCTTCTTCCAGCATGCACAATGCCGACAAACCAGAAATGTTGCGGAATCCACTCCATGTGTACCTTTTGCCAAACCTTTAAGCTTATCAATTCAACTTGCCATTGTTTGCAGTCAGGTGTTTATAGCCACAAGAGTTTTTTGGAACTTCACACCAGCTAGAGAAGTAAAGCTGCTGCTCATCCAGCTCGAAATCGAGGGAACGCAAGCAGACATGCACTTACCTGCACGTGCACACTCACGGACACTCATCCAAAGTAAGCACTGTACCTGTCTTGCCAATTTTCCTCCATGCGTCTGTTGGGGAAGACAAATGAGTTGGCTTTCGATAGCAGCGGACACCCCCGACAGCCCTTCTGCAATCGTGCAACAGCCAGCCCATTGCATGTGGACAAGAAAAAGCTATCACAAGGTATACGAACAGCTGTTAGGGCCTAGCAGCTTTTAAATAGAATCTCAATAGCAATCTTCGTATCTGCTATACCGTCTCCAACTAATATGTACGTTCACATACTCCAATGCAAAAGAATTGGGACGGTCTAAATTTCCTCGATTATCGGCTTTCCAAGGCCTACCCACCGACAGGACCAGAACCGGCATGTAGGTTCTGTCTGCTAATGATTGGATACCCAAGTATGAATTACAATGGTAATGATGCAAGTTTTGGACAGTAAGCCAGCCACTGGGAAACCCTCAATATCCTTTAAAAAAAAGTGGGTTTGGCCTGAACAAAGCATCGAGAATCGACCCCTTCATCAGCTCGTGCCGGAACCATAAGCCTGGGCATAAGCCGGAATAGTAAAGCTAAATAGTTGAGCACTATTTACTTCTCCAGGACAAGCCTACCAGTCATGCCGAAGGTCGCCGAATTGTCATGCTTCACGAGGGGTAGTCAAATTGTTACAACTCGATAAATACCGAAGAGTGTGGTGGCATGCAACGTGAGGAAGGTAGCAAAGACTGAAAGCTATGAAAATACCTCTTGATCGGACCCCGGCCCCACGCTAGCACGCTGCTAGGAAAACACCATCCTAAAGATGAAGGTGTTGAAGGACCGTTTTTCCTTAGGCACAAGCTCATGCTCCAAGTCTGCAAGCATCGTATAGGAAGTGAGTTGGCCGCGATACCGTCAGAAGGCGATTAGATGAGGCATTTCTGTCTGCATTCTCGAGTGAGTCCCAAAGAGAAAACCACAGCTCTGTTAAGAATATGGTAAGCCGTTTAGGGTGGGCCAAGGCTCAGATCCACTGTACTACTGAAGATTGGGGTCGAGTTGCATGGAGCGATGAAAGTAAATTCCCCGCTCTTTTCCCAGCGCAAGAGAAGGCTTTACGTGCATCAACGACCCAACGAAGCCTACTCATCCAAATACTTGCAGCCAACGATCAAATTAGGGGGACAAGTGTCATGGCATGAGGGTGATTCAGCAGAAATAACGTCAGAGAATTAATTGCAAACCAGGCATCATGACCCAAGACAGTTATTTAGGCATTCTTCAGAATGTCGGACTTCCAAATGAGATAGCACTCGTGACTATATTTTCCAACACGACAACGATGTAAAACACACTGCTGCCGAAGTTAAGTATTTTCTTTAACAATTTATCTCAAGTTTGATTATTCTTCTGCGACCGTTATAGACTAGCCGAGTCCATCTCTGGACCCCAACCCAATAGAGCTTTTTTAAGATGAGGTCAAGCGACGTTTACGGCAACTGGTCATCCGTATCACATCTACTGACACGCTTTTTGAACCCTTGCACCGAGCCTGGGACAGCCAATGTTTGCGAGCGTTTGACGGGCAGATCCGACAGGTCGTATACAAATAAGGGAGGTGCAATGTCATATTGACTTAATAAGTTAAGAAAGATGCGCGATAATTGGGGTAACATATTGAGCTTTCATACTGCAACCAGTGCATATTTTTGAAGGCACCAACGTTCGGTACTTACTCAAAATGCAGGTGAGTAGGCGTCCACTATGGGTTTGCTGCTGCCCGAGCTACAACTTTTTGGGCCCGGTAGCCAGTTTAGGCGGTTTTGGCTATACTTCTGTGCTCGAGTGTGTACATATATGTTGTGAGCCTGAGTGTGATCGTATTGCTAAACAGCAAACGACTTGGAACACTCACAAAACAACCAAACTCAACAACGTTTAATAATCAACTGTTTTTTTCAGACGTTAACGCTCACCGGAGCTTCCGACGTCTTTGGCTCAGGAATGCTTTGCTCTGATTACGCAGCAAATGTAAAGCGCCTAGAAAGAGATTAAGTTCTCTGGGGGTGCTTTATCAAGTGCATTATTATTATTATTATTACCTAGCTCTGATTAGCTAGCGCCTAGCAGCAGGAACGCTGCGTTCCGATTGGCTAGTCAAGGTCGGGAGGCCCCCCCTAGTACCAGCATACAACAACATTTAGGAGTTTCACTGCTATAGACTGGGGTATGCATTCTATATCCCAATCTCAACATATACATGCATTAATATTGCTGTTATTTGTATTACTATTATCGGCTAGAATAAGCGGCACTAACAAATAAAAAATGAAGTGCAGCAAAGCAGAGAGGAAATACTATAGTCTCAAGTCTATACAGTGCCAAAACATTGCTCCGGAATCCATTTATTACAGGTTAACTGGATTGGTAATATAATTCATGCTTATCTAGTATATTGACATCTATCCTAATGGTCAGGTAATTCTCAAATTGTTGTAACTTAGAAGAAGCTCGGCTACAGTATAATCATGTTCATTCTGCTTTGATAGCAAAGGTACCTAACCTCAATTCCCGAAGCCATAATTTGCACGAGGTCACCAAGAATCTGCAGCCCAATTCATTAATACGAACACGATTCTAGCAGACGGGTTAACCAACAATATTCTTATTGGTGACAACAAAGACTGGGCCCACATGTGAGTGGTGCAATTATACATAATCAACCAACAGGCTTATAATAAAAACACCAATAATAACGAGTCTTTTGTAAAGTAACCCAAGATAACTCAATCTCTATTCAGGAGCTTTACAACTCCCTGCAAAAGAAGCAATAACCAATAGTTACAAAAAGCAAGGTCTCCAGATTTGGCAAGCATGAATAAGTACGGTTATCATACTAAGACAATCATGCAAAAGCATAAAGGAGAACCATAAGTACTGATTAGTTGGACCTCCGGCTAACTATACTCAATCAATCAATCAATAATGCACAGGTAGGCAAAGCATATAGGAATAAAGACGTCTACTAGCACGCCAATAAAAAAATGTCTCCACTACCCTTAGTCTGAAACTGTAGTTTAATTATGCACAACCCCATATAAGGACGATTTAGTCGAACAGGCAAAGGCAGTGAAGAACAGGTATGTTTTCTGCTTCTTTTTTAATGTTGTCAAATCAGGAGATGATATGATGTCGGCCGGGAGCATGTTGTAAGCTTTGGGAGCATAGTTGTAGCTGAAAGCACTGTCTCAAGAGTGATTTTTAGTTAGCAAGGGGCACAAGCAATAGATTTGGGTCAGAAGTGCAGGCTGGGCGGCAGGAATTTCCCATTAAAAAATCCATAAGTAAGCAATACAGTTATGTTATACAGTGTCACCCAGAGAGGTTCTGCATTTTCTTTGCGAAAACATGGACATGCATTGGCACCAAATGCAAAATAAAAAAGATTAACATCAAAACCAAGTCATGCACATACGAGAAATGATCTATTCGAAAAGACAGCACATACCTTGCTCCCTTATTCTGCACTACTTTACTGCCAAAGCGTTTCTTGATCTCATTAAGTGGATTGAGAAATCTAAAAAGAGGTACACATAGTCATCTACAAATGACTGCAAAGAAGTAGGTAGGCCAAGGACAGCTGCATAAAACCAATGCTATAGTAGCAGACAATCAGCAGCACATTAACAACCTTCTGCCCGGAGGATTAGGAGCAACTACATGTACATACACTTGCCGGAACATGCACGGAAGAACTGAACTCTCTTAATAAGCTACAGCCCTCAGGAAGTTGGGAAACGACATAAGGCCCTCATCTAGCATGTTTTTTTTTTATGTGAGCCCATGCTAACGAGTTTATTGCCACGACACGGTTGCTTCCTATGTCAGCAGGCTTGTTAAATTGCCAACAATTCTTAATTGCTAGGGCCCGAATAATCAGAGAGGGAGTCAGCATCGAGAAGCATAACAAGTGAGAGACACAGAGAAAACTATGGAATGCTACTGGCCGATGCTTTATATATATGTACCACTATGCGATTATGTGGACAAAATACTCTTGGCATAAAAGGCAAGCACCTTGCTGCTGCTTTCAAGCCAGCTTGCCTGGATCTTAAAATGGAGGCCAATTATTAGAATCAACCAGAAGATGATTTCAAGAATGCTTACCGATGTTGCACCGTAAGATGCTGCTTTAAGGACACGGATGAAGTACGCCCCTGCGGCTGTTGTATGACATCAGTGAAAGGGGACATTCCCGTGCTATTAATCTCCTTGAGGGCAGAGTCGACATCGTCCAACTCATTCTGGCTACTTGCCTCGACTTTTCGCTGCTTCTGCAAAAATACAAATCATGACTAAAACAATTGGCTAACATCAACGTAAGCGAGTATATAAAGTCGAGGAAAATGTTGGTGTGCTGTGATTTTAATAATTTAATGAATTTATTAATGATTTAATGAAAAACGTCTCACACACTTTTTCCTACACCTTTTATAGCCACAGGAAATCAATTTTTATTTATAGTTCACAAGCTCGGCTATAGTTGTATGACCACTGCAGTATTTAAAAAAATCTTAACAAGTTCTTACCGGCACCAAGTAATGAAACAGATATAGGTGAGACCTGTTTACAGCATAACTGTCAGCTTGTCCATAAAGCATAGGAAATTACACTCAAGTCTCACACAAATACCTGCAGTACAGCAGCAACTGCTGGGGCTGCTCTTCTGTTCGTGTAGCAAGAGAATTTTCTAATATACCAAGCATGCTAAAGCATTGCATAGCGTGCGAAAATATTTATTGACAACCCCAAAACAAACAAACATGCTCTAGTTATGTACGAATTTCAGCCTAGCAGCGTCATCTCAGGCAGCTGTGCAACCTCCAGGGCATGATAAACAATCCAGTTATTGTTGAACACTAACTCGAATTCATATCTACATTTATTTACATGTAGCTTTGCATAAGTACACGTGCAATTGCAATTACACCATGCAACCGGGTAACCTTATGAGTATAGGAAATTAATAAGCAATATGAGCTTAAGTTCACAGGTTAAGTTCACACTTTTTCAAGATTTGATATAATGTAATGAACGATCTCGATCTGTAACTCCATAAAGCCGCAAGGTCCAAGTGGGAGTTTTGCAAGATAGCACACTCAAAGTCTTATCGGCTCTCGGTGCGCATAAGGTAGCCAACAGACTTCAGTTCATGTAGCACAGAGAATATGAGAAGCATAGCTGAGTCAGGAAGGCAGGTGAGGAAGTGAGCAGAATAGAAGTAGCAGCTCAGGACGGCTAGAAAGGATGTGCTGCCACAGTCGCCAGCAGGAGAGTAGACGTCGGTACATACTAATGTGATGTAATGTATCTCCGTCAGTAACTCCACAAAGTCATAAAGACCATGTGGGTGTTACGCAGGAGAGTTTTGTATAGCGCACTCACAGCCTAAGCGGCTTTCGGTAGCCAACAGACTTCGGCTCACGCAACAAAGAGAAAGTGGGAAGCATAGCAGAGTCAGGAGAGCAGCTGAGGTAGAGAGTAGCATGGAAGTAGCAGCTCAGGACAGCTGAAAAAGATGTGCCACAGTCGGCAGTTGGAGGGTAGATGTCGTTTCGTAAGAATTGTGGAAGCGAGTTCCACAGTCTAGGACCTGCAGAGCTAAAGCTTCTACGGATGATTCTTTACAGAAGCTATCGAAACCTGCACGTTGCTGCAAGCTAGTACAGGCCACTGTTAGGCTCACGACAAGAAAAGAAGAACGATAGCTACAGACAACTTCAGAGAATGTGTTAAGAGATCTTGAGAAGCATCGACATAATTAAAGACCCAGCCAAGGTGGCTGCTTATTTTCACAACAGGTTGCTCAACTAGTACAGCTGCCCACTAACCGACCTTAAACTAGATTAGTAATCACCCACCTTTTAGAAGGGGTGGTTCAGTTCAGAATATTCAGGTCATTTGCATATCACTGATGGCATTACAAACATTAACAACCGGGGTCAGATTTCAAGATTGCAGGCACGGTACTTTTCGGCAATCAAAAATTTGCCAAAGCTAGTCAGATCCAGAAGCAATATAGCCGTGATGTACCCATTATCACTGGAGTTTGCTGGTAAGCGAGAACACCAAACTGATGAAATCAATGATACCATCATCATTCGAGCATACATAAGGTGGACACGAGGCACCACCACAGCAGAATCTGTGCAAAACAACCACGGCTTCTTACTTGCCTTCTTATGTTTATTCTTTTTAGAACTTTTTGTCTTCTTATCGCTGCTGCTAACAGCTGCAACATTTGCCGATGCTAAGGTGCTTGTTGTATCCTTGTCACCATCACTGCCTGTATTACCAATGTCGTCATCCGAGCCAAGCTACAACGGCAATGGAGCAAGCAAGATGGGATAGGTCACTTAGCAGAGTTTATAAAGGACAGCCCAACCAGGTTTTGGAATCTGTGTCTACAAGTAATTTAGAAACCACGTACCCTGTCATGCTTAAAGCTTGTGGCAAGCCTGAGTTAAAATATTGCAGCATGCAGCCAGGTTGCAATGCAGCAGCTCTAATAGTATAGAAATGCCACAGGGATTGCCTTGCACTTTTGTTATAGTCCTCTGCAAAGGACACCGGAAAAAAGGATAAACAAAGCAAATAGGTGTAGACAGGATCAAGAAGCTGAGGAGTCAGACTTAGATCTTTTAAAATAAATAAATAAATACTAGCTGATTTAACAGCCTCTTTTTGTATAGCGACAGAAGAGCCTTGACGGCTATCACCACCGCTTGCAGTGGCAATAAAGGATCGCCCACTGCAGGATTCGAACCCATGACCTCGGTGCCGAGGTCGTGAAAAGCAACCACCTTACCTAGTGAGCCATCACGGCTCAGAGGAAGCCAATCATTGAAAGGTGATGGAGCATGTTTCGGCTAGAAGCTGCTTCTACACTAGCAAATGTTCGGAGTCAAGACACCTAAGAGCTTGAGGCTACGGCATCAGTTTTACTGTAAGGGGGACTGGTGGAAGGATCTTAGTCTAGCAGGTCGGGTTTGGGTAATTTGCGTCTACGTCTTTGCAGTAGATTGGAGACCTCTGAGGCAGCCCAAAAAAGCAACATGGAAAAGCCGTCATAGAGGCTGGGATGGAGAGACCAGTCATCGGGACTGCAAGAGTTCCAAATACAGGAAATTTTGATAAATAAAGCTGCCTATAGCAGAATAGCAACTAAGTTTCCCATGACTAGTGTACATAAGTGTATACAAGGGCAGCAGATACGTGTCGGTGAATAGCGGCCGTACCATTTCTATTTGCCACCAAATAAGAAACTTAACGACATCCACAATTCCGAGCTAATTCTATGCTGGTTAGCACTCGAGACAAGTTCATTGGTGTCTCAACTCCGAAGGTTTGCCAATGTAAATAGACAGCTTAAGCCACCAAAATGCCTCTTTATCGGGAATATCAAGAAAATGCTAAGAAAAACGGTTCGGCAATCAAATATTTGTTTAGGGTACCTTTCATAAGACAAACATGAAATGAAATGAGAAATATAAATAGAAATGAGATCGGAAGTTCTGACAACTTCTACTTAAAAGAAAGCCTGATTATGCAAACCACGACCAACAGGGATGTAAACCGGAGGCAAACATCTAAAAACAAAAAGAATTTGATATCTGCATCCTATGCGACTTATATCCCGACTTGCTGAGCCTTAGTAGATCGAGATACATGCGAGAAGCTTACTGAGGTGCATGCCTGTAACTCTTGCACAACTTCATTTTAAATGTAGCTTGATGCCTTGTAAAGTCCATAACTCGACTAATACTTGAAAATATCTGAGTACAATTTGAAATAGGAGTTCACATTTGCTTGTACGACATGAAGCTTGACTATTTCTAATTTCAGTTGGATAGGTTTTGCTCTACAGGTAATCAATCCTGGAGCTTTATTTTCTGCAATGGACAGGTACAGCAAAATCTATTCGTTCATATCAAAGACAATAGAACGAGCAATAGCAGAACAGCCAAACTCCGATATTGAAACCTAGCAAGTAAGTTCTAGCCATATTTTTGAGCTCATCACTCTAAATAGTCAAGATTGCTGCCAGTGTAAAACAACCTCCTTAGGAATGAAGACCTAGGTTGAGTCTCTGCTCGTTTTGCTTGATCTTTTGGCAGCATTTGCTAATATGATTACCAAGTTCTTCACGAGCCCTTTTACCTCAACTAGGCATCACTGGCATTCCAGTGCATTGGCTTAGGGCTTATCTCAGCGAGAGACTCCATAGCAATAGTGTCAACAAGCAACAGCCATCCAATGAGCCTCTGAAGTATAGGCTACCCCAGGGCTCTATGCTTAGTCCACTTCCGTCTACAGTTTATACTCTATCTCATGCAGACGTAATCCGCAAAAATAATCTAAGCTATCATTTCTTTCTTAATGATACACTGATGTACCTATGCTCTGATCTTTCATTACCTTCTGGCATGTCAAACTCTCTCAACTCCCCTCTTCCTGCCTGTATTGCTGACATTTGCACATGACTTTCTATAAATTGAATGATGATAAAGCCAAACTACTAGTTATGGGCTAACCAAGTACTACTCAGAAATTATAAAGCTTAACATTTAACTTGAAAAACTTAACTCTAAAGATTGGCTCGGTCAAAATATCTCCCATATCTGCACGAAATCTAGGCATCCTTTTCCAAAGTGACCTTTCACTAGATGATCAGATCAGCTCCACAGTCAAGTCTGCCTACTTTTAGATATGCAACGTTACAACAATCTGAGCTTGCTTAAACTTGGACACTATGTCCAAGTTTTCCATGCATTTGTGACATCTCCACTCGACTTCTGTAACTTACTAATTGCAGGTCTACTGGCGTGTGCAATAAGGTGCTTACAGTTGGTCCAAAACCCAAGTAGCTAGGCTTGTCTATCGTGAGGAGCAAAGTCGCCACATTACATCACTTGTCGACGACATGCACTGGCTTCCCAATCAAGCAGCATATCCACATCAAGGTTTCATCACTCAATTTCAGGTAACTTCGTTCTCTTTCTCAAGTCTACCATATCAGAACTACCTATCAATTAGGCCAGGCAGTGTTCTACCAGCTCTTCTTACTCAAGTCGTTTAAATGTGCCTCAAACCAACCTCAAATCTTTCAGAGCCTATGCCTTTAGGTCGTATGATCCCAAAGCCTGGAACTCACTCGTGAACAAAGTCACAATACCCCCCTGCATTGACAACTAAAAAGAAGAGAAAAAACGAAGTCACAACATTTGCTGGGTCCTTGTGATTTGTCTTTGTGTGTCTAAGCGTGCTGAGGCTGTACATGTTATTACTAACCTTAGTAACACGCTTTCCTTACAGCAGTAAAGTGCCGAGAAAAACGTTCAGCTTTCTGAGGGCTCTATCCAAATGTCGTATTACTATTGTCAAAAGTTTGACCAAAAGAGCACTTACTAAATTCAACAGAATAAATTGTCAACGGCAACCAGCGCCGGGAATCCAAGTTAGCAAAGCTGAAGAACGACATTTAAATAGAGGTGATAGACATTCTGTTTCAAACCGGTGCTTGTTAAGGCATATAGTACAGCGGCATCTTCTATGGCTTAACGTATGCGCCGTAAGATGCAGAAAATGAACACGTCTCAATTCAAAACAAAAATGCAGGGTTGAACGAACTACAAGGTACCAAATTGCACGTACAAGCTGGGAGCTGTGCCTCAGAGCATTATTTAAAATGGCATAATAGACCACTTTTGTTTGCTTGGCCAAAAACATGAAAAACAAGCCTGCTTTGGCTGATTCTGAGGTTACTCCAGACTGTTAACATAGCAGTATGTTCGGAAGGTATTTCTTTGTATCATTCCCCTAACATGGATGCAATACAATTTTTCGGGCATGCAAGAGGTTGTACTTATAAAGCCCAACTGCATTTTTGTTAATAAGAAATCGAGTAAGCATGTAGAGCTATTGCCTGGACTTACACAGTGCATGACCAAGAAATGTACATAAGTAAATTTGTTGCTTGTAGTCTCCTACTAAAGTCCCTAATAATCGTAGTTTAGTATAGATTTAGGCTCAATCATTTCAACTAGTTTCATCTATCGGGTGCCCTGTAGGTTTATGCTGACAAAATGCATGCCATCAAATCAGCTTGAACTGCGGAATCTCGGTACATTTGTAATTAATGACCCTGAAAGGTGGACATCTTGTATCGTTTCGAATCAATTATGTTAATAATAATAATAATAATAATAATACATTTGATACAGCGCCCTCAGAGAACTCAATCTCTTTCTAGGCACTTTACATTTGCTGCAAAGGAAGCATGATCAAATGGTTAGTGGTTGCATGCTCAACAAACAGCAAGAATAACATGGTTAGGGGTTACATGCACAGGGACAGCATGCAAGTATGGTTTTAGTGGCAGCATGCACAGTTTCAGCACGCATAAGCACATAAAGGACGAATCACAGGGACCCACTAAATGCTGTGACAAATAAATGTGTTTCACTATCCAACCTACCTTGACTGCTGCTGCACTGCTTTGGCGATCCACTAATATGTTTTACCTAAATTACAACACTAATAATCTTAAGGATACCCTGATGAGACGAAGCTGAAAGAAGCTATCTACGTAAGATGCAGCAATGTCAAAAGCTGGAAGCGGCCTCAGGATCTTTAAAAAACCGGGCTGAATGTTATTGGTTTCAGCTCACTGCAAGCAAACCAAAGCCCACTGCAAGCAAACCAAAGTGATCGCATGGGAAATATTCCATATATAGCATTCCACGATAGGACCCTTAACTTTTGGTTGCATTTTGGCAGCAAGCAGTTTTAAACAAGACAACTATGCACAGTTATTAGCAAGTCTCTGAATGCGAGGATTTCTAGGAGCTAAATGCAGGTAACCTCTGCTAAACCAGCGTATCAACATCCAGGTTCCAAAAATTGATCAGCAGCATCCGAAGCTCGACAATTCCTACCATTTTAACCTGCGGATCAATGCATGGACTCGCAGTTAACCCATTCCCACGCTCTTACGTGTCATATAAATGAGCAAGCTTTATTTCCAGCCCTTAGAACCGCAAGAGGTCACGAACCGCAGATTGGCAACTAAGTCAGACCACGAATTAACGCCGAGTATCGCAAATGTGATGGTGATTCTGGCACTGCCGACATGATGTACTTACTAGACCGAACCTGTTGGCAGCTGGTCGCTCCTCTGCGAGTTCAGGAGCACTCTCATCTCCTGAACACTCTTTCACTTTGGAGTCAACTGGAAGTTCAGGTAGAGAAGACCCGTGCAGCCTTCGCAGTGCTCTCGATGACATCGACGGACGTGAAACAGGAACCCAGATACTGCCGAACGTTACTCCGCTGTAAACGTAGAAGGAATCGCTGTGGTGATAGAGCTGTTAGCCCACGCTTCTGTAGTTGCCTCCCCCCCCCCCCGCCCTTGGAGTTACCCCATCGAGCCCAGCGGTGTCCGGACTGCACAAGCTTGGCTTAGCTCAGCGCGTCGCGATGACAGCTGTACGATGGCTTTCAGTGCAAGTATACTCACTACGAGAAAGATGGACTATTTAGAAGATAGTGCCTGGCTTGGCACAAGGTTTAAGATGCTAGCCTTTAACGACCAAGGTCAAGGTGAATGCAATAGACGCCCGAGGTCGGAAGGCTCGAGCCCTGTGGCATATGTGAAGTGCCTGGATATAAATTAAGTTCTTTTAAGGTATACTATACATGTGATTATATTTTTTGTTATTTTATACAGTTTATAAAGGGTTAACAGGCACACTCTTGTCTGCGTCACGCTGACGTAACTAGCCATTATAGGGGTCCACTAGCCGACCCAGCATAATCTGCCGTTGTGCCCTTTCCCTAAACAAAACCGACCGCTGGGGCGACTGCCTCACCCCTGTACACCTTGGTCAATGCATGCTATGGCTATCTGCTAGCTCGGGCCGGCCTATTACAACGCAAGTCGTGCGAAGCTTTGCATCGTTTGCTCAGAACTTTTTTGATTGTCGATCGGCCTGTAAGGACGCTTTCCCTCTCTTAAATATACATAATACGTTTAAACAAACCTCTTAAATGGATAATACATTTGTATAGCTCCATTGAAAGTAGTACATGTGCATAGCGCTCTTAAATATGCAATTTATTTGTATAGCGCCACGCGAGAACTAGATCTCTATCCAGGCGCTTTACGTATGACGCAGCGCCCGTGTCCTACGACCTTAGTAGTTTAAGGCAAGCGCCTTGCCCCCGGGCCAAACCCGGTCGGCACTTACGCTTCAGCATGACTACGGTCGCCTTCGATGTCGTGGATTATGCGTTTATCTCCCGTAGATGGCAACTCTTCTTTTTCATAGTGCTGTGGCATGCCTTTCGTGCATTGGCGCTTTCTAAATTTGACGGACGGTTAAAGCTGTCTTACATGAATAGTAATATTGCAATAGTTGTGCTGGTGACTCGGTATTGTCCATAACTTCTCATCAGATGCAGTGATCTATAGCCTCGATCACGAGGCTTCGCGAGGCTCCACGAGCAAGGATCGAAGTGAGGTGAACTTTCTAACTGAAGTACCCAGAGAAAGTAAGCTCTTTCGTCATGCTAGATTTGCGTGAATAGTCGCGCGCAGAAAAAGACGGCTCGCTCAGACAAGCGCCAGCGGTTATTACAGAGCGAGGAGCCGGGCCTGAGCGGCCACCGCGCTGAGCTGGCTGATAAGCCAGCGAGAAAAAGTGGGTCCGCCGCCGTACTCGCCCAGAGAAGATCGGCGGACCCAACACATCGCGCATCGTCAATTGAGCTTGCAAGCCTGAAGCTCCAGCCGTCTGTTCCTGCCGTCGCTCGCAAGTTCTGACAGACTGCGTACGGTACACAAGTAAGCGCTCGAGACTCAAATGCAGTCTAAACCAGTCAGTACGTTCTCAATTTTCCGCTGAGATTGCAGAGCCCAATTTTTGACAGGAAACCCATAACTGCCCCTTTGCTTCATCGCGACTCAGTTTTATCTATTCTCTTCCGTTTTCAGTTTTGAACGCAACGCCTTTAATCCTCTTGCTGACACCAAGCCTAAAACCAACGTAGAGTATCCTTTCATTAGCGTCTTAGTTTAAGCGTGCAAATGCTTTTATAATAATAATAATAATAATGCACTTGATAAGGCGCCCTAAGAGAACTCAATCTCTTTCTAGGCGCTTTACATTTGCTGCAAAGGGAAATGCAATGGAATGGTAAGTAAAATCATGCTTGAAAAACAAACAAAATGAATAATATGGTTAGGGGTGACATGCACAGGGTCAGCATGCTTTTGCGTAGCCGCGGTAAATTGCCTACCAGTGCCGTGGTATTGACGTACAACTTCCGGTAACTTGAAAACTGCCTTATTTAAATGCCGACAGAGATCTTAGGGGCAGTTACTTGATTGCAGCTGACTATACAGAATTTCGCGCTGAAAAATCCAAATTTACGTCCTGCGCCAGGAAGGGCAAGTATCCTACAGCTTGACCAAGGCTCGCTGGCAATGCCAGTTTGAATTCATTAAGTTAAAACACTTTTCGCAGGGGTTGCGGAGTGAAAGTGCAGAGACGGATTCAAAATAACCATGTTAGCAAAGTCGTTTATTAAGTTAAACAGTGGTAGTGGCGTAAATAAAATAAAACATTTTAGCCATCCATCGCAATTTTGCAAGACAATTTTAAAGTTAGTTTTTACATCAAAAGGGTCGCTGGTAAATTTCACTGCAGTCATAGCCCAAATTCTGGCCCTAATCCATTTCATGCACCCTTCTTCGTCCAGATTGCCGGCAGAAAGTTCTAACCGCATACACGGGACATTAGCCGTACGTGTGTTATAGTTACAGGCTTGGTTTTGTAAAAGAATGGCTGACCTGGTCGGTAGACGTGAGGGAGGACCTGAGATCAATCACTTTCACAGCCGAAACTCAAAGTAGCGACGTGATAATTAAACAATCGTGAAATAATGGCACGTGTGATCCTTGCAATAGGAGCTGCGAGCCTTGCAGATGGGCCACGATTGAGTAGAAACGAGCGAAACTGAGGCTTAGTGCTAGTTGCTCTTTTACAAGCCGCTACATTTTATTCCAAGGCAGTATTGTTCAATAGTTTCCGCACTACGCAGATATTGCACGTTATGTCCCAGCGACAGCATTGCCGCCGCAGGGTCGTCCATTGAATCCGGAAGCAAAGCAAACCGCACAGCCAACGCGAAGCCAGCGTGCTTGTGTGCGTTTGCTCGTCGCAGCGTTCCGAGTAAACAAACGATTCGCTGACGTTACGTAAGAGTTCCGCAGCCTGCGGTCTGCACGACGTGGGCTAGTAAAGAACTCAATTAGTTTTCGTCGGAGTGCATAATTTGAAATGCGCATGGTATTAGGACGCTGCTCAATGCAAAATCGTAAAGTTTGCGTGTAACCTATCAAATGTGCTCAATCGCAAACGTTGCTTCTCCTGATTCGGCAAAACGTGCGAGCGTTTCTGATTCGCACGCGATTAGGCGATGCGCACAGGCAAGCCCAGCGAGACCCCGCCCTCTGACTGCTCGCAGGAGTCGCTGCCTTTTTTGCTCGCGCTCGCCACGCCCGTTCAGGTGATATCGATCGGGTTGCATCCGACGGGAGCTCTGCAACGACGGGTACTCGAAGAAGCGCTTGCGCTGCGATTATCGTGGCCAAGTCTCACCCAACTAACTCTGGGATTAAAAATGCGCTGCTCGAAGGTCAGGCTCGCTACAAAATTTCGCGAGCCTGATCCGGCGTGAATCTGGCATCTCTCGATTACGAGTTGAACAACTAGAGCCGCTGGCGAGGCGACTGAGCGCTACACAGGCACGTCTTACATACTAGACCATAAGCGAATGGGCCTGGGTGGCGTGATATAGCCTCTCATGACTCTGCCTGACGGGACGGGTTGGAGTGCCCCGACCAACTCTGCAGCCCCAGCGCCGAGAAGCTTCGCAGAGCCCCCCCTCCTGGAAATCCAGTGTCTAGCTGGTTTCCTAGGAAGAGCTGCCCGACTTAAAGCGATGCCGTAGAGCCTCGCTGGGATTCGCACGATCGGTGCGTAGTTTCAAGCTGTTTCTCCGGTGGCGGGGAGGGGGCTACTATCCTTATTATCTTTCGGCTAAAAATTTTGCGAGAACGCTACTTCGGCGTGGGTGTCCACGCCGGTTTCCTGAGTGGATGACCCCAGACGTCGAGTAGACGGCAACCCGAACAGCGGCGCCGGTGCCTTGACCGTGGGATGGGAGTTCATATATATATATATATATATATATATATATATATATATATATATATATATATATATATATATATATATATATATATATATATATATATATATATATATATATATATATATATATATATATATATATATATATATATATATATATATATATATATATATGCATATATATTAAGAAGCAATGAATCTATTCTGAATCTGTAACCCCGAACGGTCGGCGGACAAGGCGTTTCCCGCCGCTTGCCAAGTGGCGTCTACTACTCTCAAGTTCCTGTTCGGAACGCCGCCCGGGATTGGCCAGGATTTAAGGTGCTCACCTCTATTGACCGAGGTCGTAGGATCAAGCTTGCGGAATATGTGAAGCGCCTGGCTAGAGATTCAGTTATCTTAGAACGCTATACAAATCAAGTTGATTTATTTTATAATAAGCAGGTCACCTCGCCTACAATTTTCTGGCTCCACCCTACTTACCAGGCCTTGAAACAAGACTATTATTCTTGTATTGTCAATTTTCAAAGCCATCAGCAAATATATTTAAATTGTCATAGCAAAACCAATATAATGTTATTGTAATTGTACAAATTGCAATATATTGTCATTGTCATCAAAGCAAATACAATGTATTGTTGTGCATTTTCAGGACAGCTATTGTTGAATGTTGATCACAAAAATAGTTGTTACTTTAATCTCTCACTTTAGTGACTCAATATTCTTCCTCGTCCTCGTCAGTCGTTTTCCATTTCTCTTCTTCTTCCGTTTCTTCGTCGTTCACAGCTACAGCTACCAGCGCCAAACTGCACAGATCTCTATTCTGAT
This sequence comes from Cristatella mucedo, assembly GCA_009760855.2. NCBI lineage: Eukaryota > Metazoa > Bryozoa > Phylactolaemata > Cristatellidae > Cristatella > Cristatella mucedo. The sequence goes on along the minus strand of WPIO01000001.1, from coordinate 20,180,084 downwards.
TGAAGAAAACAAAAGCTTCGAGCTTGTGCGGTTCCAGACTTTGACGTTTCTGAGAAAATATCCGCTTGCTCAGAGAGAAAAATCGTTCAAAAACATTCGACGTCGGCAGCGAAAACTTGGCATCTGCCTAAGGTGATGCGGGTGCCTGTTGCATATGCAGTCACTTCAAGGTACGCACGGCAAAGGAATGCTGGAATTGTGAATTTTTTCAGAATTATCACCACTGGATTGCGATCTCAACAGGGAGTGAACTGCGACAGTTGTTTCTGAATTCAATTGACCTTCGCTTCATTCTGGACCGAAAACTAAACTGCTTCATCAGTATTGCACTAATATTGATATCGTTCACATTGACAATGCAATATATTGATGTGGCCATTGCATCCAATGCGATTCATTGTTAAAAATACAATGCAATATATTGTCCCATAAATAAATATTTTTGCAGGCCTGCTACTTACCATTACTAAAGGGGTCTCGCGTTCATTGGCCCGAGCTGGGCCGAAATACCAAGTACATATACGAAATTTTTATTGATTTTATTCGCAAGCTCACGATGTCACTGCGCGTTTAGTTCAGTCTTATCCCCTCATTACTAGCAAACATTCGCCACGAAAGACCCTCGCAAATGATCGCCAGGGAAAACTCCTCGAAAACAATCGTCGAGCTAAATACAGGAACCTCGCTCTATGCACCGGGCACTATTACAGGGGAAATACCACACCCGTAATCGAGGCGCCTCCATCTATGCCAGGCATCGCCTGCGCCGACCAAGGGCTTGAATGCCGAAGATCGCGACTAGCAGCGCCTGTTTAGGCTCCCGGCGGCTCACCGGAAGCTGTTGGTGCCTCCCTCCCAACCCGAGCGCCACTCTAATGAGGATCCACTCCCTAGCCCGGGCAGACGTCCCTCCTTTCGCCCTCTAAATAGAAGCGGGGCAATCCAAATCCGGCGTACGCGATACGAACGCGTCCGCGTCACGCGCCTACAGGCTGAGCCCCGACTTCGGAGCTCCCGCCATCGTCGATAGGCGGTGCAGAGTGTCTGACCCGCCCCCTGCGTGGCGAAGGCATCCGGTAGGTCGCTGGCTGGCCGACTCGCTGTCTGTCTCAGCTGACACCACCCTTGTATCCTTCCGGCTGGCTATCGACTGCTCTGACTTTCAGGCCTTACTGAAACTCCTCGTCCGCTGAGCTGTGCACTTTCTCCCAAAAATTGCCTCGTCCTGAAGCTGCACCTACTTAAATAGTTTGGGTTATGAGGAAGGTCACCTCCCTAGGTCACCTAGCGAATTGCGGCACACTAGGTAAGGCGGTTGCTTTCACGACCTCGGTCCCGAGGTCGTGGGTTCGATTCCTGCGGTGGGCGATTCTCTATCGCCACTGCAAGCGGTGGTGATAGCCGTAAAGGCTCTTCTGTCGCTATACGAAAAGAGGCTGTTTAATCAGCTAAGATTTAATTTTAATTTAATTTAATTGTAACCGATCGCTGTACATTGCCGACAATTAGCGAACATAGAAGCCTGAAATTTCCACGGCGTCGCTGTGAACGCGGCGAAATGTGATATGCCATAACAATGGTAGCTTCTGATAGCCGATTTGCGGTCGATTTGCCGCGGGTTGTAGTGGATCACTACTTTGAGCCAAGCCGTTGATCGCCATGCATTGCCCGAGATTGTATAATAATAATGCACTTGATAAAGCACCCTCAGAGAACTTAATCTCTCTCTAGGCGCTTTACATTTGCTGCAAAGGGAAATGCAATTGAATGGTGAGTAAAATCATGCTTGATAAACAAACAAAATGAATAACATGGTTAGGGGTGACATGCACAGGGTCAGCATGCAAACGTGGTTAGTGGCAGCATGCACAGTGTCAGCACGCATAAGCACATGAAGGACGAATCACAGGGACCCACTAAATGCTGTCCTAAATTGCCCGAGATTGTATGTACTTCGGCCGTTTTGCAGCAGAATGCAGTGGATTGCGTTATTGGCCAGGGCCACTGTAGGCGATTGCAGTGCATTGCACAAGAGCATTGCATCGGAGCTTCTACAATACGCGTTCTGCTCATTTTGCGGCTGATTGCGGTGGATTTCGCTATGGACCCGGGCGGTTGCAGTCGATTGCAGTGCATTGTATGAGAATGCAGTAACGCAACGGGCAAACTTTTGTGGATGCACTTTAAACCGAGTTTAGTCTTACATGCAATGTAAATATTAGCTTCGCGTTGACAAGTTGAGGATGATTTGCAGTGGATTAGAGTGGATTGTGGTGTTTGCTCAGACCATTGCGGTCGATTGCCGCTCATTGCCAGAGTTCGCGGGCGCCCAATTTCTTGAATGTACGTGGGTGTGCACACAACAGTGTGCTATAATATGCAATAAAAAATGGAGCTCGGCGAAATCTATTTCTAGTAGTTTTGCCGTGGATTTCGGTATTTCCCCCGGGCCGTTGCACTCAATTTCAGCGAACTGCACGCTATAGCTCGCTGCAATGCAAGTAGGTAGTCGATACAATATTCACCAACTGTACTGTCACATGCATTAAAACAGGAGCTTTTCGCACAGGATTTCTTTTGTTTTTTCGGTGAAATGCAGTGGATTGCGGTATTGGCGCAGGCCCGCTGCAATCTCTTTCAGCGGACTTTGTGGGAACGCTTGAGTGCAGTGGAACGCCATTTTGTGGGTACACGTGAAATATAACGCAGTTTTATATTTCAAATTTTCAGGAATTCGCTCGCATCGTGGCATTCAGGAATTTGCTCGCATCATGGTCTGAAATTTAGCGGGACGTTAAATTGAAGGTGCACGAGTCCATGAACATGGGATGTCTATATGCTTTTTGCTACGGCTTCCATTTCTACACAGAAGACAGCGTGCGTCTGTTCATGGAAAGCACAAACACGGCCGAAGCCGCACACACTACATAGCATTACACACTTCCCCAAAAACTTGTTTTATATTCTTATCTTCTCTTTCTTTCTATTCTTCTTACACTCGTCTAAAACGATTGCTGCAGAGGCGAAGTCAATATCTAGGGGATATTTGACTTGGCAGCATCCCGGGCAATCCACCTTTCTTAACCAGCCTCCGGCATTAGAGCAAGGGGGCTGTGTGAGGGACTAAGTCGGCCAGCAATGTTTTCAGAATCGGTTTTGTAAGCGCCCTCGGTGTAGACAAACAGGAAAGTCGATAGCTTAGGCGCTGTTTTAGATGGCCATAAAGAATGTAATGTAAGCCTTAACCACACACTCAACTCCTCCCAGGATAGTCTCTACTTAAACGATTGAGAACGACGATGGGTCAGCCGAGGCACTGGCTGGTTTCAATCGTACTTGCCCGATCGCGTTCAATCCATGTCATATGGAGGTCAGGTCTCACCCACGAGACCAGTCTGATCTGATACCTGTGGAGTCCGTCAAGGGTCTGTCCTCGGTCCCTTGCTGTTCTCCCATCTATACTCAACCTCTGGGAAAGATGGTTCAGACTTATGGAATAGGATATCACTTTTATGCTGACGATACTCAGCTGTATTTGTCATTCAAACCGTCGGAGTCTGCTGCATCAACTGAGAAACTGAATGCTTGCCTTGCCGTCATTCGATCACGGATGTCGGAAAATTTCTCGAAACTAGATGACGATAAAACCGAACTGCTGCTCATAGGACACCCTAAGCGTGTGGCTAGATTAGAAGGCTTTGCTTTTCTAATAGGTGATGCTGTTGTGTGACCATCACAGCGAGCTCGAAATTCAGGTGTCGTTTTCGACAGCTGCCTAAATTTTAAAAGCTTCATTTAGAAGGCTGCTTCTGCAGCTAGCCATCACGTCGAATCACTATCTAAGGTTAGATGTTTTCCACAGTGGCTTGCAAACAATTTAACCAGCTCCTTAGTTCTGTCTCAGCATGATTATTGTAGTTCCCTTTTGGCTGGGCTGCCTAAGAAAGCTATTAGGCCACTGCAGCTGACTATGAATATGGCTGCAAGGCTGGTCTTCAAGTCCCAGCGGTTTGAGCACGAGTCTCCTTTGCTAAAAGAGGTAGGATGGCTGCCCGTTGATCAAAGGACTCAGAGCAAAGTTCTTAAGCTGACCCACAAGGCCCGCTACAGGTTGGCTCTCCATGCCTAATTGAACTGCTGCACCAGTTCCACCCTCATCGTGCCCCCAGGTCCTGTATGGACAATCAATTAGCTGTTTCAATTCTCTGCTTAAATACTGTTGGCGACAGAAGCTTTAGCTCTGCAGCTCCTAGACTGTGGAACTTGCTTCCACGATTCTTACGCAATGACAACTACTCTCCAGCTGCCGACTGTGGCACATTCTTTCCAGCGGTTCTGAGCTGCTACTTCCATGCTACTCACTACCTCAACTGCTCTCCTGACTCTGCTATGCTTCCCACTTTCTCTTTGCTGCGTGAGATGAAGTCTGCTGGCTACCAAATGCGTACCGAAAGCAACTTAGGCTTGAGTGTGCTATACAAAACTCTCCTGCGTAACACCAGGTACCAAATCGTCCTTTATCTCAGATTTCTCTGATATCATTTTAATTCTGCGTGCATGAAATCAATCTTTCCTCGTTATGAGTGATTTCAACATTCACTTTGATAACTTATCTGACATCTTCAGCACTGAATTTCGTGCATTGACTGACTCATGGTCTCTTGTGGCTCATGTGTATGGCCCTATTCGCATCAAGGGTCACACACTCGACCAAATTTTCTCATATAACAGCACTTTGTCATCCCCAATTATTACCACATCCTGCTTATCTGACCACATGCAGATCTCATTCAGTCTACGACATGTGCCATCCACCTCCTTTAAAATCATTAGTGAATTGCGAAACCTCAAGACCCTTGACATTGATACGGTCCGTGCGAGAATATCAGCTTCGCTTCTGCTGGTCAATCCCTATTCCGACCTGTCATCATTGGTAGATTGCTAAAACACGACACTAGCTGACATGCTCGACGAGTTTGCACCTCTGACTAAGCGAACTGTGTGTGCTTTCCCAGACGGCCTATGGTTTACCACGAACATTAAACTAGCTAGATCTACTAAGCTTTGAAAAAGCATACCAAAGATCAGGACTGACTGTCCATCGACAGTCATACGAGGACTACTGTAGGTTGTACCAATCGATCCTAACAAAGGCCAAATCTAGCTTCCACAAAACATTGTTGAATCACAGATGCACAATCCTAAAATGCTGACGTCGACGATCGACCATCTCCTCAACCGCTTCCAAGTAAGCTCCTTATCTGATGATCACTGTGATGATCTAGCTGATCGCTTCTATAGCTTCTTTGTCCAGAAGATAGACAAGGTAAGGGAATCTATCCGTGCGATGCATCCCCATCGCCCCTAGAATGCTGTCCTTCGATTCCTTGCAGCACTTCCATGTCTACATTCAAGCAGGTCACTAGTGACCTCGTCCTGCAGTTCATATCCGAATCAAGGAATAGAAAAAGTCCTCTGAACCCTATTCCCACTGTCCTGCTTCTATGTTGCATTAATCTGCTGCTGCCATGCATAACTAACATATTTAATATGTCATTAGCCTCAGGTCATGTCCCAGCACCTTTCAAAGAAGCTGTGGTCAGGCCACTACTTAAGAAGCGACACCAGACCAATGGAACTTGAGAAACTACCGCCCAGTCTCCCTTCTACCAGTCCTATAAAAGACACTGGAACGGGTCGTAGCAGACCAGCTGAGCTCGTATATTGAAACTTCAAACCTTGCTAGTAAGCTCCAGTCTGGCTTTAGAGCTAATTACTCCACAGAGCCGGCATTGCTTAGGGTGTACAACGACCTACTTAGGAATGCAGACTTGGGTAGAGTGTCTCTGCTTGTTTTGCTCGATCTTTCGGAAGCTTTTGATACTAGCGATCACAAAGTTCTGCTTGAGCACCTCATCTCGCCTGGGCATCACTGGCACTGCTCTGCAATGGTTCAGGTCCTATCTCAGTGGGAGACTCCAGAGTATTGACATGAATGGACAAAGATAATCCAAGGTACCTCTAAAATATGGGGTACCCCAAAGCTCCGTTCTTGGTTCGGTTCTTTTCACGGTTTATACTCTTCTTCTTGCTGATGTGACTACCAAGCACGATCTAGGCTTTCACTTCTATTCGGATGACACTCAGTTGTACCTTTGCTTTGATTCCTCCCAGCCCTCCAGCACGTCAAAATTCTCTCAACTCCCTTGCTGCGTGTATTGACGACATCTGCACATGGATAGCAGCAAATTTTTTTAAGTTGAATAGTGATCAAACTAACTTGCCAGTTATGGTAAACCAATTGTGATTCAGAAATGAGAAAGGCTAAAGCTCAAAATCGGCTCTGCCAGCATATCTCCTCTTGAATCTGCACGAAATCTAGGTGTCATGTTCCAAAGTGATCTTTCGTTAGACGCTCACACCAGCTCTTCAGTCAAGTCTGCCTACTTACAGCTACATAACATTAGTAAAATTCGGGCTTGTGTAGACAAGGATGCCATACTTAAGTTGGTCTATGCATTTGTGATATCCCGTCTTGACTTCTGTAACTCACTGCTTACTGGTCTACCGGCATGTGCAATCAGGCGCTTACAGCTCGTGCAAAACTCTGCAGCCAGGCTTGTCTGTCGTGAGTGTTGCAGTTGCCACATCACACCACTTCTCGCCGACTTGCGTTATCTAACAGTCAAGCAACGGATAGACTTCAATGTTTTGTCGCCCAATTTGAGATCCCTCCATTCTTTGGCTCCAGCCGGCTTACCTATTAGATCTACTGCCCCACCAGGCTAGGCATAGTACCACCAGCTTTTCGGAAATTAACTGTTTACCTATACCTCGTACAAACCTCAAATTCTTTGGAGACCGTGCCTTTAATTCGCATGCTCCGAAAGCCTGGAACTTACTCCCGACTCTGTCACATCCCCTGACTTGAACAATTTAAAAAGAAATTAAAACGCACTTATTTATGACAGCATTTAGTGGGTCCCAGTGATTCGTCCTTTATGTACTTATTCGTGATGACACTGTTGCAGGCTGCCACTAACCACACTTGCACGCTGATCCTATGCATGTCACCCCTAATGATGTTATTCATGTTGTTTATCAAGCATGATACCACTCACCATTCGACCGTGTTTCCTTTGCAGCAAATGTAAAGCACCTAGAAAGAGATTGAGTTCTCTGCAGGCACTGCATCAATTTTATTATTATCCTTATTATTAGGCTGTGAATTCGCAATACAAAACTCTCCTGTGTAACACTCATGTAGTCTATGTGGCTTCGTGGAGTTACAGATGGAGATGCATAGTATTTAGCTTGCTCTTTCACACGTCTAAACGTGTTGGCAAATCTCCTTCTGGTCTGCAAAAGCAAGACCATAGAACTTGTCCAGCAACTCAAGAAATCTATTCAAAAAGTGCTTTAATCATCTCTGAAGATGGAGACATAGTCGCTCCGAGGTGGTGAACAGGACAAGCAAGGGCTGAACAGGGTGAAAGCTAGCACAGTTCGTGGAATCAAGCCTCTACCGTCCTCGAGAGACAGATAGAAATAGGGAGGGAAAGAGAGGCAAAGAGAGAGAGACATCGAGTGAGATAGAGAGAGGCAAGAGAGAGAGAGAGAGAGAGAGAGAGAGAGAGAGAGAGAGAGAGAGAGAGAGGGAGAGAGAGAGAGATGATGCGAGAGGGGATGGAAGAGATATACTAAGAACACAATAAATTTGTATAGCACCCTAACAGAACTTAATCTCTAGTCAGGCACTTCACATATGCCACTGGGCTCAATCACACTACCTATGTCATCAAATCGATTCACCTGGACCTATGTCTTTAAAGGTGAGCACCTTAAACATTGGGTCAAACCAGCGATAAATAAATAGAAGCTAACAGGACACGCTTAGGCAAGCGTTTCCTGAGAGGCAAGACCACCAGATTGCTTTGGCTAGCTATCCATCAACTGCTACTAACACAGCACACAGGCTGCAGCTGGGAAATATAGTTGTATAATTCATTTGTATAGCACCCTAAGAGAACTCAATCTCTACTAAGGCACTGCACATATACCACGGGGGTCAAGCCCATGACCTCAGCCAGACCTTGGTCGGGGCGAGCACCTTTACGGCTGGGTCAAACCAGTGTGGCAAGCCCCACGACCTACAATTAAGCGATTGGGCCGAGGTTACTGCCACCCTACGCTTTACTTCGCTAGGCAGAACTATCGATCAGGTGCGAGTGATTACTTAGTGAGAACAGAACCAAAGACCGAAACACTCGGCTGGTGCTACAGCTGCCGTATTATCATGCCTTTCGCTTGCTCTGCTTCTGCCTGTCTGGCTCTTCTTTCCAATCGGGTCTCCCTGCAACTTAAGCTACTAATTCAGCTGTACGTCTCACTTTTGCCTTGTTGTGCAAGCGTTACATCAGTGACTCTCAGAGCACAGGTAGCCATCATTACCCCACAATGCAACAAAAGATACCTGCAGGAATTACACTGGCTGCTCTATGATAGGTTTGATTGTCAAGGTAATGACCAATGGTTCAATCAGCACACCTCACCACCAGCAGTTCTTAGGTCAGAATACTACCTTAAAAGCGTCATGTAGTGGAGCCAATGAGGCTACTATTCTTACCTTCAGGATGACAAACCTACTCAGATTATTAGGTGCCAGCCGACTGATATGTTCAATTCACCACTCAATCGGCTACCGATAGCTAAGCTACGTTTACCATATTTTGATTCTCTAGTTGCTCAGATGCACGGCATTCCTAAATCATCTTAACAGTAGCCAACCGGTATCGATGCACAGCGTCGAACAATTCCATTCTCATCGATCAGAAAGTTTCGAGTTACCATCGATACATTTATATTTGCATAGGCAGCAGCTGCTCAATGGCTAGCACAAGTTAGAAAAGTGTATGAATAAAAATATAGCTATCCCAAGGAGCAGGATGGGCTGCGCATGTTTCCTTAAGATTACAGTGTTAGGAACTATGCCGGCGGCTTTGGGACTTTAAGGATCCCTTTCGCTCTCAGATACTTGACGATGACTGGTGTAGCAGAAAGGGTGATCCCTATACGCACGGGTGCGAGCATTTTATGGACAGCATAAGCGATGACGAAAGTGGTGGCATTCTTCAGTGAGGTAAGAACATCCTGGCTCGCACCAAGTTTTGCCATTATCGCCAGGATGTCAATGTTGCTACAATGAGATTACGTCGAAGTTGATTCAACGTCGACTAAAGTAGGATGACAGAACAAAGACACTCATACTAGGCTTGTGCATCGACTGGCACCGCCATCACGATTGCTCTGCCGAAAGCATCGCCAAACAGCTACAGCAACACAGCTTATTGGATTACAGCTGAAGCGGCAGGGCAGCTAGCTCGAGCAAATAGGAGTGGGGCTACCCAGTGGAAAGACGGCACAGATAGCGAGCGTAGTATCAGCTCTGAAAGCACAGTGACAAACGTGCAAGAGACAGAAAAAGCTGTTAGTGCGACAGTGCACAGATACTTGCAAGCGGTCGGAGGGGGGGGGGGCTTAGTAGCAAGCTCGGTCATCTCCGAAGACACGGAAGCGCGACTAAAGCGAACTGTAATCGCGCGAACAGTGGATGGTGTGGTGGTGTCAGTGAGGAACGTAAACGCGACCATATGCCGCGAAGCGACTACTCTGCGACCTCTCGCCTGTTAGATAACACAAGTGCGAGCGACAAGATAGAAAAGCAAGCTGCAGCTCCTCTTCAACTTTCCGCTATTGTTAAAAAGTAAGGTGAAGGCTGGCCTTCGAAGCGGTGCAAACAAGTGCCGCGTACACGAAAGCCGGCGTAAAAGTACGAACCTTGACACTGCCACATAGCAAGCTCCCAAGGACGCAAGGGAGATGGTAACGTGAAACACTACAACAGTGGTTCCGTAATCTTTAACTGCTTGCTTCAACTTTTGCTTAGTAGTGAGCGGTTGTGGAGGTATTGCCGGCGTCGCAGCCGCAGGCGCCTGTGAGTCGCCGGCGTCTTTCGGCGCGGTAGAGTATCTTCGCTTCGGCACGAACTGCACGGCTCTTATGTCGCGCTCATACTGCTGGAAGATCTCGGTCAGCGTTCTTCTTCCAGACGTGTAGTCGTTTGCCAGCTTCCCGCAGTCGACGCCATCGTGACGCAGACAATTCGAGAGCCACAATTTGAATTGGCTGCACTCGTCGCCCTGAATACCCTGCGGGCACGGGTTTCGAAGATGCTCCGAGTCGGGCGTCGCCGTGGATTTGAATCCCTGCACGCCCTGGGGACTTCGCTGGTGCGCAGAACTCTGGAATGCGGCAACCGCAGTAGCCCGGTAGTGTCGCACGGGATGCGTCGCCTGAACGGCGCTGCACACATACTTCTCGCCGCGTAGGCGGCCTCCGCCGGGCATGCTGGCGTGGGTAGGCGTTTGTGCGTACAGCTCCGGTAAGAAAGTTTGCACGGCACTGTACAAGCTAACATTAGTCGTCCGGTTACACGAGGCCACATCTCCATCCTTGCCGGCTTGTACGGCGTCGCTCCCTGCGAACTCGGCCGTCGCCGTCGGGGATTCGGCGCCGCGAAGCTCCGAGGCTACGCGACGTATTCCGGCTGACGAAAATTCGTGCTGGGGCTGTCCGAAACATACACTGTCGACAGATATTCGAGAGCTATTCCACCTCTGAATCAGCAGCAAGTAGCTTACTGGTTTGCGGCTCAAATACATCATTCCCGGGGCCAGGTGCGGCGCCGGCAGCCTAACTGACGCAAGCGGAAGTCGTTAAGGCAGCCAACCACCACGGGTAAACATCGCGCCTGCAGCTCTCGAGGCTCGTCGGGAGATAACTGATGACACTTTACGTCCTCGTTGGAGCCTCCCCTACCCTCAGGGTTGGGGGGGGGGGGCAGTGTCTGTCGTTGGAACTATCGTGGTCGCGGATGAAAGGTCCGTGTGATAATGGCAAGTTTACAAGTGTTCGCGGCACCGAAGCAAGATGTTAGTGTATACCCACTCTCGCTCCGACTCCCGGCGACCGCTCTCCAGTGTACCGCAAGGCTGCGCGTCCCAGGTCCGCGTGCCTAATCATCTACCAGCCGGTCTTGCCAGTCCAGCCTCCTGCCAAATTACCGAATAACATCGGCCGGCTCCAGCGAAATATAGTCACCCTCAAACAGCTCATCAAGGATGGCGCGTGAACAGGTTCTGTCTTGCTCCTGTCTAACTTGTGTCATGCTCCCGTCATGCTTCTGTCCTGATTGTGTACTACTTCGTTCTTCTTTTAGGAAGTTAACGCGGTCAGTTTGCTTAAAGTATTTGCTTCGTACTTGCTCTACCCCAGAATAGTAATGTATCTCCGTCTGGAACTCCACTAAGCGACAAAGACTATGTGCGTGTTACGCAGGAGAGTTTTGTATAGCGCACTCAAAGCCCAAGCGGCTTTCGGTACGCATTCGGTAGCCAACAGACTTCATGTCACGCAACAAAAAGAAAGTAAGAAGCATAGGTGGGTCGGGAGAGCAGTTGAGGTAGTGAGTAGTATGGAAGTAGCAGCTCAGGGCGGCTGAAAAAGTTGTGCCACAGTCGGCAGCGGGAGAGTATCTGTTGTTGTATAAGAATTGTGGAAGCGAGTTCCACATTCTAGGAGCTGCAGAGCTAAAGCTTCTGTCGCTAACGGTCCTTAAGTGGAGTAATGGGCTAGCTAGTTTACTGTCCACACAGGGTCTGAGGGTATGGGGAGGCTGACACCTGTGAAGTAGTTCAGCTAGGTATGAAGAAGCCAACCCGTGGCTGGTTGTGTGAGTCAGCGTAAAGGCTTTGCTCCGTATCCGTTGATCAATCGGCAGCCATTCAAGCTCTTTCAGCAAAGGAGACACATGGTCAAACCTCTGGGATTTGCAAACTAGCCATGCAGCGATATTCATCACTAGCTGCAATGGCCTAGTTGCTTTTTTGGGCGCCAAGCCAAATGGAATTACAATAATGTAGCCGAGTTTGAGCCGAGGAACTAGTTAAATTTTTTGAAAGCCACCGTGGAAGCAGCTCCCAATCTTGGATAAGGATCGGATGTGCTGGCTAGCTGTGGAAGCAGTCTTCTTAACGAAGCTTTCAAAATGTAGGCAGCTATCCAAGACGACACCTAAATTCCGAGAACAAGGTGATGGCCGCACAAAAGCATCACCTATTAAAAGAGTTAAACTTTCAAATCCAGCCTTAAGCGTGGGGTGCCCTATGAGTAGCTGTTCCGTTTTATTGTCGCTTAGCATAAGGAAATTTGCCGTAATCCTGGATCGAATGTCTGCAAGGTAAGCATTGAGTTTATCAACTGCTGCAGCAGATTCCGACTGTTTAAATGACAAATAAAGCAATAATACAAAATAAAATATAAAATATAATATACAATATATAAAATATAAAATAAAAAAATATAGAGAATCGTAAGCATGGAAGTGATAGCCTATTCCATGGGCTCAAAGCATTTTTCCAGAGGTTGAGAATAAATGGAAAGCAGCAAAGGACCGATGGCGGACCCTTGAGGGACTCCCCAGGTCAGGTGGATGAGACCTGATCCCCGTAAGATACGGATTGAAAACGACCGGACAAGTGCGATTTAAACAACGCCAGTGCCTTGTCTTCCAAACCGATCGTCGTTTTCAATCGTTCAAGTATGATATCGTGATCAATAGTGACAGGCAAAGGCCCCCTGTGATGCATCTTCCTATGACAGGAATTTAAGTAATTCGCATTTGCGTTTTTCGCCGCCACTCCATGATCTAATTCTTATGTAAAGAGCTCACAGTGTCCCATAAACAGGGACTCTCAAGGAATGCGTCGTCGTCCGCCATGCCTTTCAAAGCAATGAAGAAGGCGCATCCTGTGCGGCGCCTGTGATTGCTGGCTGGTTCAGTCTTGCTCAGTCCTGGCCCAGAAGCAGATCCGTGCGTAGCTTCTTAGTGTTCGTAGCCGCCTCCAGTCTTAGAGACGTATGCGTCAAAGACTGAAGCAGAACTGAAGCAGGTTAACGGCAAGACGGACGGTTCAAATGCGGCTTTAGGATGGTGCAGGCTCAGCGATGTCTATGCTGTAGCGGCAGCTTCCAAAAAGCAAACTAGAAATTATCATGTTACTGGTGCACTGGCCAATGGCGGGCTCGCGGCTGCTCGTGTTACGCATAGGTGATGTATTTATTGTTATTCACGACTGGCATGTATAAGTTAGTTGTGTACCTCTCCCATTACACGCCGGACATGCGAAAGCAGAGATCCTGTCCACGTGCAAACATCGTCCCGAAGCCGAAGCGCAGATGTGATAGGGAATGCTGCGAACAAGGGCACACAGCTACGAATGCCTGCAGGGTTCTGTGGCACTGTGTAGCTATTTCATAGCCCCGCATCGAGCTTGTGATTCATTTAGGTTACCCTAGGCGGTCTGCGTTTGTGTGTGCATTGATGTGGGAGAGGTGGATGTAAAATATATGTGTGAGCATACAAGAAGTGGAAATCGCACATATTCAATCGTCCGCCGCTCCCCTAGACAAGAGCCTGCTATCTTATGTACAAGAAACCGCACATCTATATCGTGGTGAGAGTTCTAAAACCCTTCACGACATCGATCTTGCAGAGGCAGCTACGCCTAAGCGCGAACGAAGCGGACACTGTAAGAACCGAGGGGAAAGTGCGAAAATGATCAATTATCGGGTGGGTGCAGAAGGACTAGTGGTTCTTCCCCCTGCCAGAATAATTGATCAGCTAATAATCCTCATTGGGAAGAGTAGAAGCGGGGATCTTCACCCTTTTATCCGGTGCCTTAACAAAAATGCGAAATACAAAAGTGCGTCAACAAAACGGAACAAAAAAAGCACGAAATGCTAACAACTCTGAAAAATGCGTGCATGGCAAAAGTGCACAGTTACAGTTTTCTTGTAAGTATGTAATTTAATTGGTTTAACTGGCTTTCTGTCTTCCAAAACAATTACTACCATACCGAGAAAAAACAAATATTGCAGTGTGCGGGTGATGTCGAGATAGCACTATCGTGTCAAGTTTCGTCAAGCATTAATAAAACTATTGTTGCTGTGCCACAATAATAATATAAATATAATATAAATATATAATATACTATTAATATATAAATATATAGTAATAAATTAACTAGTGAAACCTATATATGAATAGCTCAATGTTTATGCATGCATACAGTGCATGCACAGCAAATGAACTGTGACGGTTGAGAAAGCTTCATAACGACTAGATTGAAAGTTGTTTGTAATTAGTATATGGTACGAAATGATGTTTCTACTGAAAAATGTTGGATACTGATTGAAATTGAAAATACTGCTGGAATATTTCTGATTATTTTATTTAGTACTTATTTCCTACAATACAAACTAATTCTAAATATCTATTTAAGCCGGCATTCCTTAAAATTGTTTTTGCCTGCATTTGTCAGCGCGCGTTTGACCTACTCGCTCACGTTGCTGCGCATTTATTGTTGCTCGCTTTTGTCGGCGAACTTTTGTTGGCGCGCTCGGGTTACCCTTTCATCCTGTCACGTAAGCAGCTTCGAGAGCAGCTTCTGCTACCCGACTTCGGCTTGTGGTTTTTCTCCGAGCGTACGTCTTGATTAGCAATACCTCCAGCCGAGTATTTTCAAGCCAGAGCTAGGTGAATTATAATTAAAAAATCGGGGCTTAAGCAAGTAAAAAATCAAGCGAAACAAACGAAGTAGATAAGAAAGGATAGAGATATAAAGTAGATGCAAAAGTAGATGCGAAAGCACAAATGCGATAGAGCAACTGGAGTGTAAAAGCAGCTGTGACTCAATACCAATCCGGAAGGCTTCGTATATGATACGTAAATAGCGTGATAACCACGCGACAACGAAATGAAGAGCTGCTGAGTTCGCGAGTAGTGGGCGGATGCATATGTGTGTGCATGCGTATCCGCCGTGCCCCACCCAAGCTGGTGTTTTTAAGCGAAAACTGCGAGACTATCTTTTCTTATACTGCGCTCTACGTGTTTGCTTTCTGTTGTGTGCTCGGTGGGCTAGGCTGACGGGGATGGGGTTACCAGCGACTTTATTCAGCCCCTCGCGCCTACTCGGCGCTAACTGGGTGAACGAGTTGACGCGGGTCCCTGCAGCTAACCTCCCCCCCCCCTTAAAAGCTAACCCTCTCCTCAGTGAGCAGAGAGCGATGTCCCGCTGCGCCGCGGAGTGCGGCCTCGACTTGTGCTGGCCACTGGTGCTGTTGCGTGAAAACAAATCGCCACGGACTTTTTGTGGACGCGTTCCTCACCGGTCACGTCAAGGCGCGCTTTAGCGCTCCGTTTCAACCGCCTCGAGGGCCTGAACTCATCGAGCAGAACTGTCGAAGGAGCGTCCGGTGCTGCCGCGGTAGCCGCCGCGGCTCCATTGATACTCATTGAATTGCTGCTGGTTGAATAATAGAACGCGCGTGCGGAAGAAAGAAAAACAAGTTACCATTGTTTTCGCGTGCGGCTCCGGGTCGATTGCAACTGTTTTCAATCTAGCGAGGTTTCCGGAAGCAGAATGCCTTGTCTTCGGCGCCGGATGTACACCTACATGGCATCCGACGCAACGCTGCGACTGAGGAGGTATCGAGCGTGGGTTTAACTCGAGTCATTGGCTTCTCCAGCCGACCCACTGCAGGAAGAGTCGCGCGGTAGCGAGGACCAGATCGCTTGGGTCTGCACGCGCACACGGTGGACATCGACAGGAATCGCATAGCTAGCGGGTCGGCGGGTCGGCTAGCGTCTATGACAAAGCTGTCGCGAACACAAAATTTTCAAGACAGCGCGAGAAGCTAGCTGTATAGACGCAGGCGTCGTCCGGAGAGAGTAGGAGTGTCTTCAAGACGAGGTCAAGAGCAGTAAGCGGAGAGAGAGAGAGAGAGAAAGAAAGAGAGAGATCTCAACGTCTTCTGTGTACGGGCGAATCGAGCAGCAGTTTTGTGGGAGCTGCTGCATTATGGGAGCCTGAAGGTTGAGTCCGCACGGAAGTTGCGGCTGAAGTCAGTAGCCATGGGCTGCTTCAGTGCCTCGTCCGACGACGACTGTCTATACCGCGTGGAGCTTCTGGACGACAGCGCTTTTAACGTCAGTGTCAAGGTAGTTATGGCGAAGAGAACTTGTGCCGTGTTCTCTCTCTCTCTCTCTCTCTCTCCCTCTCTCTCTCTTGCGTGCGACTCATGGGTGGTAGTGTCGGAGGTGGTTAGCGCCTTTGAAGTTGCAGCGCCGGTTGAGGTTGGTGGATTTAAATTCGGCTGCATGTCACTGATTCGTCGTTGTCTTGGATAGTGACGGGCACCAAAGTAAGGCTGAGTGGGCAACCTACTTTGGGATCGGACGAAGAATTAATCGTTAGCACTTTTGTTTTGCCTTACTTGTGCGCTAGTTTTCAGATTAGGAGCGAGAGTGTGAAGGAAAAGACAAGCAAGAGAGAGAGAGAGAGAGAGAGAGAGAGAGAGAGAGAGAGAGAGAGAGAGAATGAGAGAGTGGGGAAGAGAGAGAGAGAGAGAGAGAGAGAGAGAGAGAGAGAGAGAGAGAGAGAGAGAGAGAGAGAGAGAGAGAGAGAGAGAGAGAGAGAGCGAGCGAGAGAGAGAGAGAGAGAGAGAGAGAGAGAGAGAGAGAGAGAGAGAGAGAGAGAGAGAGAGAGAGAAAGTCAGCGAAAGAGACTGGTGAAGATAATGGGTAGATGGATAGACAGACAGACAGATATATAGGTAGGTAGATGAATTGATTGAGGGGGAGATATGTACAATTGGAAGGGTGACTAGAGTAACTTAATATCTCCTATTTTCAGGGTCGCGAAAAAGGCGAGGACTTGATGAATCGCGTTCTCGCCCATCTGAATCTGGTAGAGAAAGACTATTTTGGCCTCCGGTACCTCGACGACCTGAAGAATACGGTAAATGCTAGAATGTTAATGTCAAATTAATGTCATCGCTGGGTCTTAGCCCAGCGGTAGGGTGCTAGCGTCACCAGCCACCTTTCGGTTCGAGCCCTGCAGCAGGAATTCTTAATTGCCCTCTGCAATAGGAGAAGGTCGACACCGTTGACGCTTTAAGGCGAACATGTAAATGAGACTGATGAGTCAACTGATCACTATTCTTTATCAATCGCAGTGCATCGATGAACAGTAATTGAGCATCAGAGTAAGCATCTCAAGCAATTACGCTATATGTGAGGAGTATGCTCCTGGACCGAGGCTTACCGTCGTACTCTGCCATCACAGCCCATTGAATAGTTTCGATCGAGGAGATTGCAAAATGTATTGAATTATGAAATAGTGATGACGCGACTTTTGTTCAAAGTTTTTTAATTAATTCTGTAATCTCTGCGGATATCATTTTTCAGTGGAGCGCATACAAACTGCTTGATCGGGGCAGTCAGTTAGAGCAATGGTCTGTCGATGGATGAGTCAAAAGCTCAGCCATATGCTTATACACACGATCTTTATTTTTCAAATTGAATATCGTGTATCCGCAATTTTTTGCGGGTACAGGCTTGTAGTATTATAAATATCCAAAATCGACGCAGCGTTAGCATGACTCACGACCCATAGACCCACGGACTCAAGGACTCGCTTTCATTGGTCTCCTGACTCACTTACGTAAAAAAATAAAATTCTTTAGTTGATTTAACACCCCAATTTGTACGGTGGCAGAAGATCCTTAACTATCATGTCTATCACTGCCACTTGCAGTTGGCAATAAACAATCGCCCACTGCACAATTTGAACCCACAATCTCGGTTGAAAGAGCTTTACTTTCTAAGCAATCACGGCCATAAAAAGCGTGCTCACATAAAAAACTGTATTTTTTAATTTAGCCAAGTAAAAAAGATAATCAGGCGCCTAATGTATTGCTTCGTACTGCTTCGGGGCAGCCGTGGATCCAAGTTTCACACTCTCGTCGCAGCTCATTAAGGGAACTTTTATTCAAGTTCACGGCCACCGCATGGTAGTAGCAGACTCTTTAACCGCTGCTGACGATCTCATCGTATGACCGAATCTATGATTACTACCAGTAGCTTCATAAGCGTAAGCACACTCACTACGGGGGAGGAGGGGCATGGGAGCCTAGAACTGGCTAGCGAGCCAGCTCCTAGAACCAGTTGCCGCCATTATTATTGAGGCGTTGCCTCCATTGTGTCATGCAATCACAAAACGGAGCCTATTTGTGGATACGTAATACAAATACGTAGCTAAGATTGCTCGCTGATCTTACTCTTGCACAACTTTGTGTTCTCTACTATATCAAAAAACATACAAAGTCAAGAGTAACATCTCAGAATTAGGGAGTGCAAAAGACAGCCAAGGGGTCCAGGGCAGAGGGACAGCCGGACAGCCGGACAACCTGGCTTGCGAGCACGCGGGCCAACCGGAGCCACGGCTGCAGCTGCCTGGCGAAAAACGCTTGTAGCGAGCCATTTTTAAATGCAGTGTGAAGCGTTTCATATCCACTTCAATCATGACCTTTGAGCTTAGCCGTTAGTTTAACTGAGATTCAGTGTGACTTTTACTAAGTAATGGATGCGGCAACTCCGATGGGATTATTAATTATCTAAGGAGGTTTGGCAGGCCTTTTTCAACGAAGGGCAGTATAGGTTAATAGAGGATGACCAAAGGCCTAACGCCGTGACATTGAGAGCAGATACCATTCGATAAATTGTTCTAGTACTCTCAACCCAGCACGGCTTAAAGCTTTACCTTTAAATTTCCTCTTACACTATACCGAAAAGTATTTAGATAGAAGCAAAGCATCCGAGATTCAAGCCGTTCATCGCCATTTTGCGTAAATAATAATTGTTTAAGATGTCGTGGGTATGCGCACTCAGCAAAATAATTAAAAGTGTGTCGGCATATTTAGCATGTAGTTTTGAACTCAGAGATAGAAGTAAAGTCGTACTTTCGCTATTAACAGTGATCTGCGTAGTAGGCTTATAAGTGCAGCAAAATGCCTCCTGTAATAATTTTTCAGGCTTGGTACAACAGAAAAGGAGAGCGCTAACTAGGTGCCAGAATAACTGCTTTTTATTGCAGATACAAACTAACTTCCTTAAATGTATCCTCAGCTATTCGTCAAGGTCGTGGCTATCCTGTTGCCCCGGACAGATATAGGTCAACAAAGATTTTAGCTAAATTTTAAAAACTTAAGCCAACATACGTAAGACGTGGTTTGCGTCTCTTTCTTACTAGACAGAATATAAGCGGAAAGACATCGAATTAATGGGCATATCCTTTTAAGCTAGGTTTAGGCGAACCTATTAGCTTGCTTTTGGATAATTTTCGAATGAATCGGACGCCATTAGTAGGGGAACACCTCTAACAACTTGTATTTGTGTCTCAATTCTAACAGTCGGATCTATCTAGTATGCATTATTACCGTATCGACGTACGTTACTCATGTGCTGCACCTAAATAAAGCCAAGAATTGCTTTTACTGATCGAAGCATCATCATTCAGCGGAATTATAGAGGTTCTGGGCCTTGAACAATTCAATCTGGGTATCCATGAAACACATTATGTGCACCCCAAAGTAGCTTCACAAACTTATCCATATAAAGTATCCCAGAACCGTCCGACCCTCTTTTAGCATGCTCAGTGCTATCTCTCTACCATTACGAAATTTTTGAATTTCTCATGGGCTACGCCGAATCAAACAGGTACCAAGATGTTACTACTTTTACAGGAGCCTAGCTATAAATTATTGCAGGAGAATATAACCTTGGGCTTGGATCGATCTTTAATAAAAGTGTCTAGGTTAATAATAATGATAATAGTTCTCTTTATTACGCCATAGGAGAATCAAATATCTCTCAAGGCGCCTTACGATTTTCTGCGAGGCAAGCAATGACCAGAGTAAATGACAAACCAGATAAAATGCTTGGAGAAACATGCAAAAGTATTTAAATATAATGCTTAGTCAGGCATGCAAAAGCAAGCTTGGCAAGCAATTGGGCTGATACAGCATTGCAATGTTTCAGTAAGCAGTAAGATAAACCAGTTAAATGTTCACAACCACGGCTTACCGTGGACAACCGATAGGTTTTTATTATTAAGATTCAGTGAAGATAATGCTGGCACTACCAATCAATAAAACTACTATTTCTTAATCACACAATATTTAAAATAAGATAACGGCCTCTATCCCGCAACTACAAAGATGCTTCAAGTAAATTGGACACATTTGGAAGAAACTGCGATTCTTGTCAGCTGGCTAGGCTAGCAGGACAGAAAAAATAATCTATGTGATCTGAAATTTTGAAATTTATGAGTTATTTCTGTCACAGTTATTCTAGTTAAAGGTATAGCTTTTTCAGAAAACATTCTGGCTTTAGGCATGACGTAGCAGGAACACAATGTCTTGTTGATAAGCACTAATTTTCAGACAGCGCTTTATTAAAATGATGACTGTCAACCTGTATGCAAGCGGGGCGACCCAAGCTGCAAAATGTTTCGCTTGCGCTCTGCCCCTTGTATTGAAATGAGAAGACGAACCGACTCGGAAGGGAAAGGTTATAGACCG
The DNA here is from genome assembly GCA_009760855.2 of Cristatella mucedo. Lineage (NCBI taxonomy): Eukaryota > Metazoa > Bryozoa > Phylactolaemata > Cristatellidae > Cristatella > Cristatella mucedo. The sequence continues at coordinate 20,159,543 of WPIO01000001.1, read as the reverse complement.
ATGTAGGCGAATGCTTCCAGGCGTGCAATGATCGTTCGCGCCTGTGTCTCCTGACATTTTAGATATCACGAGACACTACGGAGCTCAAGCGTGTCACACGGCATTGACTTAAATGACTGCAGCTGATTTAACCGTATCGTCTATATGGCCATAGAAAAGCCTTAGCGTCTCTCACTTCGCTCGCTGCGGTAATAAAGAATTCTGATGCCTGACTCAAATGCAATGCCTGGGTCATGAAATGTGAGCACATAACCCCTTGCACGCATATTATATATATATATATATATATATATATATATATATATATATATATATATATATATATATATATATGTAAAGAGAGAGAAACTAAAGTCAACTTTAGGCAACCGAAAAGCCTTCATAAGCGGGTGCACCAGAAGCACTTGGTGGCGCTCGTGCGATTTAACTCTACGATTATCCCGCCCCATGGTCATACAAATTTGATCTTTTCCAGAACAGAGTAAGCGATGGCTCTCGTCAGCGGCCGACCGCTGAAAAGAGCAGAGACAAGTCAAGCGTATTAGGTTCCTGGACAGTTACAGCTGGATTTAATGAAAAGCGCGTCTGCAGACGATGTAAACGAATTGTTCCCCAATGGTTGAAAATGGAGTTGAATGACCACGATAAGTGAATTTAAATGGATTTTGGCTGCGTCGAGCAAGTCTCTAATAGTTATATACTTCAAGTAAACATTTTCTAGTGAGAACACATATTGCTTACTGATCAAACTTTTGGGCCCGCACGTTAGGTCTCTTAATTTTCTTTCCCTTTAATTGTCTCTTAATTTGCATGCTGACCCTGTGCATGTCACCCCTAACCATGTTATTCATTTTGTTTGTTTTTCAAGCATGATTTTACTTACCATTTAATTGCATTTCCATTTGCAGCAAATGTAAAGCGCCTAGAAAGAGATTAAGTTCTCTTAGGGCGCTTTATCAAGTGCATTATAATTATTATTATATTCTTGCTTTGGGTTATTTATCTGAAAAGCTTTCTCCTTCACCATAATCTTTTCCGCTGGGTCCTCCTACTCAGGCAGCCTAGCTGAGCAGTCTAACCCACCTCATATCCTTTGGTGACCATGCCTTCAGCTCCTACGCACGTAATGCTTTAAACTTCACTTGACGTCACGAAATATCTTGACTTGATGATGACATTTAAGGCGCAGCTACCAACTTAGCCATTCCTCACAGCATGTGCTTGGTCTAAATGAATCTTAACTTATTTGCTTATTTTTGCTGCAATTGGTTATTTTATTATCACCCCTAACCTTTCTTATTCATTTTGTTTGTTTTTCAAGCATGATTTTACTTACCATTCAATTGCATTTTAGTTTGCAACCAATGTAAAGCACCTAGAAAGAGATTAAGTTCTCTGAGGGCGCTTTATCAAGTGCATTATTATTATTATTATTATTATTAACGTTAGTACGTTGATATGCTTCATTTCTAACCCGCGTGTAGTGCGTAGGAAGAGGTTTAGTTGTCTCAGGGTGCCATGAAAACTCTTTGCGTGCTATTTTTGTTTCTGGGGTTCTAGTTGGAGCTTTGGAACCTATTTCATAAGGAAGCTTCAAGTTAGCTTCATAGTTAGCTTACTCAGGATCGCCCAAATAGTTTTGCCGTTGACTGCAAGTCGAAGAGCCGAGCCGAGTGTAAGTGCACCGCTAAAATGTAGTTTTGAAAAGGACTGGGTGCCGGACAGCCACCGTCACGTGTGTGGTCAGCGATTGGAGAAAGAGCATCTAATACTCGGTTTACGAAGGTCCAGACGTGTTGGGGTAAACGCCACACGCACAAACGCACGTCGCACCGCACACCCACACGCACACACCTGCTGCCCGTCGCTGAGTCGATGGACGTTTTTAAATGACATAATTCAAGTATGGCGGCCTATAGTAGCGGAGCGAATTGACAGTACACAGCCATCAAAGGCCTTTTGGCGTCGAACTGAGAGCGGAAACCTTTTTCGTCGAGCTGGCGTTATTTGCAGGTGAACAAACCGATGGATTAATGAGACGCTCGAGGCCTGATGATGAGACCAAGTTCTGATTTTGAGTCGTTTGCTTGCATGTAAGGGGAAGTCCTATGCTATTCTATTATGTCTCACAAGGAATGAACCACGATTTCTTTACGGCTCTAGGCTCCAGTTTGTGGTTGTCTCCTCTCGCTTCTAATCATGCTCTACACGAGTCGCTCATTAAGTTTCTCGACTACCAGCACAGTTGCGTGGCATTGCTGTCACAGACATATCAACTTCGGCGAATGCAGACTTTGGTTTCCCAGATATTTAATCAATGCGTTTTAGACTCTTAGAATCGGCATTGAGCTGGGCTACTTATATTCGGTGCCCAATGACTGGTATTAACTCGTTAGAGCAGAAACACGCCGCCGTGCCTTTGCTAGGACTGCCGTCTTGATTGTGCCAAAAGCCTTCACTTCGCCGCAAATGATTCATCGCGTGCTTCTTGTTTAACTCTGCGAATATTAATTACGTGCTAAGCGAAGTACTCTACTTTTTCGGTGCTTAGCACTGGCTTGACCTTCAAGAGAAGATAAAGTCACAGTTAAGAAGTAAGTACTGAGACTGGCTTGGCTAATCTCTAAAACTTGAGGTGCATTTGTAAGTTACTCTAAGGTCCGTGATTTGAATTTTCGGACAGAACGCAGAGCGGTGCCAGTGTTTTACTTCGGAGTCAAATTCTACGCAGCTGATCCATGTAAGCTGCACGAAGAGATCACACGGTAATCTATACTCTGTCGTGCTATGTCGCTCTATCTGTCTTTCAGAGAGTGAGGGAGAGAGAAAAGGAGAGAGAGAGAGAGAGAGTGAGAGAGAAAGGGGGTGAGGGAGAAGGAGAGAGATAGAGGGAGAGAGAAAGTTTGAAAGAGAGAGAAAGAGAGTGAGAGATTGAGAGGGTGAGAAAGCGAGAGAGAGGGAGAGTGAGAGAAAGGGAGAGAGAGAGAGAGAGAGAGAGAGAGAGAGAGAGAGAGAGAGTGAGGGAGGGAGGAAGAGAGACGCGCCGCTACACCGAGTCACATTCTGCAGTCACCGGGAACCTATAGCTCTTCTTTTTCTAGCGCTCAAGGCCGCTGCAATTCCGCATCGCTGCTAATTGAAAACAAAACATGTAATAGGATTTTTCGTAGGTACCATTATTTCCTCCAACTTCGGAGAGACGTTGCGCAGGGAAGGATACCACTGGGTTTTGACGCATGCGTGGAGTTGTGTGCTCTGATAATCCAAGGTCAGCTGCACTTAGCGTTCTGCAGCCGGCTTACAGACGCCCGTCGCTCAATTTGCAACCGGTCTCGGATGCAACTCGCCGTGGCTGACCGCATAGACGTGTTGCAGCCGATGTGGGCGACCGCGACGAGCAGCGACACGGCACGGGCTACGTGTCCGAGTTCCGCCTGACGCCCAACCAGTCCGAGGAGCTGGAGGAAGCCGTGGCAGCGGCGCATCGGAGCCTCAAGTAGGACTTTCGCTGCCGCCCCGTCTATTCTGAGCACCAAGCTGCCGCCAGCTGGATCCGGGCCTCCGCATATACTTCTGCTCATCTGATGCTATCTGGGAGCAGGCGCTGGGGCTGCGCAGCGAAACTGAAAGATGTTTGACGAAGATGCAGCAAAACGAATATATAACGATCCTGAAAGACGAGAGAGAGCGAGAGAAAGGTACAACGAGAGTGAGAGAGACGGAGAGAGAGAGAGAGAGAGAGAGAGAGAAAGAGAAAGAGAGAGAGAGAGAGAGAGAGAGAGAGAGAGAGAGAGAGAGAGAGAGAGAGAGAGAGAGAGAGAAAGGAAGAGAGAGGGAGAGAGCGGGAGTGAGAGAAGCTAGAGTGAGACAGTGAGACAGTGAGTGAGTGAGACAGTGAGAGAGAGAGAGAGAGAGAGAGAGAGAGAGAGAGCGAGAGATAAAGAGAGTTAGAAAGCAGCAGTCACCGATGTCTAACGTCGGATGGCCGTAATTTACAGAGGTATGATACCGGCAAATGCGGAGATGAATTTTCTGCAGAAAGTCAAGGACCAGGAGATGTACGGCGTAGATCTACATCGAGCCAGGGCAAGCGGCTGCTCAGCGCTGCCGTGTTCAGGTGCTTCGCGTCTGATGCTGCTTGCTGATGGCCGTAATTGAGTACACGCACCAGTTTTCCAATGCAGGTGAGAGACGTAGGAGAATTGTTCATTGGTTTAACCCCATCGGGTGTCGTGATCTTTCGGAATCAAGTAAAAGCAGCGACCTTCAGCTGGTAAGTCACAGCTAGCCGCAAGCGGTGACGATAGGAGTAAGGGTGAAAGTCAGCCTAACTTTGATTAAATATTACATTATTACTGTTATTTGCTACATTTTTGTTTCGTTGACCAGCACTAAAAAAATGTCCAAAGCGAATAGCTGAGACCGCCGCTGCTAGTGTGTAGCTTTTAATTTCGCCTCGTTGCTGCATGCGACTTTCCTGCTTTAGGTCGGGTAGGACCACGCTTGGTCGCTCGAGGGAGTGAAACGTTTCGCATTTACAAACCTCCAGCGCGCTGCTCCAACTTGCCAGCTGTCCAGCTGCACGGACCCGTCTGTAGCGAAGGCCGGGTTGGCGACCGGTGTGCAACGCGAAGAAACTCATTAATATGGTCTCTTGATCGGTTTAGAGCGACAAGAAACTAAAGAATCAAGCCGCGCCTCCCTAAGAGATGCTTAGGGAGGCGCCACGGCTCCCCGCGCCGTGCATAATGTAATGCATCTCCGTCTGTAACTCCAAAAAGTCACAAAGACCATGTGGGTGTTACGCAGCAGAGTTTTTTATAGCGCACTCTCAGCCCAAACGGCTATTGGTACACATTCGGTAGCCAACAGGCTTCGTCTCATGAAACAAAGAGAAAGTGGATAGCAAAGCAGAGTCAGGAGAGCAGTTGAGGTTGTGAGTAGCATGGAAGTAGCAGCTCAGAATCGCTGAAAAGGATGAGCCATAGTCGGCAGTAGGAGAGTAGTCGTTGCTGCGTAAGAATTGTGGCGGATCAAGGCTGCGATGAGGCGAGCGCGGGCGGCGCTGCTCGTTCAGCCTCCCAGAGCGAAAGAGCTTCTTCACTTTTCGCTTGTGAAGCACATCTCTTCGCATCGTGCTTCCTTTGCAGCAAATTTAAAGTTCCCAGAAAGAGATCGAGTTCTCTGAGGGTGCTATAAAAAATATAGTATTATACTATTGTAACCTCGCTACTGCTTGTGAGCCGTGATGGCACACTAGGTAAGGCGGTTGCTTTCACGACCTCGGTGTCGAGGTCGTGGGTTTAATTCCTGCTGTGGGCGATTATTTATTGCCACTGCAAGCGGTGGTGATAGCCATAAAGGCTCTTCTGTCGCTATACAAAAAGAGGCTGTTTAATCAGCTAGGATTATTTAATTACTGCTGTCGAGATGCGTGGACCCCTTTGCCGCCGATGACTTTCGCCGACTGCTACTCTGCTCACCACTCGATCGTGAGTGCTCTTCTTCAGCTAGCAATGCTCTCCGCTCCTGCGTCACTGTTCGAGTCGCTCGCCGGCTAACGCAGGCCGCTTGCTAAGCATCGAGCGGTCTTCGGGCGAGCCGTTGAGGACTCGCTACAGCGAGTCATCGTGATTTACTGCCAGCGATACTCAGCTGACAGCATGAATCTGCATGAATGAATGGCAAGTCTCCGTTTCGCGTGCGAAAGTTGAGGCATCGTCTGCATTATGACGCGCCTGCATTTCCGGGCGTACTTTCTTTACAAGGGCACATGCGATGCTTTGCGAGTAAAATACTAGAGCAACGACCGCACTAATAGTCGATTCCAGGCGTCAGGAACTTGGCAACATTTCACGAAAATGCATCGGACAAGCACCTTCGGTTGAACGCTAGCGTCGTGTCTCCGGTTCTCATGCGCCTGAGTAGGAAAGTCGCAGTAGCCCGAGGAAGGACGAGGAATGGTTCAATGGGCGAGGCGAGTTCGTGCACGAATATGCGTAGCTATTGCGACTATGATGCCAGCGCCCCGAAGAAATATTAAATCCCTGCGCCAACCTGACATCAAAGACTCTTTTGTATATCCAAGAGGTATATTTCGACTGTGTTAAAAACCTGACGCCCGCAATGCGCCAACGATAACGACACAGCACTAGATATTCTTCACGAAGCTGCGCTAGCAATAAAAGTGCTAGAAAAACTCACAAAACAATAGCCTGTATATTACGGCACGAAAAATCTGATTTAGCAGTCTCTTTTGTATAGCGACGGAAGAGCCTTTACGGCTATCACCACCGCTTGCAGCGGCGATACAGAATCTACCCCCCCCCCCCCGCAGGATTTGAACCCACGACCTCAGTCCGAGGTCATGAAAAGCAACCGCCTCACCTAGTATGCCGTCGCGGCTCACCAAAAAGGCGACTTCCAACTGACTCGTCCACAGTCTGAGAGCAGCTACTGCTTAGCGCTAGGACTCGCCGACATGCAGACCCTTACTCCAAGAGAGCTAATTGTCGTCAGGCCCGTCGTACCTTATATAGTAGCCAGGTCGTAAATCGTACAATAACCTCATTCATACGTAATCATAAATCTCGCTGCTCATAAGCATTGGCCTATTGCGACTACTTTGTAAGCGGCTCAGTTCTAATTCAGCGGCCAAGCTCGTAGCTCGTAGTCAAGGTTCAGCGGTCTGACTCGTAGTCTACAGCCGCGGAGCGTTGCAACTACTTGGCGAAGCTCAGTGGGGAGGCATAACCATATAGCGTTGTTTGACTGTCCTCCGAGAGCCTGTCGCAAGGCGAACCGTCAACCAGGAATCGCCAGCAGCTGCGGCATTCCTTCGTAGCGTTAGCATGCATTCTGGCAGCGGAACCAAGTGCGTTGGCGAAGCGTGCGCTAGCATTACCGGCTTGCGTTCCAGGCCCGATATTACCAATGTGTCCTTCAACAGCAAAGAGTTCAGTCTACGCGTTGCTGTGGGACACGTGAGTAAAAGCGAGTGTCTCCAGCTCTCCGCACCGCCGCCAAAGCTTCGCTCACGGTCGAGCAATCGGCGAGCGACGCGAGAGATTTTCTGCTTCTGTCCCGCCGTCTCCTCACCATCTCCGCTATATCTAGGATAAGGAGGACGTGCGCGTCTTTGAACTACCGTCGAACGAAGCGTGTCAGCACCTGTGGAAGTGCTGCGTCGAGCACCACTCTTTTTTTCGGTATGCAAATTGCCACGCGGGAACGTCCTCAAAGTGCCGCGGCGGCACCGTCCGCACGGGGCGCTCCGCTCCGCCGCCAGCGTTCTGTACGCTGCAGCTGTAGCCGGCTCGTCGATGCGAGCCTGCTTTCGCGTCGGCGCCATCGCGATCACGGGGCTGCGACGATTCCGAATGAAGCCACCGCGGCTTCGTGCTCATCTCGCTTGCAGGCTGTCGAAGATTAAGGAAAAGCGGGCGGTGCGCACCTCAGGCTTCTTTAGCTTCGGGTCCAAGTATCGCTACAGGTTCGCCACGCGGCGGCGGCACGTCAGACTCGAGCGACGGAATTCTGGGAATTCTGCAGCTCGGCAGTCACAGCCCGCTTCTTCTTCTTTTCGCCGCTTCGCGCTGCTTCAGTTACTCCCGCATCTCTATCCCGGCCCAGCGGCAATGCCGCGCGGCGAAAACGGGCAGCTAGTCACCGCCGCGCGCGAATGCGTCCTGAACCGAGCCGCCCGTCGGCGGCTCGTGGGTAGCCGGCGTAGAAAGCGAGCAGCCGCTGGTCGTCGCGTTGCAGCGGCAGGACGGAGTGGCAGGCGCTGTCGGAAGCTCCGCAGAGGCCGCCGCCTCTGGTGCCCCGACGGCCCAGCCGGCGCCAGGAAAACCGCCAGAGGCGCTATCGTCGCGACGAGCCCAAAGGTGAAAGTCGCACGCCCTAGCGATAGTCCTAGCGATCTTTCGCCTACAGGTACAGTGTTCGCCTTTAGTCGCCGGGGTCGTGGGTCGGACCCCTGTGGGGTATGTAGACCCTAGTCCCACCGACCCGCTTCTGCGATGCATGGACGCGAAGTTGCCATGCATTATTAACCTAACAAACACGTCTATAGCCTCTGGTCTTGTCCGTACCCCTTTCAAAAAAGCTGTTGCTACGCCACCAATTACACCAAGAGAGCGTAAGCAACTTCCACCCAGTCTCCCTTCCACGGTTCTTATCAAAGACACTGGAACGAGTGGTGGCGGACCAGCTGAATGCTTATATTGAAACTTCCAACCTAGCAAGTAAGTTCCAGTCTGGTTTTCAGAGCTAATCACTCAAACAAGTCCTCATTGCTTAGAGTGTAAAACGATCTTCTCAGAAACTCAAAATTGGGTAAAGGCGATTTGCCTGATCTTTCGGCACCGTTTAATACTATTAATCACCAATTCCTTCTAGAGCGCCACCTCTCTTGCCTGAACATCGCTGGCACCTCGATGCAATCGTTTAGACCCTATCTCAGTGAAAGGCTCGCGAATATTGATGTAAAGAGAAAAAAGATCATCCAAGGAACCACTTATGTATGGATTACCTTAGAGCTATTTTCTTGGTCCGCTTCTTTTCACCGTTTATACTCTCCCTATTGCCGATGTGATCGCCGAGCAGAGTCTAAACGTCCACTTCTACGCCCATGACACACAACTGTACCCATGCTTTGATCCCTCCCAGCCCTCAATAGCGTGTCAAATTCTCCCAACTCCCTTGTTACATGTACTGCTGACACGCGCACATGGATGGCAGAAAACTTTCTCAAATTTAAATGACGATAAAACTAACTTACTAGCTATGGTCAGGCCAAGTGTGACTCGGAAAGCATAACACTCAAAACACGCTCTGCCAGCATATCTCCTGTAGCATCTACACGAAATATAGGTGTCGTGATGCGGAGTGACCTATAACTAGATATTATTACCATGTTAGCTCCACAGTCAAGTCTACCTGTTTTCAACTAAATAGCATTGCCAAAATGGGGGCCTGCTGAGACACGAAAATTGCATCTAAATTGGCCCGTGTATTTGTGAAATTCCATCTTGACTTCTGTAACTCACCGCTCGCTGGTCTACCGGCCTGTGCAATCAGGTGCTTACAGCTGGTGCAAAACTCTACAGCTGGGCTCGTCTGTCGTGAGCGTCGCAGTTGCCAAATCATACCCCTTTTCGCCACTCTGCTTCCAATCAAGCAGCGTATCACCTTCAAGGTTCTGTCACTCACTTTTAGGTCCCTTCATTCTTTGGCTCTAGACTAACTATCAGAACTATTCCCAACCCTGGCTAAGCGTCGTGTCACCGACTTTTCTGACTCAAATAATTTAGCTTTACTTCGGAACAACCTCAAATCCCATGGAAACAGTGCTTTTAGTTCATATGCTTTCAAAGTATGGAGGTCACTTCCGACTTATGTCTCAACGTCCTCTAACTTAACAAAATTTCAAAATAAGCTAAAAAGGCAAGATTTTCTCGCAGCATTTGTTGGATGCTTGTGATTTATCCCTTGTGTTCTTATGCATGCTGACACTGTGAAGGTTACCATTAACCATATTTACATGTTGACAATGTGAGTGTTGACATTGTACATGTTATCTCTAACCATTTGATCATGCTTCCTGTACAGCATTCGTTAAGTGCCTAGACAGAGATTAAGTTATCTGGGGAGGGGGTATTCAAATGCATTATTATTATTTCGTAAAGCGCGTGCAAATGGCGTTATGCAAATGACATGTGTACAGCACCTGTAAATTCACCTCTAACCATGTTATCCTTGTTGGCAGTGTGCATGCTATTACTAACCGTACGATCATGCTTTCGTCACAGTGGCTGTGCAGTGCCTAGAAAGAGATTAGGTTATCTAAGGGTGCTATACAAATGTATTATTATTATTATTATCTTCGCCGCCGTTCTGCTGTTTAAAAGTCGGCTCTGTCGCGTAATGAGAGCAAGCGATCACGGCGTATTAGCACACCAGCGAAGCGTGCTCGGTGCGCTTTGCTCGTCGCTCGCGGACCAGCAGCATTGGATTTAAGTGTTCTGGCAGCGCCATATTTAGTAGCTGACTGTAGGCTTCGCTGCAAAGCCAAAACTGTAGCTGGTGGGTAAATCAAATTGTCGATGCACAATTAGCGCTGCCAGATAAAGCTGGTTGAATCTGCGTGATTCTGATTCTGACGTTGATTCTTCGTGATTCTGACGACGGCGGCTGTATTGAACGCTGGCAAACGCAAGCGGGCGAGCGTGCTTACGGATGTAGTGGTAGCCATCGTGTGTGCTGCTCCGGAGTGTGAAGAGAGAAGAGAAGACGAGAAAAGAAGAGAGAGAGAGAGAGAGAGAGTGAGAGAGAGAGAGAGAGAGAGAGAGAGAGAGAGAGAGAGAGAGAGAGAGAGAGAGAGATAGATGGAGAGTGGACAGTAAAAGTACAACGGAGAGGCAAGAAGTGAATTTCGCGGCAGGGACGTGTCGCGTGTCGGCATGGAGCGTGCCCGTTCGGCAGACGGAACGTCGGCTGGGACGGAACCACGTGACGGCGATGACACGCCTGCAACGGTGCGAGCCCGTAGGAAAGGAGCGCATTCGACAGGTGTGTGGCGCCGTCTCTCTGAGGACCGGCACCCAGCGGTGGAACTATTTGGGGGGGGTGCCCTCGCGTTGCTCTGCTGGAAGTTGAGGCACGGTAGCAAGCGAGAGCGGCCAATCAGGCTAGTCCCCGCTGGAGTCCGCGGCTGGCGACGTTGCCGGAAAATGGAGCAACAGCCCACGAGATTAAAAGCTTACAGCTACAGCGCACAAGGGCTCGCGAGAAATGTTAATTGATGGAGCCAACTTTCAACGTCGTCCGTGGCTCCACGCGATGCACTTCGAAATAGCATCGTACTCACAATAGTTGCTCTTCAGTGTACTGAGCTGATGATAGTTTGTGCTCGAGTGACCACGAGTCGCATAGCGCCGACCGAGACCAAAGTGCGATTATAGTTCGATTAGAGTGGATTCACCATATCCACGCCATGCACAACAGCTAATCGAATGCGGTGGCGGTTAGTGGACCGCGAATAGGGGAATAGTAGCTGCGTGCCGCCCGGCGAGGCCGTGCCAGGGCTGGCGGTCGGTTCATGAAGCGCTGCATAACTTGGCGGCGGCGGTTCATCGAGCTCGTCTGCTCGAGGACCGTGGGATGGTTTACGAAGGCATCGGCGACCGTCGGGCTGCCAAGCGCTTTCCTTATGCCGATTATGCCGGCACGCCCCAGGACAGGAAGTGGCACTCGCATGATTGACTGGCTCGGGCCAAGTCAAACTGCAGATTTCACAGAAATCCTTTCAGCCCTGTTAACTACTATTTTGCATATTCTCGAACTGCTTAGCATCCTAATTCAGAGCCGTTCACCACGAGTGCCGATCAAAACAGCAAGGGTTTCTAGTCAGACGTTAATGTTTTCGCAGCGACCAGGTGCTTTCGCTGCACAGTACAGGTCGTGTGCTCGAGTCCTAAAGCAAGCTATTCTTAACTGCTCACTACAGGCGCTGGTGATAGCCGCAAACTCTTCTTCTGCTATATGTATGTAAATGAGGCTGCTGAATCAACCGATCGCTTTTGCTACTATTTTCATTCATACCATCGTACAGGTACGGAATTAACTAGCACGGAATCAAAACGATTCGGACCTCAACCTGCTTCAGACCTTACTCAAGGAGTCGTGTCGAGAATTGCGGCTTCAAGGTGCGTTAACTATGGGCTGATCTAATAAATGTTGCATACACGCATGAGCTTTTCGGTGGTACTTAGAATTCGCCGTTTTATGCTTAAGTGCAAATGGTCGCTTGCACGAAACAGGAGCAGTTGACAAGACACTTTCTACGCTTGGAAAGATTGGAAAAATTGCTCGCTCCATGACCCTGAACTATCGTATTTTTACGAGCATAAGTCGCACTTTTTTCCAATGTTTTTTGAAAAATAAAACCTTCGACTTTATACACTAATAATCAGTGTCAGTCACTGTATACAGTGAAAGTGACGATTAAGACATTGAAAATGTTGCAGAAGACTGTGAAGATGTTAGCGGTGATACTGATGACGAGTTTCTTGCTAACGGTAGTGATGAAAACAAACTTATATTAACAAAAAGTGAGCTATATATTCAGCAATAATAGTTTCAACTAAAAAAAATTCGAAAAAAATTGTGTCCATAAATTAAGGGTGCGACTTATACTTGGGCGTGACTTATACTTGTAAAAATACGGTGAGTACTTTGCATTTGTTCTTTTGATGTTAACACGCCTGAAGCAGTATCCATTTCCAACTGCTGTCACCTCACGCAAGTAATTTGGGTTGTTTTGAGGTATAACCATTCGTCTGACCATTGTGCTAAATGTATTCTTGGGAGATTACTGGGCGTTGACAAGTCGAGAGCGTTCCGGTCCATTTTGTACATTTTCTGCACTGCAGTGCTTCTGGCGGCGCCGACTCGCCGAGAAGCGTGAGGTCTGCACCTTGGGCAGAGCAGCCAGCAGCCGGGTAAGTAAAGTGCCTCGTTATCGGATCTCATCCGTTGGACAACTGGCTGGGACCAACGCAACTAGATAATTCATCCATCTTTTAGATATCCTAGTCGTGTGACTGTGCCAATGTCTGCGGCCACACACACACACACACACACACACACACACACACACACACACACACACACACACACACACACACACACACACACACACACACACACACACACACACACACACACACACACACACACACACACACACACACACACACACACACACACACACACACACACACACACACACACACACACACACACATATATATATTTATTTATATATATGTATATATATATATATCCATCTCTATGTCTCCTCATTCTCCCTTTTTATCTCTCTCTCCTCTTTCACTTCTGCTTCCTTCATATCTCTCTTGTTCTTTTCATTCCGTCTTCACCACTCTGTGCCCGTGTTTGTGCTTTTCTCTTTCTCAGGAAGTAGAGGCACATTGCGTCACTCGACAAAGATCAGATCCAATAACGTGGTCTTCTCGTATTTTGCTACACATTCTGTGTGTGGTATGCGTGCCCTTGGGCTGGTACACGTATATGGAGTAACCCTAGTAAATATTCAGGTATCTGTGCATACAGGATATATACGATTATAAATGCAGATAAAAATATATAAATGCAAAATGTATATTAATAATTATCTGTACGTGTAAGAATTAGGCTCTGTATCTTCAGAGAGTTGCAGTCATGCAGGCTTGGCATTTGAAAGCTGCTTGGCATGCTCAAATGCATAGTACACGTTTGGACCGGAAGACAATGTTAAGGGCGTCAATATGCACTAACTGCAGCTGTGATTTATATTATTTGCTAGCGGGCTCTTTACATCAGGCAGGGACTCACCTAAGTCTGTTCGCAGTGAAAGGATACGTTTTCCTGGCCGCACTATGCAGTCGAGAGCTAATTTGGATGGCTCGGGCAACCAATCAATGTGGAAAAGGTAAGGGCAATAATGGATTTATCATCTTTGGTTTCCGCTGCTGATACTGTCACAAAGCTGCTGTCCGGTTGCTTTTGAAATTGACCTGTTTGTGTCGGAGGCGGATGCATTCGTACACATTCTTATCGTATTGCCTGTCTTCTGTTAAAACAAAGGCAGAGAGGCAGAGGCAGTGGTCGTACATAGTCCCGCCCCACTGTCTGCCGTCTCGTGTACACCAATCGCAAGGAGTAGTGACGTAGTAGCTCCGTTGCCTGATGACCCGCAGCTACCTTTCGATCAGCATGTTCGACGTCATTCCTTGCTAAATCTGCACGTGCTTGCAAGCCCGTTCATTTTAGTGTTTGAAACTGACGGTCATCTCCCTATTTAGGAGCAAAATCTAGCGGATTGAAGTCGCTGCGCTTGGCTACGGAACACGAGGTACACCTAAATTGTATCAGTCACTAAATCTGAGCATGCCGGTCATTTGTAGGAGACACGAAACCAGTGGTTCGGATCACCCGGCAATTGCAACAGCCGGTCTATATGACAGGTAAGCGAGCCTGCAAGCCTGGGCAACTCCCAAAGCTGTTTTCCAAAATAGAAATTCTGCTTCGATGTTTCACCCTCGGCATGGGTTGACATTTGGCTGTGCCAAAGAAGTATCCATATCTAAGGCGGGTCGTCTGAGGGAAGCATTTAATATTGCATTACCTTACCAGCAGCGTTTACTCAAGCGCTAAGGGAGTACCGGTAAACAACGGAACGCCCAACGAGTGGAAGCAGCCTGTGCCAACACTAGTCTAGGGTTTTCTGCTGGAAATTAAGGTTTGTCTGACTACTTAGATACCAACGGGCTGCTGGCAGACGCGTCGAATTCAGTGAGTCAAACCAAAGCCTTCATCCGTTATCTTCAGATTACCTTTAGAGCGACTTACTGATTCTTAAGCATTACTACTGTGTAGCTAACGTATTAATACCACACTGAAGCAGTGCAGTGTCGCATCTCGTATCTGGCTCCGCACTACAACTCTGTTTCTTTCTATTCTCTGCCTCTAGGTATCGTCAGCGGAGAGGATCCGGTGAAAGTGACTACTCGCTTGCTGCGAACCGTCATGTGAGGTAGATCGAAAGAATTCCCGACAGCGAGAAAGCTTGCAATTGCTGATACCAGGCGTGGCGCCCTAAAATATTTCCCTCTACCCTGAAGGAAATTGCACACAGCTGCTACAAACATCGAGCATCGTTACCTGAACTAAACAAAAACGTGGAAAAAGTGTCCGATCTAATTTAAAGGGAAGGTCTATTGTGCCTGGCCCTTGTCGAAGACATATTTGTGAGTCCACTTTAGCGTGGTGCACATCGCCCCAAGTCAAGTGCCGCATTGTAGCTGACGACCGCGCTCGATTTTGAGTGCAGTGGGTGAAATCCGACCGAAATTAATTTTCAAAGTGGGACAAGATCTCAACTGGGGTGAGGTCTAAAACATTATTGAAGTACCTACTAGGACACAGAGTCGGGCGTAAGAGTAAAAAGGTTAGGTCTACAAAAATTCGTGTAATGGTTGATGAGATAGATAAAGAAAAGATGAGGTGATGCGAGATCCGGTAAAGAGAAAAGCAAGATTGCACTAATAAAGCCAAAAAAGGCGGTAGCGTATTTCCAGGCGGCATCGAACGTTATCCTGGGCTCGTAGTTGACGCACTTTCTTAGGGTGCCGCTCTAGTTAGACTTTGATCTGGCCTGCTCACACTATTTTGGGTGAGTCCCTCAAGTAAATTTTCAGTGACGTAAGTAGGTTTTACGATACAAGTCGTGGGCTCGAGCATGGCAGCATAAGTAAAGCGCCTGGATAGTGCTTAAGTTCTCTTAGAGCGTATACAGCTAAATTTGAATTATTTATTTTCCTTATGTTTCTACTGAATATGCGTGCCGGCAGTAGGAGCACTTTATTATCTCAGAGCAAGAATCTTGAAATAGAGTTCCAGGACCTCAAGAGATAAACCTTTTGTAGCCTACAGCCTTACGTGAAATGCGAAGGGCAGCTAATTTATTGGCCCAGTGAAGATCTGAGGGCACGAGGAGCTTGAAGATCATTGCGAATGTCGTAGTTGGGCTTCCTATACAGGAGCGAAGCCGTGAATCGCGCTTGGCGGTCGGAGTAAGAATTTTGGTTTGCAGTGCCTCTACCATCATAACCTCACTAGCCTGTATAAGCTACAAGTTCGAGCACCCGTTTGGAGAAACGCGGCGTTCAAGCTGAGCGCCGTCTGAAAAGTCTCTCTAGCACGGCTACGTGCACCTAATAGTCCCTCAATGGGAGGCTGGCAGCGGCCGCGGATCTCTAAGCAACTGTGCCCCAAGCGGCTTGCACGGTATTGCGCCTGCGGAGCGCCACGTCCGGGGGGGGGGGCCAAGACCCCCCCTTTTTTAGCCCCCTGTGTAAGCCAAATCTTATCTTATTATTATTATCTTATGATCTTATTATATTATCTTATTATCTTATCTTATCTTACCTTATCAAATTTCTGCCAAATCTTACGCCATTGCATGGTCATTATACCCTTACACAAATATTAGCATACGAGTTGCCATGGGCTAGACGCTTCGATGCTCGTCTCCGACGCCGGAAGCAGGCTTGAAGCTTCGAGGTCTCGGGGGCACCATTACTTTTAAGATGAAAAATGGGCTCGCTCAACAAGTCAGCTGCTTAACCTTGCCCCAGTTCTTTTAATAACAATAATACTAATAATGCACTTGATAAAGCGCCCTCAGAGAACTCAATCTCTCTCTAGGTGCTTTACATTTGCTGCAATGGGAAATGAAATTGAATGTGAGCAACATCATGCTTGATAAACAAATAAAATGAGTAACATGGTTAGAGGTGACATGCACAGGGTCAGTATGCAAATGTGTTTAGTGGTAGCATGCTTTTAAATGTAGCTACTTACCCTGGCGAGATCAAGAAGTTGACAAAGCCGTCGGCGGCAGCCATGAAGTCGCCGGACGAGCGCACCACCAGCAAGTATCTATCTAAAGCATCTCTTATGGCTGTAGGTATCACAAGCACGCGCCGACTGTTAGCGCATTCGTATCCAGAGGCGGCGTCCGTCCTCGGAGGCCGGTCGGAGAGCCGCTGTCGCAGGTCGACTATTCGAGTCCGGACGCAGCGGCCATATTGGCCGCGGACGCATACTATGTCAATGTCGATCAGTGTGAAGCCGTCTCCAAGGAGTAAGCCCGTTCGCTGGCATATTACTACGTGGCGAAGCCGTCGCCGCCGTCGCACATCAAACGGCGGCAGCGAACGTATCCGCTGGCATCTCCGCCGTTACTCCGCTGCTTTCGCTGGTCGTCTGCTGGCAGTCACGCTGACTGGCAAGCTGCGGCTGCGGCTGCACGTTTGTGGTAGTTTGGACGAGGACGCCGCCGCCGCTGCATCATCGTTGCGACACTAGATTGCAACTAGGTGCCGCTCGAGCTTTTCTAAGCATAGCATATCGGAATCTGCTGCAGCAACTGATAAACTGAATGCTTGCCTTGCCGACATTCGATCCTGGATGTCGGAGAATTTCTTGAAACTAAATGACGATAAAGCTGAACTGCTGCTCATAGGACAGCCTAAGCGTGTGGCTGGATTGGAAGGCTTTGCTCTTCTAATTGGTGATTCTGCTGTGCGACCATCAGCCCGTGCTCGAAATTTAGGTGTCGTTTGCGAAAGCTGCCTACATTTAAAGCTTAATTTAGTAGACTGCTTCTACTGCTAGCCATCACCTCTGATTACTATCTATGATTAGGGGCTGTCTTTCACAGCGGCTTGCAAAAAATTTAATTAGCTCCTTAGTTCTGTCTTGGCTTGATTGCTGTAATTCCATTTTGGCTGAGCTACCAAAAAAGGATCTAGGCCACTGCAGCTGGCAACGAATATGGCTGCGAGGCTAATTTTCAAGTCCCAGAGGACCACGTATCTCCTTTGCTAAAAGAGCTAGGATGGCTGCTGATTGATCAACGGACACAGAGTAAAGTTCTTACGCTGACCGATAAGGCCCACCACGGCTTGGCACAGCTTGGAGTTACACATGGAGATACATTAAATTACATTGTAATATATGCCTGCCTGCAGCTTGCCAACCGAGTCTCGGCTTTCAGGCTGCTACGACCGAATGCTCGCGAGAAGCGCTGCTGAGCATACAAAAGTCCCAGTCCGGATTGCGGTGCCAGCGAGCTAAGTTCGTAGCGGCATCATAGCGGAGCACTTCGCTAGCGCTGCCGGGAGTCAAATCACTCCCAATCGAACAGGCCGCGTCGGATCCGTTGGTTGCACAGCTGCTCAACTGGTGGAACTCGCTGTGAGGTGTCTTCGCCAGCTCTTTTCACAGGGCTGGCGCATGCCGGGAAGACCGTAGAAGTGTAACCGCGTAGAGGTTCGTCCCCCGGTTCTCTACCGGTGGACTGTGTGATGCAGTGCTGCAGTGCGGTTAAAACATAGGCGGCCACAGCTGGGTGCCGAAAGCAACAGTTTATTGTGGGCCTGTTAGTAGTGGTTACGCGCCGGCGCAAGCGCTTTACGCTGCGCGTACCGGACCGACGGAGTTAACTGCGATCGGCTGTAAATAACATTTCTGCCTCGATTGTTCTCGCGCTGACTCGCATTGCGTGAAAAGGGCTTGGCTCACGAGCGCTGCATTTTCTGGGCCCATCCAAACATTTCGTTACTGCGACGGCGCTTGCTGGTGAATCCTCCTCCAGGTTACTTCTCCCTTCTTTCGTTCGGCCGCTCCCAGAAGCTCTGGAACTAAGGTCACCTCTTGCGGCGGTGCCGTCGACTGAGATCTCCTTGTCGCTAAGAGCACCCCATGCATTGTGGCAATCCCGACAGGGCTTGAGCGCCGGAATCGGATTGGCCAGGACTTGGTAGCCTTCTTTGATGCTGCCCAGCATCGGATCGCGTCCTGCTGCTTCGCCCAGACCTCGCTGAACCATCCAAAGCAGTGGGCTCTCTTTTTAGGCAAGGTCGCCATCGCAAAGTGAGCAGACGGCCGAGAGAGCCGCCTCCGAGGAAGGCTCACGCGGGGACGGCCGCAGCAAATGCCGATGCAGCCGCCGTAGCCGTCGGTCCTGCTAGGCAGATCGCTGCCCAGCTCGTCGGCGACGCAGGCTGGTGAGGTCAACTGCTGCTGACCCGCGACTAGTAGCCACCGCACTCTCTCTTCACTGTTCCATCGCACGCGACTTTGGCGACCTGGTCGCTGCTTCGTCGACCGTCAGTGAGCCACTATGGCGAGGATTTTCGGTTCGAAACTGCCTGGTGGCGATATCGACAGGCGGCAGTGTGACTGCCCTTGTTTTCTAAATAATGGCTGCCGAGTGCCTTTTTTGACCGTTTACCTTCTCAACAATCGCCCCACCCAGGCGCCCCAACTAGCGCTGCGCCACCAAGACCACCAGCAGCAACCGCTGCTCAGTCTCAGCAGCAGCGTTCTCCACCGATTGATGACCGTGCGTCGTTCTGGAAGCCCGTATAGATGTTGGGACCGTCCATGGTGACGCTTGCTGTGGATCGGATTGGCCGGAAGTAATGTTTTTAGATACCCCACACGCAACACTGAGCCGTACTTTTCTTCGCCCGAGTTGAGACGGGGCGATCTATGCTACTTTTCCCTTGTCGTGCATTTCAATCGGCGACGGCCGAAAGGCCAGCGATCGAATAGCCGCCGAAATGCCGCTGCATTCCGGGCTGCTC
The DNA here is from genome assembly GCA_009760855.2 of Cristatella mucedo. Classification (NCBI taxonomy): domain Eukaryota; kingdom Metazoa; phylum Bryozoa; class Phylactolaemata; family Cristatellidae; genus Cristatella; species Cristatella mucedo. Next base: position 20,140,323 of record WPIO01000001.1, on the reverse strand, counting down.
GCCCGATCGTCGTCGTGCAGCCTACGATCGTCTTACATGGATATTTTCATTATCAGTCTCCGGGCGCACACTGCCCGATTCGAGGGCCACGTAAAATGCTCGCCAACAGCTCGTAGCAGTGGCTCGCTGGGCGACGCGCCTGCTAATTTGCCTCGGCGGACAGACAAACACATGAGGGGGGAGACTCGTCGAATCGCCGGCCACCCGCCGAACTCCCAGCTTGGAGCGACACTAGCAACGACCTCACTAGCAACGACCCCACTAGCAACGACGCCAGGGCGATTCCAGTCTCAGTCTCTCGACTGCTCAGTCTAGCGAGTGGCGACGGCAAGCTGATTAGCCACCTCTGAAAACTGAAAGAGAATGAGCGAGCTGAGAGCGTCAAGGGAGCTCGAGCGAGCCCGAGTCACGCGCCCGCTCTCCTTGACGTTCTCTGCCCGCTTGCAGCAGATCGTGCCCTCGTTGAACTGACTGGTGCTAGCCCGGCCCTACGACGCCGCCCTCGCTGCGTAGCAAGCGACGGTGCAACTTTACTGGCTCCTTTTCCTATACAGGCACCCTGCCATCGCAGAGCGCCGTAGCAACGCGAGCGAAATCTACTACCGGAAACCCCCGCCGCCGCCGGTGGCGAGAAGTAACGAGGCGTTCGACAGCAGAGCGGCGTCCGCGCCGGAAAAACGGTAATGCAGCGCGTAGGATCGGCTCGCGAAAAAATTATTATATGAATTTCCCAATGCTTTTGTGTGGTGCGCTTAGAGCTCGAAACTACTCTTGACAGGCAGCGAGCAGGCTCAGAAGCAGCCGGCAGCTTGTCAGCCGTGCTGCTAATGTCGCACGCCCCGCTAGTCAAAATGCACAGTGGAAATGGAAGCGTGCACGCAGTGGCGCCAGGAACGTACTCAATGTCAGCCAAAAGTGAAAGTCGCGTGCTGATACCATCGCAGTCATTCAAGGTGAGCCGACCGCCTCGAAAACCCGATTCCTTCCCGAAACTTCGACATCTGCTCCTGCCTTCAATATGTTTCCTCTTTTGTTAAATATCTGCACGCCATTAGTCGAGCGGAAGAACCGTGTGTTAACTTTTTACAGCTTAGTTCGACATCGAATCCGACTAACGGCAGCAGTTATAACGGTTCTTCAAACTCTGTTTTGAAGGTTTCCATCATATAGGCCTAAACGACGGCCGACTTTCGGGATTTCTTCAGCGGTAATGGAATGACATTATCTTATGCATATCCATATTCTTCTGGGAGCCCTCTGATTACCTTTTAAACGAAAGGGAGAATGACAGTCAATAAAGTTCTAAACCTTCTCAAAAAGCTGCTCGTTATCGAGAAAGCAACCTGAAGGTCGTGGACGGCTTGGACTTATCGTAGTGAAAGCCGAACGCCGAATGCCGTCTGATACCATAGCTGGGAAACAGAGCGGCGTCAGCGCTCGGTGCACCTAGGACGCCGTCGAGCATCTGGTCAAAGTGGCTTTCTGAAACCCAGAAAGGTCGTGTCGAAGTCACCTTGTATAAAAGTACCTACACCCGTTATTTGTATGCAGTTTATATGCATCTGCATGTGTATGTAACTCCACAATGCCACAAATACAAAGTGGGTGTTACGCTTGGAAGTTTTCTATGTTGCACACTTAAAGCCCAACTCTGATATCGTTGCGACGAGAAACGACAAAAATTTACATTTTTCCTGGACAGCTGCCAGTAACCTCAGGTGTGCACCTTGAGCAGTCGTATTGACAATAGTTACTTACGCTTGTACGCAACATTATATGTGCTTATCATATGTCGAATTCGCTGTATTAGTTAACACGCAACTTGTGCATGCATGTAGAAATGATTATCGCATTCCCTTAGATTCCATAATTTAGAGCCAAAGTCACTAATAGAGTCAACACATTCCCGAGGCAGACGCTCGAAGACCAGAGAGAGCGAAGCAAATTGCATAACGATGCGAGCAACTAAAAGTCCTCTTCTCCGTGCGATCGGGCTGGACCTCTCTTCTTTCAGCGGTCGTTATAGCTGTCTTCTTTAGGTAGTGCCAGCTTCTTAACTATTGCAGCTCGAAGCATGTGGGCTTCGCGAAGCAGCATGTGGGTTCTTATTATACTTCGATAATTAGGCAGAGTTCGGCAACATTTACTTGAACAGTGAAACTTCCTACGAAGTAATGAATACGAAATAGTTCAAGAATTCTGTCTGGTGTCAATAGCCACGTCTAAGAAGATTATCTATGCTTGTTTTCTCTTAAGTCGTAGTCGAGCGAGAGCATTTCCTAAAGCGAAATCAGTCTTCTACTTCGTTGCCGGAAGCCAATTTTGCAGCACCGTGCTCGGTGTGCATGTATCTTCCCCATAATTGCATACACTAGGACCTCTCCACTAAAATGGTAACGGTGACCTCAATGCATCGAGGGAAAGATGTCTTGACCTACTTTGCTACTACCGTATGCTTGTACCGCTGCCATATATACCACATTTGTACCGCTGCCATATATACCACATACTTGTACCGCTGCCATATATACCACATACTTGTACCGCTGCCATATATACCACATTTGTACCGCTGCCAATTTCCGCGAAAGAAAAACATCAAAAGCATTTGCGGCCGGAGCCAGGGGTTTAGCCGGCCAGAGCGCATTCCTCTACCGAGGCGTCAAACCGACAGCAGAAAAGTGGATGCGACTTCAAAATGTGAGATTAATTTAAATTAAATTAATGAGGCTACTCAGGGCTGCTCCCACGTGAGCGTTCTCCTACTTGAGCCGAGCCTCATCAAAAGGAAACAAAAGTCTCAATACTCGAAAACCGCTTCATCACTAAGCTCTGCAAAACAGATAGCTTAGATATATATATATATATATATATATATATATATATATATATATATATAGAGAGAGAGAGAGAGAGAGAGAGAGAGAATCATTACGAACTTGCAAAGGAATGCCAAACAATTCTTAAACCTAATAAAAAGGTAAAGAGCGCGCATCAGCGTCAATGTCGTGTAAGATTTGGAGGAGTTTTTATGTTTTCTTAACTCACATGCATACCTTGCTGGGAAGACTCAATCGATAACCTGCACGATCGCTGCTCGATCGAAGATGCATAATAACCTGCCGCGAAAAGAATTTAGCGGCAGGTAACTGTTACAACTCGACTGGCTATAGCGGCTGCAATCGCTGCTTAATTTCAGCGAGCATTAGAGTTCAAGCTGCTGATTTGACCATCGACAGCTCGCAAACCTCTGAGCCGACTAGTCGTGTTGGCAATCCATTTTCACACTGAAAACCAGTGCGTTGATGCGCTAAAAAGCATAGTAGTCGAGACCGGCGATGCTAACCTCGTGCTTCTTTTTTCAATTCGGTATCGTAAGTAGGGCATTAAATGAGACGATACATATATACCCGTATAATCCTCGCTTTACGAGCGTCAGAAGAAAGACGGGTGCAGGTATTGGTTCCGCGTTCTCTGCAAGTATCACACAGCTAACCCCGCCGTCTCTGTGCCACCTCTGTGCCGCCGGCCGCCTGACTGATTCCTAAAATTAATATATATGTGAGCGGATTCATTCCGAAATTCATGAAATTAATCCTTACGTGAGAGGATCCTTAGGTAATCATTTTTTACTCGCGATGCTTTCAAGCTCTTCCTTCCGCGTAATGACTTCTAATTGTGTTCGAAGTTCGACGGACAGACAGACCGATCAGACTAAAAACAAATCATGCTAGTGCGGATTAGGGAACGTATCCAATAACTTCTTCCGTACTGTAGAGGGAAAATATTTTAAAGGCGAATAACACACGCTTGTGAAAGGAAACCTTTAAAATAAATAGCAGGCTTGAAATCTACGACAATTGCTTTAGACTCCACATAGCGGACAGAAGCTCTACTCGGAGCAGCCATTGTTTTATCGAAGAGGCAATACTATTATTATAGTAGCTGGAGAGGTTTTTTGTTGACACGAAGGCAGAGCCAGATTTTTGGCTAGGGGGCAAGACTCGCAAGATTTTCCTGCAATGGATAAAAACGGAAGTAATGAAAACTATAGCGCGCGATTGCAGAGTTTAATCCTCACGCACTCGGCGGTTGCTAATCTGTAGGAAGTAGGACATAATTTCGTCATTGATGACCGATCCAAGGCGTTCCTTCAAAGGAGCGCAACCAATCGTTGCCTGACGGTGCTGGAGAGGCTGCTTTAGCAGTGGCGCCTTCTTCGGGCTCGTTCAACGTCTGTTTCCAGATGGGTTATCTCAAATTTTTGTATGCGGACCATAGTTTCTACATAGGTAGTTTTTTTAGGCAGGCTTACAGAGGCCTGCCGAGAGCTCTTGCTTCAGCGAACCGCCGAAGGCTCTCCACATAGGGGCGTACGTTTTTTTCACGCGTTCGGCAGGAGGCTTCCCAACGGCGCACCTTCGGTACGGAGCCAAGGGTTATCCCGAAATTTTTAACAGTCAAACTATACCAATGAAAGTTAAAATATGAATTTTTTAAGAGGGACTAAAAAGATTTTCCAAGCAATTTCGTGAAGTCCTTGACCTTGCGTAATGATCCTTAACATATTCATTGAGCCTCCCTTACTGAAATTCAATAATAATAATAATACTAATCATAATCATAATAATCGTAAATTAGCTGTTTAACAGCCTCTTTTTGCATAGCGGCAGAAGAGCCTTGAAGGTCATTACCACCGCTTGCGGCTGCAATAAAGAATAGCCCAACGCATGATTTGAACCCACAGCTTTCGAACCAAGATCTTGGAGAGCAACCGTCTTACCTTACCTTACCTTAGAGTGCCATCGCGACTCACTAAATCCTGGTTATTCTATAGGGCCCTTCTAGAAACTAACTATGATTACGCACAGTGAAAGCGTTTCTTTCTAGCCGGCATCTTTGCCTCGTCAAAAATAGTCCTAGTCCTACTTTGGAGCCCGACATGCCTCTAAAGCAGCTCTTAAAGAAGAGGTTAGCTGTGTTGACTGCCTCGTATAGGGGCAGAAGAGTCTAAACGGCTATCACCACACCTTGAGGTGGGCAGTATAGGATCGCCCACTGCAAGACTCGAACCCATGAGCTCGGTGGCGAAGATCGAGCGCCTAACGTTGAAGACCGTTAGTCTTCCAGGACACCGTGGCCACCCATGATGAGACCGACGGACTTTGGAGTGAGTCGACTGGAAGAAACCTAGCTGAACTTCTTCATCAGTTTCACCCTCCAAGTGCCATCAGAACATTAGCTATTGTTTTCTTTCGCCTAAAGGCCGTTGGTGACAGAAGCTTACGCTCTGGAGGTCGTAGACTGTGGAACTTACTTCCACAATTCTAACGCAAAGAAATCCTGCTGCAGACTGTGGCACATCCTTTCCAGCAGCGCTGAACTGCTACACTCATGCTACTCGCTACCACAACTGCAATCCTTACTCAGCTGTGCTTCTCAATTTCTCTTTGTCCTTCATTTTCTCGGTGGTGCGCAGAAATTCAAGCTGTCAGGTCGTCGCTAGACGATGTAATGTATCTCAATCGATAACTCCACAAAGTCATAAAGACCACGTGGGTGTTACGCAGGAGAGTTGTGTATAGCGCACTCACAGCCTAAGCGGCTTTCGATACGCATTCGGTAGCCAACAGACTTCGTCTCCCGAAACAAAGAGAAAGTGGGAAGCATAGCAGAGGCAGGTGAGCAGTTGAGGCAGTGAGTAGGCGATCTGACGTTCGTTAAGTCATTTGTTTCACAAGCCTCCTAAAAGCACACATAATTCTTCGATCTCGCTCCAAATGTTAATGAGAAACAACAAGCCATATCGGCTCTGAGTCGTGCAAAGTTTTCTATTTGTGTAGTGGGCATGCCGCTAATGATCTCAAGTTATTGATTACATCTACGAGAACTTCAAAACTACAAAGAGAAATCTAAGAGAACTTTAGCAACTACCGCCCAGTCTCCCTTCTACCATTCCTATCAAAGACACTCGAGCGGGTCGTGGCAGACCAGCTGAACTCATATATCGTAACCTCACACCTTGCTAGTAAGTTCCAGTCTGGCTTTAGAGCTAATCACTCCACAGAGTCAGCATTGCTTAGGGTATACAACGACCTACTTAGGAATGCAAACATGGGTAGAGTGTCTCTGCTTGTTTTGCTCAATCTTTCGGCAGCTTTTGACACCATCGATCACAAAGTTCTTCTAGAGCGCCTCTTATCTCGCCTGGGCATCACTGGCACTGCTCTGCAGTGATTCAGGTCCTATCTCAGTGGGAGACTCCAGAGTATTGACGTGAATGGACAAAGATCATCTGAAGTACCTCTGAAATATGGAGTACCTCAGGGCTCCGTGCTAGGTCCGGTTCTTTTCACGGTTTATACTCTCCCTCTTGCTGATGTGATTGCCAAGCACAATCTAGGCTTTCACTTCTATGCGGATGACACCCAGTTGTACCTTTGCTTTGATCCCTCCCAGCCTTCGAGCACCTCAAACTCTCTCAACTCACTTGCTGCATGCATTGATGACATCTGCACCTGGATGGCAGCAAATTTTCTAAAACTAAACTAACTTACTAGTTATGGGCAAACCCAGTGTGATTCAGAGATTGGAAAGGCTGACTCTCAAAATTGGCTCTGCCAGCATATCTCCTGTCGAATCAGCTCGAAATCTAGGTGTCATATTCCAAAGCGACCTCTCGTTAGACGACCATATCAGCTCCACAGTCGAATCTGCTTATTTTCAGCTTCATAACATTGCTAAAATTCGGGCTTGTTTAGATAAGGATACCACGTCTAAGTTGGTCCATGCATTCGTGACATCTCGTCTCGACTTCTGCAACTCACTGCTTACTGGCCTACCAGCATGTGCGATCAGGCGATTGCAGCTGGTGCAAAACTCTGCAGCTAGGCTTGTCTATCGTGAGCGTCGCAGTTGCCACATTACTCCACTTCTCGCCGACCTGCACTGACTACCAGTCAAGCAACGGATTGACTTCAAGGTTTTGTCGCTCACTTTTAGGTCCCTTCATTCTATGGCTCCAGCCTATCTGTCCGACATACTCCCCCATCAGGCCAAGCATCGTACCACCTGCTTTTAGGAATCTAACAGTCTAGAAATACCACGTACAAACCTTAAATCCTTTGAAGACCGTGCATTTAGTTCGTATGCTCCCAAAGCCTGGTACTCCCCCCTGACCTGCGTCAGAACATCCCCTGACCTGACCACATGTAAAAGGAACTTAAAAACACACCTATTTAGAAAGCATTTAGTGGGTCCCTGTGATTCGTCCTTGATGTGCTTATGCGTGCTGACACTGTGCATGCTGCCACTAACCACATTTGCATGCTGACTCTGTGCATGTCACCCCTAACCATGTTATTCATTTTGTTTGTTTTTCAAGCATGATTTTACTTACCATTCAATTGCATTTCCCTTTGTAGCAAATGTAATAATAATAATAATATTGTACTTGATAAAGCACCCTCAGAGAACTTAGAAAGAGATTAAGTTCTCTGAGGGCGCTTTATCAAGTGCATTATTATTATTATTATTATCTACAATGGCTAACGAGCATCAGGTCCACTTAACGCAGCCGAAGACGAACCTGAAGCGCACGGGGGTAAGAGCTTTCAAGCATACTACGGCCAGGTGCAAAACGATTGGTCTGCTACTGGTCTCGAAAACAGAATGGAAACGTATATAATTATGCAGCTATACCAGAGGGTCAATCGTGGGTTTAGAGTTACTAATGAGGTAAAGTAAAGTAAAAGTCAGCTGATGTAACAGCATCATTTAAATATCGGCAGAAGAGCCTTAGCGGCTAGCGACCCACTTGCATACTGTCTGATGCAGGATTTGAACCCATGACCAGGATCATAAAATGTGAGTACCTTATCTGTAGGCTAAATAGTTCTTCGTAGACAGATAGTTCCAAAGCGGCCTGGCAAGCAGCCTGCATTCGGCGTGAAGCTCCAGTCTCTTCAAATGTCGGAATTTAGTAAAAGCCCTCGAAGCGGAGTAGGACCAACAATTTCTTGAAGTCAATCTATGTATTTTCCGCAGTGAATTCACATTCGCACTACAGTGCAGTGCTTTCTTACTTAACGGAACGCTAACATCAGATTTTGCTAAATAAATTTCAACGGTGTCTGAATAAATTTATAGTAATTAAACTCTTCACCTGGCCACAGATAGTTGCAAGCCTTACAGTCAGAGGCATCGAACACATCGATTGACACTGTGCATGCTGCCACTAACCACATTTGCATGCTGACCCTGTGCATGTCACCCCTAACCATGTTATTCGTGTTGTTTGTTTATCAACCATGATATTACTCACCATTCAATTGCATTTCCCTTTGCAGCAAATGTAAAGCGCCTAGAAAGAGATTGAGTTATCTGAGGGCGCTTTATCAAGTGCATTATTATTATTATTATTATTATCGATTGAGTAAAGTGTCTGAGGAGATCTTACTTACTAGCAACAATTACACTCAGGAGCTTTATTAAAGAGATGTAAGGAAAAGCGTGCTGAGAGTGCCGTGGTATCGAGGTCGGCGCCTTCGTCTGTTTTCATACACGGCTTTTTCCTGCAACCAGCGTTAGGTCAAGGCCTACACTACGAAATGCACCCAAATGTGTTAGCTTCTTAGTCACTCTAAAACCTCGATATTCTCCAATTTGGAAGAAACTTCGCCCTTGTCTCGAACTCGGATGCCACCTTCGACTCTAAACATCTTCTAAAAAACAAATATGTAGTGTCCTATGATTTTGTAAGGATGAAGCCTCGCCGTGCCATTTCCGAAGGAAAGGCCTGGTTCGACCTTCATCGAGGTGACAAAAGGTCGAGGTGGAGCCCCCGTGCCGAATCCTGGCGATGGTGAGGGGAGCACTTTAGAGGTTCGCTGCTTGCGGGGCGTTACACGCCGAAGCGAGAGAGGCGGCTGGTGGCGGAAGGCAGCGCCTCGATGCAGTGCCGAGCAGAGGGATGGGAGGCAATCCCCATTTCTAGGTGCTGTTGGCTGAGAAGCGATGATTTGCTGCATGCAAATCATCGCTTCTCAAGTCGTACCAGTCACTCATATTTAAGCCCACCCAAACGCAAGCCTCAGAGGCGTCTTCCCATTCGGGCTAGATGACTAAGGAACGCCTTATTATCCATAAACCCGATACCTTACTGTGGAATGGTACCTCGAGGTACCAATATACCGGTCGGCAGGCTGTTCGTTAGGCGCGGTAGGGCAAGGTGAACAATAGCGAGTGGCGGAAGCAGTACCCTGGTAGTTTTGTTTCCGCCACAGGTGCACGCTGAGCCTCGTCCCTTGTCGGCGGCTGTCTCGCGGAGGATGCTGGCTGCCGAAGAAATAGAGCGAGCGTGCAAGGCCGTCGCAGAGAGTGGCCTGGTGGTGAAAACGCCGTTGCTGACTGACATGCAGCATCACTTTGATTTGGACATTGCCATTCGCTTGTATCTCAAGCTGGAGAGCACCCAGAGGACAGGTCCGACAGCTCTCCACTACATCACGGTGACAGTCGTTATTGGAGCTCCCACTGATACTTATAATGCCTTCGATTGCTCAACAGTCTCGTCGGTTGTTTCAGGCTCTTTCAAAATAAGAGGCGTGGTCAACCAGATGAAGTCCCTCGCCGAAACGAAGACGCAGCAAAAGCTAGTCACCATGTCGGCCGGCAATTATGGGAGGGCATTCGCTTTCGCGTGCAAGATCAACGGCTTCTCGGGTACCGTCGTCATGCCGGATTTCGCTCCCGACGATAGGCAGAAAGTCATCGAGGTTCTTACTGTTAACGACGCACCGAGTTTGGCTCTCCCAGAGCAGAGACCGCTAGTTTGCTGGCGAGCTGTAGCTCGTTCGTCTTCTCAACGTCCCAGGGCCTCGGAGCATCGGTGGTGCGTGCGCCTGCTGACCAAACGGTGGCGCTCGTGGACAGGCTCGTGAAGGAGCAAGACGCCATTCTCATGCATCCTTTCGACGACCATAAGCTAATAGCTGGCCATGCGAGGCAAGTGCAAGCGGTTTTAATTTCGCCGGCTTTCCTCTCGGGTTGGGGGTGCTTCATCCGAAGCATTCGTTACACGAGGGCGGTGCTGTACGCTCGGAGTTCGATCTGCGAAACGGCAAAGTAATTCTCTATCCTGACGCAATGAAAGAGCAGATCGAGAGGAGGCAGCAGAGCAAAGCTGCTAGCTTCGCAATCGCAGCAGGGTTCTGGAGCTCAGTTGTCAATTGGGCCTCAGTTTTACCTGCAATCTGTAATGTTGCACTGAAGCATAGCCGAAAGCCTGTAGTTCTGCTATTTCAGGTGACATCGATGGCGGATGTTGCCTCCTCAATAGATGCTAGTTTTCTGAAAAATTCTTTGCATGTCATTTCCTACCAGAATTATAATAAATTAATTCTAATAGGCAGGGGCTTAGGGGATCTGGGACTAGGACTAGGACTAGGAGTGGAGAAATGTTTCCCTACTACTGGATTCCTGCGAATGAGCAACCATTGGGGCTGATTAGATAAGATGAATGCAGACAGGTTACACGGCTCCACAGACTTCAGGAGTGTTCAAGCAGTTCAGTATGAAACTTATTGTGGGGAGCCAATGATAAGTTAGCTGTGGTGAAATGCCACTCTGATGGCCTGCTATTGGTGCTTGATATCTACTTGTATACTGAACCCACAGGCGGGTAATGGTATTGCAGGTAACAAATGGCTGATGTTGAATGGCTTATGGTAGGTATTGCAGCCACGACTGCGGTGCTGCTAATAATGCTAAATTGTGTGGCATGAGCAAATGCTCAATCATCATATGCAAGAACACAAGAGACAAGCTGAGTGGAAAGGATGCCAGTCACTATCGTTTAAGGGATCCAATGCTGCAAGTGGTTGATCTAAGTGGTCATTCGATAGATTGAGCTTAGATGTATTCACGGGGGTATATAGTGTAGTCTGGCACGTCGAGAGGTGCCACACAAAGAGCTGGGAATGTGACTCTTGTTGTAGACATTGGTCGAAATGTTATCAGCAGGTGGTGAAAAACAGGCTAAGGAGATGAGGAGGCAGTGCCTCCATCCGTTGTGGACAGTCAATTCACTGAAGCCCACCTATCACTGAGCATTGTCGTTGCCATTGGTTCGGTGCTAACCACATTGTCTAAGTCGTTGCTATCGTGCTGACCACATCCTTGATGTCTCATCTGCTGCTTCTCTAGATTTTCTAGCGCAGCACACATGCTCCATCTGAGGGGAGCTGGCCATGCAACATGGCTGGTAAGAACATATGGCACATCAGTCAATTCTACGTGTCCTTCACTTTTGCTGACCTGACCTGTAAGTGCGAGCATCTGTCCTTGTTTTACAGGGCCAGTTGGGGTTAGTAGGAGGGGGTAGTGCTAACGTTTGTCAGCTTCTTCCAAGCTCACCTCATAATAAGATTGCTTTCAGATCCTTGGAAAAGAGTCAGCAACCCTGCCAGTTTTTTCTTTCATTTAAGTGCCTTCTTTTTAGTGCCATACTTTTTAGTGCTACACTTTTAAATGCACCTACTTATGACAGCCTTCACTGGGTCCCTGTGATTCGTCCTGTATGTGCTTGTTCGTGCTGACACTGTTGCATACTACCACTAACCACACTTGCATGCTGACCCCCTGTGCATCTCTGACCATGTTATTCTTGTTGTTTATTGAGCATGCTACCACTAACCATTCGACTGGGCTTCCTTTGCAGCGATTGTAAAGCCCCTAGAAAGAGACAGAGTTCTCTGAGGGCACTTTATCAAATATATCATTATTAGTATATTTTAAATTGGTGATCGCTGGCTTGCTGCTTCCTACTGCTACAGTCTTTTGTTTTAAGCCGCAGATTCCCATATATGCCATCATGCCGATTAGGGACTCCAGTGTCCACCATTTACTCGTTTAGTGCCGGGATTGAGATTCTCAACGACTTGCCCGACCCGGATGTCGTTGTCGTTTGCTGCGGTGGAGGTGGACTACTGGCTGGGATAGCTGCTGCCCTGAGGCTGTTTGGCCCAAAGAGCTGCCGTGTATACGGCGTTGAACCAGAGGGAGGTATGTGCACGGCATATTTTGGCTTACCACAAGGCCTGCTGGTGTCCAGCTATAGGATAGGCGTAGGGAAGAAGAGGGCCACCCTGCCCTGTTCTCTCCCCCTCCCTCCCCCGTCAGACCGATACAAAACGGTGCTTCGGGCAGCTCAATGCCCGACATGCCGGTTCAAACTTATTCCGAATGGCTGCTGCGGGGAGGGGAATGCACCAATCTGGCCCCCTTTGCAGCTCAATCCAGGCTGTACCTATGGGGCATACTTTCAGATGAAGGCATAATTTCAGGCGCGCTCGCCCGCTTACGGCATTGGTTTAACACAAAAGCCAGCAATGTACCGCATGGGGGGCGGCTCATGCTCTTTTGCAGCGGCTAAGATGCATGAGAGCTTCAGACGTGGGCATCCTGCTTCAACTCCACATGCCAAGAGCATTGCGGCTGGCCTAGCACCTCCATATGCAGGTACGTTTCAGCCTCTGCTTCATCGTAGGCTTGTAGTCTCCTGCGCTCCGGAAAACCATAAGCGCTTGCAATTGCTGCATTGCTGGAGGCCTGCCTCCAATTTCCAAACTATGTTAACAGCATTCAGAGCACGGAGCTGCAACAAAGAGCGTTCCAAGAGGTCCAGGCTGTACGAGCATACAAACTGATGGCATGTCGCCAAAGGATTTGAGGTTGATTTAGCTAAGCCAATTGAGTTAGAAGAGCAGGTGATACAAGGCAAAGCATCAGGAGGAAAGTAGTTCTGATAGGTAGGCTGGAGCAAACTAATAAAGGTACCTAAAGTGAGTGACAACCTTGAAGTCGATAAGCTGCTTAATGGGGAGCTACTATGTTAATGACAGACATTCTTAGCTTCCGAGTTTTGCAATAATTCGATGTGTCTTAGAGGAAAAACCTGAAGATCTGTAGCTACCTTCAGAAGTCGAGACAGGATGTCACACATGCTTGAACCAACTTGAATTTGATAACCCTGTCTAAGGAGGCCAGAATTTTCTGTGAAGCTGCCTAGCTGGGAGTAGACAAGCTTGCCGGTAGAGTTGTTATAGTCATCAAGTGTATGGTCACTTTGAAACAGGACTCAGATTACATGCAGATGCTACAGGATATATGCTGACCGAGGCGATTTTTGAGGGTTCGGCTTTCCAATTTCTGAGTAGTAGGTTGCCCATTATCATTAAATTTATCCTGTCGGTATTTTATTTGGAATGTTTATTGTGGTCCAATTGTGAATGTCAACAATACATGCTACAAGTGAGCTGAGAGAGTTTAAGATGCCGGATGGCAGGCTGATGCCAAAGGGCATTGCAGCGGCATGCCATTTGCATACAAATAAAAGCCAAGACTGTGCTTGGTGATTGTGTCGGCAAGATATGGAGTATCTGCTATGAGAAGAAGTGAACATACAACGGATCCCTACACACACTCTGAATTCTCCCACTGAGATAGTAATAGTAATAATAGTAAGATATGTGTATAGCGCTACAAGAGAAATAAATCTAATTCCAGTCAGTTTTCATACGATGAAAAAAGCAATGGCACTTACTACCTCATCATACCTGTACGGTATGCTGCCTCTGCAACTCAGCATGAGACACCACCGTCTGCTACCTCAACTGGTCTGAGCTCAATCCAGTGTCTTTGATTGAAATCGCATTCGGAAGTCTGGGTAGCAGTTGCTTAAGTTCTCCTGGTCTGTCGGTGGCTTCCTAAGGTGTTGCTGGAGATAAGCAAAGACACTCGGAGAGAACCTGAGGGCAATTACAGATATGCAAGTATTACAGACTTGCAATCCTATGCAGGGCAGCGATAAATATCAATAATCCAGAAGGAAAAGAGTAAGTATAGGTCTTGTTTAGGCAAAGGCGTGCTTGCGCCTACATAAGGGCACCACAGTCTGCAAGATACCCATAATTTGCTATGACACCAGTTCAGCATTTAGTGTTACTACCGATGCTTATAGGGCATTCTCTATAACTATGAAGTGCAGAATCGCTTCTGCCTTTTTAGGCAAGACTACTTACGCCATATGCAAACAGTATGTTGACGACATTATGCTCGTGTCTGATGACGAAATCAAAGCCGCTGTGGCAGTCTTGTATTCAACAGGCTTCGTCGTCGAGCCGTCGGGAGCTGCTGCCTTTGCTGCTGTACTGGCTAACAAAGTGCCATTGCATGCCGACGAGAAGGTAGTGATCGTGCTGACTGGCCGCAACGTTTTGCCAATGGATCTACAGAGGATTATAGAATCGTCTTGCAACACCTAGCACCATGCAGATCATGGCAAGACTGAAAGCATTGTATCACACTCAGACACTGTCAGAGTCGAGTGCAGCCGTGTGACAGTGACTTGGGAAAGTGCTGACAGATTGCGCAGCTGCTGGAGTCGATTGAGTAATCAATGAATGAGCATGTCCATTGGCTTACATGTAAAATGTCATAACTAAACTGCTCTTGTTTGCTGATAGCCGTAGCCTACGTCATCACACTTCGGTGTCTGCTCAGTGCTGTGCTGCTGCCAAAGGCAGCAGCACAGCCCACACAGCACCCTGATGCATGTTGACATGAATTAAACCCCTGGTTACAAAGGCAAGGGCCAGAAGCACAAGTGGTAGTATGCACGTAAAATATTTGTTTGCTATTTCTCGAATTTCAGTTTCAATAGCAGGTTCACAAATATGATTGCTTGATTTAAAAGATTGTATTCTTTTCCGTGTATGTTTATACAATTTTTTATATTTATGCTTTATATGTGCACACATGCCTGTGGTAAAAAGGAATGTGGCACTTGGCACTACTGAACCATTAACCAATAGCATTATTAGCTATATGAATGGCTGATCATATCTATTGAGCCCCTAAGCTCACACCTTTGTTTCACTTTAGTCCCTCAAGGATAGAATAGCTGAAACGCAATAATAATTTTAAAAATAATAATACATTTGTATAGCAGCCCCGGAGAACTTGAGCTCTTTCTAAGCACTTTACACATGTTGTGGGGGGAAGCACCTTACGGTTAGTTGTAACACTCGCAGTATCAACATGCATAATATGGCAAACAGAGACAAATCACGAGGACCAAGCAAATTCTGTGAGAAGCTGTTGCCTGTTTTACTTCTTTTAAAAAATTTTTAAGTCAGGGGACGTCGTATAGTCAGTCGGGAGTTGGGGTCCAGGGTTTGAGATGGGAACTATAGGCTCGTTCACCAAAGGATTCGAGGTTGGTTTGAGGCATAGCTAAGCAATTTTAGTCAGAAAAGCAGGTGGTTAGAGGACAAGCCTGGCTGGGGAGTAGTTCTGATAAGTAGGCTGGAGTCAGAAAATGACGGATCCTAACAGTGACCGACAAAACCTTGCAACCGATAAGCTGCCTGGTTGGGAGCCAGTGCAGGTCGGTGACAAGTGGTGAAGTGAGGTAACTGCGACTCTCACGACAGATAAGCGTAGCTGCATACTTTTGGACCAAGTGTATGAGCCTGATTACATAGGCCGGTAGACCAGCGAGCTGGGAGTTACATAAATCGAGACTGGATGCCATGAATGCATGAACCAACTTAGATGTAGTATACCTGTCTAAGCTAGCCCACATTTTGGAATGCTTTTTATCTCTGTCTAAGCAGGCCCACATTTTGGAATGTTAAGGTGGTTTGGCCCAGTGGTTAAGGTGCTCATCCGACCAAGGTCTGGCCGAGGTCGTGGGCTCGAGCCCCGTGGCATTTGTGAAGCGCTTGAATAGAGATCAAATTCCTTTAGAGTGCTATTCACATAAGTTATATTTTTTAAGTAGCTGAAAGTAGGCAAACGCGACTGTGGAGCTGATGTGGTCGTCTAATTAAAGGTCACCTTGGAACAGGACGCCCAGATTTCACACACATTAATATATATATAACTCATTTGTCTAGCGGGCAGAGCCAATTTGAGCGTTAAACGTTCCAATTTCTGAGCCACGACAGGTTTGCTCGTGACAGCTAAGTTGGTTTTATTGTCATTTAGCGTAAGTTTTCCCTCACCCACATGCGGATGTCAACAATACATGCAGCAAAGGTTTTTAGAGAGACAGAGAGCTTAACAGAGAGCTTAGCTTGAAGGTTGGGAGTGTTCAAAGCGAAGGTTCAGCTGTTTGTCTTCGGCATAGAAATAAACGCCTACATCATGGTTGGCGAGTGCAATGGCAGAAGGGAGGACGTACTTTGTGACAAAAAGCGGACGAAGCACAAAGCTGTGGGGTACCCCGTACTTCAGCGTTTCCTCGGATGAATGCTGCCAGTGCTGGATGAACCTAATTAGCATTTAACCAGCATGCGATTATTTGGTTTTGCACATTTGTTACTACATTTTATAGGTGTGCAGCGTTTTACTCCGTAGCAGCCAGTCGCGTATGCTTTCGACTGAAGCAAGTAGTGATAATCAAACGTTAACAACAAGTGCTCCGACCGCCGGTCACTAGAGTGTTTGCTCTAAACGTGCTGCTGCGATTGCTCTCTGCTCGGCTTGCCGAGAGGGTACAGTTGTGCATCGATATCGAATATCGCATTTGAACGCAAGAATACAGTGGCTTGTCACAGCTACAAAAAATGGTCAATGACACTCGGGATAGTGAGAGATATCTACTTCTATAACAAGATAGGTTTTCAGTCTGTAAGTGACTCTTACTGACGTCACATAAAGTGCAATACATTCGTTCTTCGTGATGTTTCTATAGTAGGTAATTTTCGGTACGGCAAGGTGAGTGTCGAAAAAGCGGAAACGGGGGAGATAATATGCTAACTTGCATGTTAATTCAGAGTGAAATGCAAAAAATTCACACCGGACTAAGAGCTTAAAAGGGTTGTTCATAAGATGGCCGTCCGTGGATATCCAGCAGCTTGAGCTCTCTGCATTACGGCCCCTTTGCTACCGCCTGAGCACTTCCGGTGATTCTGCCAAGACCAGCTCAGCTCGCCAATTGGAAAGCTGTCAGAGTTGTGTAAAGTGAGTTTTACATTTGTGCAGCAGTGATTTGCGTTTACCAGTTTTTGAAGTCTTTTTCAAGTTTTGAAGTTTTTGATGGCTGCAAATTAACGGTAGGCTCAAAAGTCGCAGCCGGTACTTTTGTGGATGAATAAAAAGAAAATCTTAGCTGATTTGACCGCCTCATTTGTATAGCGGCTGAAGAGCCACGTCGGCTATCGCTGTCGCTTGCAGTTGGCACTAAAGGATTGCTCAACTGCAGGACAAGAACCCACGGCCTGGGTCGTGAAGAGCGAGCACCTTACCTCCTGGGGCTATCACGGCTTAGCATATCAATCAATATCAACTGAAAGGAGTTTGCGTTCTTGCCAGCAGCAGCAGCGTGGTAGAGGCGCCAGAAGAGGCTGCTGCTGGACGGTGTTGTTGCTGTCGATGCTAAAAGAAGGAGACATTCTCGTCAGCTACTGCCGGCAAGGAAGTAGAAGCACGACGATTTTTTAAAGCTGAAGTCATTCGTCTGTCTCACCAGAAGTAACGCGTCGGAGAGAGCTAGGAAGAGGCCGAACCCACTTTAAGTTGTCAGTAGTTTTTCTTGAGCTGAGCTAGTAATTCGGTCCAGCGGTTAAGGTGCTTGCCCCCAACCGAGGTCTGGCTGAAGTCGTGGGCTCGAGCCCGAGGCATATGTGAAGCGCCTGAATAGAGATTAAGTTCTCTCGTAGCGCTATACAAACGAATTATATATATATATATATATATATATATATATATATATATATATATATATATATAGCTAATATTTTGACCGTGGCATTATATCCCGCCACGACGTGGATTACGAAAAGCATCTGAGCTCAATCGGTTTGTCAGCATTGCCTCTCCCTCAGATTTGCACAGGCTTCTCAACGTTTATTAGTTCAACAAGCGCATGCCTGGAATAACATCTACAGTTCTCGAACAATGCTGCACGGAGGAATCGCGGTAATGTTGGTGGCAGGTTTTTTCAACTGTCCATAGCTGGTGCAAATTTTCCAATTGCGGACCGTCGATCGCTCCTTTACCGTGGCCATGCTTTCCCGGCTTTCTTGTAAGAGACTTAATTTGCTGGCCATCGAGTGAGCACTGAAAGCTACTCAGGCGGTCAGGTATGCTTTCCCTAGAATTCTGTGCAGCATGACAGTCACAAAGCATTTACGGGTTTACATGCCTACTACATTTTATACTTAATGAGATACATTACTCGTTAAGTATTCTGTCTTTAATATATAGTGTGGTTTCGTTTAATTGATGACACCGCCCCCCCCCCCCGATAGTTGTACGAGTGGGCAGTGACGCTCGATGTAGTATGCGGTCGGAGCGTGCTATTGGTGATTGCTGTGACAAGGGAGTCGCGGGACTCCGGTGGGCGAGTGGGGCAAAGAGAGTCGTGCGTTGCCCTGCTCCTTGCGTAGTGGCATAAACTGGCGGTGTGGCTAGCGTTCTGTGCTGTTCTCGACGATAACTCAAGCTACATATAGTACATTTTTATTCTTTCACTTGAAGCTTAAAACTCAGCTAAAGTCAGACGAGTCCCAGCTCAGCGTTTTTATATAATCCAACTACGACTATCCTCGAAATGGTGCTTTAACGAGCTCTACCGATTCTTTTCCGAATGGTATATTTGTCCGCAGGCTTAAGTGTGTCAGCAAGACTTACAAAAACGCTATTCCTACGCATAGCAAATATCATGAAAATTGCTGCCGAGCTAGTCTCTAAATTGGGCCCAACGATTGGCCGCTATAGTAAGCCGAAATAATCTCCACCTCAGGGAAACAGTTGGAATAGAAAAAAGCTGTAGCTAAGACCGCCAGCCAGATCTACAGCTGGATAAAAAGGGAGGAGAGACTCCGGGCAGCGAAGGAAGCCAGGCACTCGAGCAGCTCAGAACGTGGCGGCGCTAGTGTCGAGCCTCAAGCTGGCGTAGACATTCCGGCAACCGGAATACGCGAAGGATACGGGTCTGTCGAGCAGAACTGTCTCAACGTGCTCCGCTTATTACACAGCTCTCTTACAAGACAGCGACGCTGTAGCAGCTAGCGTTTCAATCTGCAGCGGCGACATACGCTCCAAGCCAGGCAGTGGCGGCGCTAGGGTTTCATCCAGCCTGCATTCCATTCCGCGCCAGCACCTTGCGGTAGCGGCAGAGGAGTCAGGCTACGGGCTGAGCCGGCCTGGGATCAAGCCCGTCAGCATGGCCACGAGGCATGTGCGCACAAGGAAACAGCCCAACGGCGTCTGCACAGATCGACGCAGCTGCTGCGCCGGGCTAGCCGCCGTCAGCCGAAGTGCAGCTCGGTATGACCGGCGGTTGCAGCCGGGCGGCAAGAGCCCGGTCACCTAGCTTCGTCGCACGAAGGCAAAAGCTAACTAATCATTACAACTTGGCTTATCTGCACGAACTCCCTTCGCCCGCTTGGGCGTGCGCTATTTTTGGGGCAAAAATTACTGCGGCGAGTGGCGCTACACTGCAGGTACTGTCGACCTTACGCCGGTTGCCTAGTACGTCCTTTCTATAATCAGCGCTAGCTGCTCCGGCAGTCTACGCATAGCACTGAACAATCCCGAGTACGCCACCGCAATATCCGAACCTCAAGTAATTGTTTCATTAAGTAGCGCTCTGGGTAGTAGGTTCACCAAATTATTGCAATTCATAATATATATATATATATAGCAAACAAGTAACAATTCGCTATTGGCTTTAGTCGGTAGGCAATGTCAGCGTACGACCGCAAGAGCGTTTACCTACGATAGCCAAGCAGATACTCATACTTGCTCCGACATAGTGCCTGGTTTATAGAGAAGACTCACGGTGAATTCTGAACAGGCCCGACCAGACCGAAAGACCATAGTACTTCTGGTAACAGCTGCCGTACTATCGCGTAGGCGGCAGACTCGGTTGTACCTTTAGTTGAACGATAGATGGCGGAAGTAAGCCACCAATGGTACTATGCCTGCAATCCCATTGAGCGAAGCCGACAGAATTTTGGTAGCATACGTGGGCGAGGCTGCGAACGTTAGAGCACGGAATGACAACAGAGACTATCACCACATTGTGGAGATAACTCTTCCGGCTTTGTTGACCTTGCCCTTAGGTTCCGGCAACCCGGGAAGGCTGGACGTTTTCCCGAGGTATGGACAACGTGTATTCCTTTCGCTCGGGTCGTCGCGGCAGGCCACTGTCCGCCACCAAGAAGCCTGAGAGCTACGAGACGGCCATCGTTATAGACAATGGTTCGTTCGAATGCAGAGCCGGCTTTGCCAATAGCTCCTCGCCCGCAATGGCGTTCAAAAGCGTCGTGTCGAAGCAGCGCAAAAAGGACAGCGACTGCGACGTCACGCTAGTCGGACCCGAGATAGAAAACATGGAGGCGCTGCGCAATCAGCTGCGATCGCCGTTCGACAGGAACGTAGTGACGCAGTACGACGCTCAAGAGCAGATACTGGACTACGTATTCTCGCATCTGGGCGTCTCCGAAGACCGGGTGCCGTACCCGATCGTCATGACGGAGCCGGTTTGCAATCCTAACCGCCGATACATGTCGGAGCTGCTGTTCGAGTGCTACCGAGTTCCGAGCGTCTGCTACGGCGTCGACGGCCTGTTCAGCCTGTACGAGAGCCAGCATCAGCAGCAGCCACCTCGGTCGGCCACCGGCCTGGTGGTGTCGTTCGGCTACGAAGTGACGCACGTGATCCCGGTGATCGACGGCCTGATGGACAGCGCCAACGCGCGCCGCATAAATCTCGGCGGCTACCACCTGGACCACATGATGCAGAGGCTGCTGCAGCTGAAGTACCCGATCCACTCGTCGAGCGTGACGCTCGGCCGCTGCGAGGAGATCGTGCAGGAGCACTGCTACGTCGCCGCCGACGTCGACTACGCCGAGGCGCTCGGCAGCTGGCTCGACGTCGACCGCTACGAGCGCGGCGTGCACCGCATGCAGCTGCCCCACTCGGCGTCGGGCGCCGCGTCCGGCGTCGCGGCGGCAGCGATCGCCGGCGAGCGGCAGGCCGAGCGGGCGCGGCTGCTCGGCGAGAAGGCTCGCGTCGAGCGAATCGCCGAGAAGGAGCGCGTGCTCGAGCAGCTGGCCGCCATCCGTGCGCTCACCGGCCGTGCGCTTCACCGGCGGCTCGCCGACCTCGGGCTCGACTCGCTCGACGAGCTGCAGTGCCACGCCAACGCCGTGCTGGCCGCGCTCGACGACCTGAAGGCGAGGCTGCTGTTCAAGGACGACTTCGCCGCCGGCCGCCTGACGGCCGAGTCGCTGCAGCGGCGTGCCGACGAGCTGGACGCGCTGCAGAGCCTGTCGGCGCAGGCGCCGCCTCTGTCCGCCGCCGACGTGGCCGACTACTACCAGCTGCACGTGGCCGTCGAGCGCGTGCGCGTGCCCGAGCTGCTCTTCCAGCCGTCGATGCTCGGCCTCGGACAGGGTGGCGTCGGCGAGACGCTGGCGTTCGTGCTCGGCAAGTACGACGCAGCCGCGCAGGCTCGCCTCGCCGGCTGCGTCGTGCTCGCCGGCGGCTGCGCGACGCTGCCCGGCCTCGCGCATCGCATCGAGCGCGAGCTGCGCGCCCTGCGCCCGTTCGGCTCCGACTTTGCGGTGACGGTCGCAGCGGGAGCAGAGCCCGAGCTGGCTGCGTGGCGGGGCGCGCGGCGCTGGGCAGCGTCGGGCGAGGCACGCCGCTTCGCCGTCGACCGGCGACTGTATGACGAGTGCGGTGGCGACCACCTGAGGGAGTGCTTCGTGTCTAACAGGGCACCGCGTGTGGCAGCGGCGGCGGCAACTGCTGCTACCTGAGCAAGGCCAGTGCCGCCGAGGCGCGCCGGCGCGGTAAGCGAAGCCGACTGCTGCTGCGGCGGCTCCACAGGGGCTGGCGTCTTCGGCGGCTCTGCCTGGCCCGGCGTGGGCAAGAGTCGGGGAAGGACGACGGCGCGTGCCCGTGCGTCGTGCAACTAAGCCTGGCTGTGGCGGGCAGGTCGCGACGATCTGACGGCCTCGTGCGGCGGCGGCAGCCTGCTCACCGTGGAGCTGGCAGATTGTTTGGCCCTGATTGCTGCTGCCGCACGCCCCATCACCGGTGTGCTCGATGTTAGCCGTGACTCTCCGTGAGAGCTCACGCAGTAAAGTGGAGTCAACGGGCACTCGCCCGGTGCCTTGCTCGCCGGTGCTCCTTTTCGCTGCATGCCGCCGGCTGCATTAACAAGCACGTGCCAGTCGTTCGCCGCCGATCGCCGAGCGATTGCGGACGAACGTGTCCTCGCAAACGTGGCACTCGACGAGTGCAACGTGCGTGCCGACTGCACGAGCCGCGCGACCGCCGATCTCGCCCAGTGAGCCGCTACGCACACGCCTGCGCATGCGCCCACGGCCAAAGTTCCCTATTTCAGTCTAGCTTCCTTACATTCAATGGCATGGCTGCCTGCTAGCTAAGCCAGTACGTGAGCGTGGGCTTGGCCTGTCGGAGATGTCAAGCGGCTGCCACCCACGGAGCCGGGGTGACGGCTGCACGGGCTTGAAGTACGGACGCAGCTGGACATCCACTATCACCGCTGGGCTCCTCAAGGCAGTCGCCATGCGGCAGTCGTGTACAGCCCGGGTACAGTCGTTCTTGTTAGCTGCCTGTCTGTCGTCCGCTTCTCTCTTACTCCGCTCGCTGTCTTTAGCCGTCTTTGCCCGCGCCACTCTGGCACTGCTATCTTGCCCTGCAGTTCTGATACATCTCTAGTCTTCTCTTCGTCGTGAGCTTCGTCTACATGCGCCGGCGCTTCGACTACAGTGCCTCATCCGTATGGTAGTTGGGCTTAGTGCATTAACTGCCCGAATCCTTTGTAGCTGCTGCTGCTGCCCCCTAGAATAATCTGCTGCGGCTCTGTATTTCGAAGGCTGCTTCGTCGAGCACAATAGACCAATAAAACCTGTCTTTCAGCGCCTTGCTTTTGAGGAGCCGGCTCTCCATCGGAGAAGTTATTCGAGGGAGAGACTTGGCAGAGGCTGACCCTAGCAGGTCAAGGAGACATCCGGGTACCTTAATTCATCGTTGGCCAAGCAATTCATCGTCGCCTAGGTGCCAGTGGCACACTGTCAGGCAGAGAGAGGAGCTGCCGAGTAGCCATTAAATTAAGACTACAGTGCTGCGGCTTAATAAACGCTAGAGTTGACTTTGCGTATAAGAATATTGGATATAGGAATACCCTGCTTGTAGGAATAGCAGTTCCGTGTCAAATTTACTCTAGCTATAGTCTCACTGTGCATATGGGAATACTCCGCCTAGAAGAATGACCATTTGCCACCTGAGCATATTCTCTTACAAGGGGAGTCGAGTGTAATTCTATTAAATGCTCACCACTTACTAGCCTCAAAACGTTGCACGACTCGAAAGGGCCAACTCCTCATTGGGAGGGTTAGAGGGTAGCTGCACACCCACAGAAATACACGACGGCCAAGCTTTACAGCTTGTTGCAACAGTAGTGAACAAGAAGTAAGCAGATAACCTACAGATTCAATTGCTGCTTTAATTAATTTTTGTACTCGCTACTCTTCCACATGGCGCGGAAAAAACAAGGTGACTGCAACAAGTAGCAATAGTACCAGCTATGGAGCTGCCGAGCAGGCATCTTTCAATGCCGGCGAATGAGCTGGCACTTTATGAGCCAGCGCAGTTGTCTGAGCGATGGCGTCGCAGGAATGAGAGCACATCAGTAGGCACTATTGCTGCTGCCACCTGCACCACCACCGATGTCACCAACGTGTCAATAGAAGTACTTGCGCAATGCTTCTGCTTCCTGGGCCATGGCTTCGTCGGACCTTCGCAGCCGGCATCCGTCTGCATCGCTGCTGCTTCCCTTGCTTGCATCCTTGTCATGCAACTGCAGCTGTAAAATATCATGAGCACTTGGGCAGCAGCAGTATGGAGGATCGAGGCTGAAGGGCGATTGGCCGGACGATTAGCACAACTCTTAAGCTGCCCTGGAGTAGGCACCTAGCAGCAACCAATTCCACTGTCGGAAATCAAACATTGAGACAAGGCTCAAGTCCTTACAGATATTCGAATCTACGATCGATATTGCCAAAGATAAAAGATCTGAAGGAATAGCTGCAGACCAAACCGCACACAGCAGCCAGGCAACAGCCAGACAAAACAGCACTGCTACATCGGCAAGTCCTGCCGTTAGCAGGACTGCAACTTTATCGATATTCCTCATGAACAGAGAGACCATAGTGGGAGATGCATTTTGGCTCGCATGCATGCAAGGCTCGATCCATAATGCACAAAATAAATAAACTACTTGAAAACCAGTCACAAGGCTGCATCACATTCAGCAGCTACCTTCTCATATATCTCGTCGTTCCTTTTGAAGTCCCCTTCCTTTCGCGGCAGGACATGGACATGGACATGCTACAATTAAACGTGCAGTCGCAGATCGAGATGACTGCATGCACGCAGCACAAAAAACGCTAGTATTGGTAGGGCAGAGAAGAGCTATCAGAGCAAAGCCGGAGGTCTTGCTATGAGGGCTGAACAGTGACCTTGCCAAGACTAACCACTCATTGAAAAGGCTGCAAGGGCACACTGCCATCTATATCGGCTCAAGGGATGCCAGCAAAACCTTTAAGACTCAGCCAGCAGTCAAGGAGGGGGCAATACTACGCTTCCCTCTAAGGCAGGTAGGTCAAATCTCACTGGCTCGGGAGCTGAGTACAGACGTCTGGCATAGGACAGAAAAAGTTAGTGAAAGGTAGTCCACAGTCTGCTCCTAAGGAAGAAAGTAAAACTACAGCAGCAGAGAAAGCACATGCAAGTGAGTGAGTTTGCGAAGTCACGTCTAGATTATTGCAATTCACTCTAATCAAGATGCCCGGCTTGTGCTCTCACTAGGAAGCAACTGGTCACAACTTGGTAGCTTTTATGGTCTGTCGTCAACCGCATAGCTGCCACATCCTTCCATTTCTGACTGAGCTTCACTGGCTCCCTATCAAGCATCGAATCAACTAAGTTCATCTGTCTGGCTTACAGGTCACGTCACTCGCTTGCAGCAGCCTTGACCTAACCGAGCTACTTGCTCCTGTGTGTGCACGCTACCTGCTCGTCGGCATCTAGTAATGTCACCGGCTCTTGCACTAAATTAAAATCATTTATGGAACTAACCATCAGCTCTAATACACCAACAGTCTGGATATCGCTTTCGTCGACTGTACAAAGTATTGAATTCGCTTTCGGTGACTGCCAGTACATAAAATGACCTTGCTTCTTAATAATAGTAGTAGTAGTAATAACAATAATAATAATAATAATAATAATAATAATACACTCAATAAAGCCCCCAATCTCTTTCTAGCCACTTTAAATTTGCTGCAAAGAAAACGCGATTGAGTGGTGAGTGGTACCATGCTTGAAAAACCACATGAATAACACGGTTAGGGGTGACATGCACAGGGTCAGCATGCAAGTGTTGTTAGTGGCAGCATGCACAGTGTCAGCACGGATAAGCACGTTAAGGGCGAATCATAGGGACCCACTAAATGCTGTCATAAATAGGTGCATTTTAAATTTCTTTTTAAATGTGGTCAAGTCAGGTGATGTCGAGACGCAAGTCGGGAGTGAGTTCACATTCCAGGCTTCGGGAGCATACGAACTAAATGCACGGTCTCCAAAGGATTTGAGATTTGTATGAGGACAAGGTAGACAGTTGAATTCCAAAAAGCAGATGGTACGATGCTTAGCCTGGTGGGGCAGTAGATCAGATAGGTAGGCTGAAGCCAAAGAATGAAGGGACCTAAAAGTGAGCGACAAAACATTGAAGTCCATCTGTAGTTCGACTGGTAGCTAGTGCAGGTCGGCGACCAGTGCAGATCGGCAAGAAGTGGTGGGATGTGGTAACTGGCAACTGCAATCTGAACTGAAACTGAACTGATCTGGCAACTGCGACCCTCATGAAAGAAAAGCCCAGCTGCAGAGTTTTGCACCAGCTATAAGTGCTAGGTTGCACCGGCATGTAGAATAGCAAGCAGTGAGTTACAGAAGTCAACACAGGATGTCACAAATGCATGGACCAACTTAGATGTGGTATCCCTATCAAAACAAGCTAGGATTTTAGCAATTTTATGTAGCTGAAAGTAGGCAGACTTGATTGTGGAGCTGATGTGGTCTTCTAACAAAAGGACACTTTGGAACATGAGACCCAGATTTCGTCCAGATTTAGCAGGAGATATGCTGGTAGAGCTGATTTTTGAGCGTTACATTTCCAATTTCTTAATCATACTTGGTTTGCCCATAACTTGCAAGTTATGTTTTATAATAATTTAATTGAAGAAAATTTACTGCATCCATGTGCGGATGTCAGCAATACATGCAGCAAGGGAGTTGATAGAATTCGAGGTGCTCGAGGGCTTGGAGGGATCAAAGCAAAGGTACAACTGAGTGTCATCCGCATAGAAGTGAAAGCCTAGGTCTCAGTTAAGGACGAATCTGCTGCGGTCAGCTTCCCATTCGCTCCCGTAAACATGTCTTTTTTCCGGCATGCTTTGCAATGCGTTCCCGTGCATGATTCAGTGCATGGTTTAGTCAGAAGTCTACAAACAGGTGGCCATGTGAGCAGGTGGCCATGAGTGTCTCCATGTTGGCTTTAGCATGCTGGCCAACGCAAGATGTTTGCTTTTGTATGCTTGATGCCGAGTATGTTGCTAATCACTTGGTTATCGATTCTGTTGCAGCGATCCATTAAGTGCGCGCACACACACACACACACACACACACACACACATATATATAATTCATTTGTATAGCGCCCCAAGATCCCATTTAATCTCTATTCAGGTGCTTCACATATGCCTCGGGGCTCGAGCCCACGACCTCAGCCAGGCCTTGGTCGGGGTGAGCACCTTTAACCGCTGGACCAAACCAGCTCGACGTAGAAATTACATTCAAATAGGGGACTGTACACAAATGTATTAGTATTGTTATTATTGTTAAAAAGTGCACGCGAGTGTGTGAGTGTATGTGTGCATGAGCGCACGAGTGCTTGAGTGTGTCTGTGTGTAGGTGTGTAGGTGTGTGCACACCAGTGGTTGATTAACAGGGCGACTAGATACAGCTTACAGATGAGACCGATTATCCGTGCGAGCAGTAAGCCAAGATAAATTTTCTGGAAACGGCAGCCTGCCTCGAGCTCCTCTGACGAAGGTGCTTTGTGTCAAGGCGCAGCTTACCTGCACGGTTTGCCCGGCTTCGGCGCCGTCTTGCACACTGATGGTGGCGGAGCTGCAGCAGTAGTGCTGCTCCAGTGCGACCACCAGCTTGCTCACGATGCCAAACAAGTCGGCCAGCTCTGCGGCGGTCAGCTCCGAGAACCTTTGCACAGCACGCAGGGGACTGACAAGCATGTCTGTGAGTGTCAACAATGTCAAGGCGAGCCTGCATCTAAGAAAGACTGCTAGGACGGTGAGCAGCCAGGTAAAGGTCAGGTGCAGAGGAAAGGTCAATGATCAGATAGGCTTGGAGAGCAACCTTGGATAGGCAGCCAGGTAGCACAGGCAGCACTGTAAGGTATTGAGCCGGCTTTCCGAATCGATGCTTCGAAAAGAATGCAAAATGCCGATAGTAGCCAATGTTGCTTATCCCCAACGGTTTGTTTCACTTTGAAGTCCCACTATCGCAGAGGTCTGTACTTTGCAGACAGTAATATTTGTGTGCTAAGCAGGTGTATGATTCCTGTCAGTACAGCTGCCTAAGGTGATTCCTGCATCCACTCATACCTAATAATCACAATCGCAATGCAGTCAATTCAAAAGAAGGCACATAAGGAGTCAGTCAGGTCTTACAGGCAGATGCAGTATAGCTTGTTTCGTCAAAACCTCGGACGGATAAAAGACAGGTGCGGTGTTTTGCACATGTTCCAACGCGCAGGCAGAGAAGTGAGTAAAAGACCAGTAAAAGGATACGCCCGGGGACAAGTGGGCTTATGTTGACAAATGCAAACGACAGCTGGCTTCGCCAGAAGACTGCTGACGGCTTGATCGACACGTGCCCAAATGTATACGAAGGCTGAACGTCTATGGCCAGTGCTGAAGAAATCGAAGCGCCACATCATACAAGAACAAAACAGACAGCTCCAGCTATAGGAATTGACAATCTATTGGCAAGACCTGAGAGCAAAACTGACCAAATTCATGCATTCCAATCAGCGCAAGTGAAACAGTACAGGAAGGTTAAATGCACAAGCTGTTTTCCTCATTTTTTACTTTCACAGCACAGCTTCCTCAAACTCATAGGATGCACATCAACAGGGGCGCTGGGTTCATGCAAATCATGCTTTTTTCTTCTGCATCATATGCATGATCGCTGCTAACCCAAGATGCGCCATGAGTAAGGAAGCCGCCCAAGTACGAGCAAACTCCAGTGGGCCAGCATATTTTGAGAATAGATGCATAGCTCTTCATTTACCCGGCTGCATTTAACACCGTGCCTGGAAACTGCTCTGCCTTTGTTGCTGCCCCAGTTTCAGTGCTACCGTGCATCTGCGTCTACTTCTCAACACAGCAGTCACATCTCCACACTTGAAACAATTCCTGGGCTACATAAATTCCCAAGGACTGACAGACTGTGGACAGACAGCACAATAAGAAGAACCGCTGCTCCAGTGATAAGGTGCTCAGACTTCACGGCACGTACGTCACGGGTTCGTGTCCTGCAGCAGATAATCCTCTGACGATAGCCACTGAGGGTCTTCTGCCGAAGAATGAAAATGAGGCTATTGAAGCAGATGACCATCACATTCTAACTTTACCTTATGGCATCAACTTAGCCCGAAAGTTCAAGCTGGAAACGACTGAACGAATGGCCACACACAGAATTTAGATTGCTTTAAGAAGATCCACAGGGGACATCACTCGTCATCATCAGTCACGTGCTGCACCGCGTCTACTAGTAGATGCATTTAAACTACAGGTGCTAGTTCCACAGCAGAATCGAAGGAGAATGGCAAGAACAATTTTTTTTAGAAAATCAAATGGCACACGAGCAGCGTACGCAGCCATGGCAGAGCATTGACAAGTGGACTCAATGCTGGAGAAGAGGTGCACGAATGGGTGGCCATCGATGCCAGGACAGCATTGCTGTGCATGAATTCTTTGAGCTGGGTTCCATAGTGCCTAGCTGGTTGTGTCCAGAGGTTTAGGTGTTCGCCCCGACCAAGGCCTGGCTGATGTCGTGGGCTCGAGCCCCGAGGCGTATGTGAAGCACCTGAATAGAGATTGTTCTCTTGGGGCGCTTTACAAATGAATTACATTTATTTATTTATTTATCATAGTTCCGGTATGGCTGAGGAAAAGACGCTACCATTCATAATCCACTTCATTTACAACAACGGCAAACCAAAGCCACTAGCATCAGGAGAGCAGTTGTTAGTACATCCATTACCAATAAAAAACAACAATAATCATAATGACATTTTATTGGACCCCAAGAGAACAAAATCTCTTACTATGCACTTTAAACATGCCGGAAAGGAAGCATGTTAATTAGTTAGCGATAATGTGGATAGTGTAAGCATGCACAAGCACATGCAGGACACTCACAAGGATGGAGAAAATGTTAAGAGAAGCTAGTGAGTCTTTAGATTCTTTTTAAATGTCATCAATTTCGCTCTAGCTCTGGTCCACAGAGAGGCCAAGCGAGCAACATCTGCTGAGCCCAAAGGCCTCCCTACGGCGTCCAGGAGAGAGGAGCTGTTTGCCAGACTGTGACAGTGGCTCCAGGGGCTCCCCGGACGGCGCGCCTCTAGGAGTACAGACTCATAAGCTTCGTTAGGGCGACCACTCTCTTTGATGGGCTAGGCAGGCGGCTAGCGCAGCACCTTAAGAATGCGAGGTTAGTGCAGTGTCGGTCGCCAGGAAAAGCTGTAATTTTGCTTTCTCTAGGGGACGACCGTATCTATAGAGCTGCCAACAAGGTAATCGCTTTTAGACTGGTCTAAAGAGGCCTGCCAGGTGTTTCACCTGCGATGGCAGCAGCTTCAAGCTGAGGGGCAAACTTTTGTTTTTAGTGTGTCAAAACAGGCTTCAGTAAGCACGGAGCTTCCCACTGTCCAAAACTGTTCGACCTTCCTAATAAATTTCGAAGTAATATACACACGTGCGCACGCACACGTGCGCACACACAGACACACACACACACACACACACACACACACACACACACACACACACACACACACACACACACACACACACACACACACACACACACACATATATATATCCAAATCCAAGTCCACGATATGGCTTCGAGTGCCTGTGCATGAGTGCCGTCAACGGATTGAAGTGCTACTGAAAGCCAAGTTATTGTGCTGTGAAACCACAATGTTTTCCTTTATGGTAAAAATGTCTCCACAAAACCTTAGGCAATATGCCAGCAGCAGGTCAGTGTCACCAATTCGTCCCACGACGACACGAGCCACGAGACAGCCAATGAGAGCACAAGACTCATCATGTCTTAGTGTGGCAGGTTAAATGCTCCTTTACATATGGGGATTTGGCCAAGGAGGCCCAGATGCCATTTCTTCGATGGGAGAACATACTAGTACTTCTCTGTCTACAATCTTGCAGATGAAAAAGTAGAGTCGGTGAGTATAAGTCATGCTACCTATTCCACATTTGCGTTCGACTTTGATTTTGACTCAGCCATATGGTAATAGGATTTTCTGTAGCACCATATTTACCGATAAGCGTTACTACGAGATGGCAAGAATGTATCAATAAGGCACGTGCTGGCCAGGCAGTGGCCTATACCAGTCACCAGAAAAGCAGCACGATATCGCAGCTATCAACCGATAGTCATATTACTGCTGCCGACTGCAGTGCACTTACAAAGAACTGCTGGCGATCCTGGGGCAAGGCAGTACAGATCGTGACGCCTGTGTTGCTGAACGGGCATCTCTGCCCGAACCCTGTGCAAATAATCAAGGTCGACGTCTGCAACAGCCACGTCAATGCCATCTCTAATCTCCCGTAGAACACGTCCCCACGGGTCGATAATCTGAAATTTCAACAAATGAATGCTGCAGGGAAGTGTCACAATGCTTGCCAACGAATAACGGTCACAGTCATTGCAGAAGCATGCAGCAATGCAGGCACACATTGGCGGTCAGCACCCAGAGGCAGGCAGCCAACATTTGCCACTGGAGGGAATACAAAGAATGGAACTTTTCAGTGTGAGGCTACGATTGTTTTAACCTATCACGTCAGTGTTGACTGATTTGACTTTTGAGCAAGGCAGCATTTTAATCATTCTCATGGAGGCTGGTTTGCCACAGCTGCCAACAGGTCACGAGTCGACTGACGAGTTAGCAATGGAATGCCAACACTGGACGAAGGAGCTGCTGGCGCTGCTGTGAAGAAACACGAATCAAAGCTGTACTTGTTAAGGCGCCGAAGGCAAACAGCTTTTCAAGGCTGCTGAATTTTCAAGGATAGATCCTGAAAGCACACTCAAGTTTTTGTACTTACATGCATGACATATTTATGCAACCCCCATTTAAGCTTCCATATCATATCAGCCTGCAAAGTTTCTGGCAGCTGCATCACAGCATTAAAACGATACGAGCACAGGCACATGCAAACGAATATGAGAATAATTGCCGATTATCTTTATATGCAGCTCAAGTTTGGATTCCTCATCTAGGTCCTCAATGAACAACTAATTAGCTGCTGGCGACAGATGCGTTTGCTCTGCAGGTCCTAGACTGTGGAACCCACTCACACAATTCTTACACAACGCCATCTGCTCTCCTGCTGCCGACTGTGCCATATCCTTTCCAGCCGTCCGGAGCTCTGGTCTTCCATGCTACTGACATTGTCAAATGCCCTCCTACCTCAGCTATGCTTCTCACTATCTTTTTTATGAGTGAGACAAAGTCTGTTGGCTCCCGCATGCTTACCGAAAGCCGCACTGGCTTTAAGTGTGGCATAGAGAATCCTCTTTTTTAACATCCACTCAATCATTGTGGAGTTACAGGCGATGATACATTACATTAGCGACGAGACAGCCAAAAGAAGTCAACACGACGTCCCTAACAGTTGGCACACCAAATGTCTTCTTCCGGTGTCTCTCGGTGGTTGCATAAGCATAGCAGTCAAGCCTAATATTAGTATGCTCAATGATCAATGATGTATCATAGTAGCCAGACATTCACGGTTCTATAAACAGCTCACAGTAGTCATTGAATTTCTAAAGCAGCACAGCTGCCATGGCTAGCCTAGGATCGTGAAAGCCTCCAGATATCTTTGATGGATTAATGTATGGGGGTTCTCTTTTCTACCACAAAAGGAAAAGAGAACATGACTACCAGAAGCTCCTTAAATCTTATAGATGGTGCCATGTGCTACAGTTGACCTAAGAGTTTCGGTGATCCCCAGCTGAACTGACAAAGAATTTCTGCGAGCAACAGCTGCTGAAAAGCAGTGCTCCAATGAATCTCAAGCTCGAAGATGGCATGGCTTTCCCTACTTTAGGCTCAGCTGTACGGCTGTGGCTGTCGACTTGTAGGAATGATTACCTAAAACACGAGTGGATCCTTTTCTTCAAGATCACTCATACAATTCGGCTCAGCTTCACACGTCCCAATTCTGTAGAGTTCACATTTATAGACAGCTCTAGAAAAGCGACACTGTTCTTATTAGGTCACCCATGTTGCTATATTTTGACTAATTACTTATTCGGACGTTCTCCTACTTCGGCTATGCTCAAAATCATGCTTCCTGATGAGCGATGCATGCATGTTAGCACAACATAGGCACCGACAGTCACTTAGTATTCAGTGTACTACACAAACTGGTACACTTTTGTGCAGCTATGGACAAAAATATGATGTATTTAGTGAATGGCATTAGTTTAATCACAACAAGCCTATAATTAATTGCTCACCAGGCTATGTCCATGTGAAGCACGCTTCGAATTGTGAATACCAGTTTGTGCAGCCGCAATGACAAAGCACTGATTCTCAATAGCCCGGCAGCGTAGCAGTACCTACAGATAATGTAGGTGACACATGTCTACTGTCTGAATGCTGGGTAATGTCGCCGGCGATAAAGCATGGCACGAAGCTCGAAGTAGATAAAACGAAAGAATTATCATGTACTACAGCAAGAACATCATACAGAACAGCTACGTAAAAGGGAGAGTAATCAAACATCACATACCTCCCAATGTGCCTCTCCAGTGGGCCGTGTAAATGCTGAAGGATATATGAGTATGTCAGCACCCAGTGCTCTTAGAAGAGTGGACATCTCTGGAAATCTCAAGTCGTAGCACTGCATTGGACAGACAGTCAAGGCCATATATGCAATGCAAAGGAAGACCAAGAGAGAGAGAGAGAGAGAGAGAGAGAGAGAGAGAGAGAGAGAGAGAGAGAGAGAGAGAGAGAGAGAGAGAGAGAGAGAGACAGAAAGAGAAAGAGGAGGAGATAGAGGATGAAACAGAGGTTTGTGTGGTTTGCACAATATACATTTTCTATGCAAATGTGTATATGTAGAGAGAGAGAGAGAGAGAGAGAGAGAGAGAGACAGAGACAGACAGACAGACAGACAGACAGACAAATAGACTGAGAGAGAAACAGAGGGAGAGAGAGAATAAGAGGAAGAAAGAGGGATCAGAGGGACAGAGCAACACATAAGAAAACAGAGGGAGGGAGACGAGAAGGACAGACGTAAAGAGGGAGTGCCAAAACAAAGGGATAGGGTGAGAGAGAGAGAGAGAGAGAGAGAGAGAGAGAGAGAGAGAGCACAGTCTTTACGTGCAGCTGATGCCAATCTCCGGCAGTTGGAGAAAAGAGAAAATCTCCCCTCCTCTCCAGTAGAGCGTGGCAAGCTTCAACAGACCAAATGTACACCAAGCGCCAGCCTTCGGCTCCTCCACTGCCAGGTTTGCAGTCTTCGCTGGCCAATGAAGGCAGACACCTGGCAGGCTGGCCCGGCAAGCCAATTTAATCACAGGGACAAGTGGCCGGAGACTAAAACAGGGCTTCCGGGGT
This sequence comes from Cristatella mucedo, assembly GCA_009760855.2. Classification (NCBI taxonomy): domain Eukaryota; kingdom Metazoa; phylum Bryozoa; class Phylactolaemata; family Cristatellidae; genus Cristatella; species Cristatella mucedo. The sequence goes on along the minus strand of WPIO01000001.1, from coordinate 20,106,257 downwards.
TCCCGATGTGATGCACAGATGTGCAAGGATACAATAGCCATGCCAAGCTTCCCGGCAGGTGTGGCAACTGGTGGGACGATCTCATTGCCAGGTATGCACCCGTCTGCTTCGTTGATTTTCACTTTGCCAGGTATATCCACGCAGAACAAATGCGCTTTGGTGTACCGGGCACAGATTGTGCCACTACTGTTGATGAGCAGCTGAGTGTTGCGTATGCGTTGATCTTCCGCTGTCTAAGCAAACAAAGTAAAAGCACGAGCACATAGCTTAAGATGTTACCATCACTTGAGCTCAAAGCTGGACTGTCACGATCGAAGTTTTTCCCAGGCAACCCGGAGTACTTGCCACTCTTTCTCCTACCGCTCTGCGATTTATATAGGCCCAGAGGATAGTCAGCCTTATGCTAATGCGACCGATCCTGAGCACGGGAAAATGAGGTATATGGCGCTACATGGGATACGAGGCAGCACTGCCATTCTGGTGTCAGTGTAAACTAGGGGAGCATTTCTATTCACAAAAACTTGGGACCGAAAGACCAGCTAGAGGACTACGAATGAATGCAGTTTTGCTTCCAGTAATAATAATAATAATAATAATAATAATTCACTTGATAAAGCGCCCTCAGAAAACTTAATCTCTCTGTAGGCGCTTTACATTTGCTGTAAAGTGAAATGCAATTGAATGGTAAGTAAAATCATGCTTGAAAAAACAAACGAAATGAATAATATGGTTAGGGGTGACATGCACAGGGTCAGCATGCAAATGTGGTTAGTGGCAGCATGCACAGTGTCAGCACGCATAAGCACATCAAGGACGAATCACAGGGACCCACTAAATGCTGTCCTAAATAGGTGTGTTTTTAGGTTCTTTTTAAATGTGGTCAGGTCAGGGGATGTTCTGACGCAGGTCGAGAGGGAGTTCCAGGCTTTGGGAGCATATGAACTAAATGCACGGTTTCCAAAGGATTTAAGGTTTGTATGAGGTATTTCTAGACTGTTGGATTCCGAAAAGCGGGTGGAGAGCAAGGCTACAGCAGGGCAAACAAAGAAGTACTCTACCGATTGACCTAATTTGGCTCCCAGCTTTTAGATCTGTGAGCATATTTACTTCAGGAGATGCCTCATCTAAAGCTAAAGCTGATCTATGTGCTGCAACATCAAGCTAGAGCAATGTTCATCACGCAAAACAGCACGAACACCATACATAGAGGCTACGATTAGCTGCAAATAGAACATTTTAAGTCACCATCAAAACCACGACAAAAGGTTCCTTCCCCTTAGAAGGCTCGGACGAATTCAGGTAGTAATGGGGGACGTCCAGCACTAACAGAATGAACCGCTATCTTATGCTCTCACCCTAGACTGCTTCACATGAATTTTAAGCCCAAATAAGCTAAACAACTAAATAATACACCTCTCAAAATATACTAAATTCAGTAGTGAATTTCTACCTTTCATTAGACGATGCTCCAAGTGATGTCGGCCCTCTGAAAATTCACTTAAAATCGCATCGCTCGTAAAGAACAGCAAATATCCGTCTACATTTTGCCACATTCGTCAAGAACTCAGGTCTGCTCGTAGTGGGAAACTATTTGAATTAAGAAAATTTCAACTAAAGGAGCATTCTACATACACATTCAATGGGGTTAGTGTATTCCCAATAGTGGGTCCATGATAAAACTGCTTTCGAAGACTCTTTGAGGGTCCCATTTTGATTTTACCTGACCACTGCACACAGCTAGCTGCCTGATGAGGATTGCAAAATGCATTAGTTTAAAGTCTTTCGACAAACCAGTAGTCTGTCAAGAATCAGATAGGCCTGAGGCACTCCGGCTTATCAGCTTGATAAGTTCCTGTTTAACAGATGATTACAGATATGTCAAATTAAAGCTGCATCGTCATCGGCATCGTCAGACGGGCTTGAAAATATGCACAACTTCAGACAGATTCCAAAAAAACACTCGGTACCACTTAGCATTGACCATATACTCAGCAAACGGTCAGCAGTAACGGTAAAGGCAAGCAGGACGGGCACTAAGCCACACGTGAAAATCAGGAGCACATTCTATACAGGAGGCAAATAAGAAGAGCAGTCATCACACACTGCAGCAGTTGGCAAAGTTGAACGCTAGGCTGCAATAACATCATTTTGACACTACGGTTGGCTATAACGGTGGGCGAGACGTGACGGAAACAGGCAAGCTGCTTCTGTCACACGGCGTGATCACCTTTTCATGAAAGCCTCCGATTGAGAGCCAAATTCCAAGGTGCTGCGCCAGCTCTTTGAAGCGGCTTACGAAGGGTCCATCTAGTGCCTCAGCCATGGACAATGTCTGCTCCTTGCTTTCAGATACAAAGTCGGTATTTTCAGGAAGGAACACCAACTAAAAGAAGTCACACAGAGACTGTGACCTGACAGACAACATAACTTAACAGAGCAGCATATTCCGCAATTTTCTCATGATAACATGCAATTTTTGAATTCATTTAGCAGCAGTGTCAGCCCTCAAACTGGGGGCAGCAAAGCATAATCAAGCAAACTAATGCTCCGTGAAAGGTGATCTAGAAAAGATACTCTGTTAGACAGGCTGGGTACAAAGTCAGGATCTCAGGGAGTGGCTCTATTGATCACGCTATCCTACATGGGTGATTGAGAAAAACGACCGGCCTCGCTGCCGAGGGACTGGCATCGTTCAAATCGCACTTGTCTGACCATATTCAATCTTTGGTGTTTGGTGGTCAAGTCTCATCCAGCAGACCAGTGATCTGTGAAGTTCTATAAGGATCTGTTTTTGGTCCTTTGCTATTCTCTATTTCTACCGAGGCCCTGGACAAGGTGATTCAGGCCCATTAGATCGGCTAGCGCTACTATACTGACAGTGTAGAGCTGTATTGTTCAATTAAACCATTGGAACGTGGACTTGTTGGGGTTCACTAGGTCGATTGTGTATTAAACATCACCATTTTTATCTTGCTAAACATCTGCTGCAGCGACAGATATACTTAATGCTTCCTTTGCAGAGATTCGATAATGGTGTTGGCCTATTTCCATAAAGGTAAAACAACAAAACCAAACTCCTACTCACGGGGCACAACAAGCTTTGGGCTTGACAATGAGACTTGGCTCTTCTAATAAGTAATGCTATTGTGGGATCGTCACCAAGTACTCGGAATGTAGGTGCCCTCTTTGATTTCTGCTTAAATTTTGAAACTTTCATGTAGACAACTGTCTCCAAAGCTAGCCATAACACCCGATTTCCATCTAAGATTAAGGACTATCTATCACGGTGGCTTGCTTGAAATCTCAATGGCTCCCTGGTTCTGTCTAGGCTAGACTACTGCAATTCCGTTTTGGCTGAGCTACCAATATAAGCCATTAAGCCTATGCAGATGGTAATTTATATTACTGCACGGCTAAAAATCAACAAATCGCAGAGGTTCAGCCATATGTCTCCCTTCATGAAGGAGTTGCAACGGCTCCTGGTTGATTAATGTATAAAAAGCCCAATTCCTTTTCTCGCACACAAGGCCCACCAAAGCTTAGCTCCTGCATACCTAGCTGACCTGCTGCACCAGTTTCAGCCTCCTTGTGCTCTCAGGTTCTCTGTCGGCAACACATTACTATTCTCCGCTTAAAGACAGTTGGCAACAGAAGCTTTTTCTCTGCAGGTCCCAGACTGTTGAACTCACGTCCACGATTCTTCTGCAACGACATATACTCTCCTGTTGCCGACTGTGGCACGTCCTTTTCAACCGCCCTGAGCTGCTACTTCCATGCTACTCACTACCTCAACTGCTCTCCTGACTCTGCCATGCCTCCCACTTTCTCTTTGTTGCGTGAGACGATGTCTGTTGGCTATCGTATGACACCAAAAGCTCCTTAGGACTTGAGTTTGCTACAGCAAACTCTCACGTGTAACATCCACTTAATCTTTGTGGAGTTGCAGGCAGAGATACATTAGATCACATCACAATGAGCAAGAGGTATAGATTTTACCAGCATGTGACGAGCAGGACCAAGTAAAACCCCCACGACACCGAATGGACTGATTCCCTGCAGGTCCTCCTTTAGCGGAACGTTGGACACCATAACAGTTCATGATCGCGGCAGCTCGGTCTGATCTCATTTTTCTTTTGACAAGTATGCTATCATTGAAGGCAATGACTCAGCACACTGAGAAAGGTGACTGCCTACTAACAGAACAGGAAAGTGCAAGACAAGGGTAGTGGTGCAAGAAATAGGTAGACACATGCTCCTTACTTAAATGTCTAGAGGTGCTTGAGAGATTTGGCACAGTTAATAGTAATAATAATAATAATAATGCACTTGATAAAGCGCCCTCAGAGAACTTAATCTCTCTGTAGGCGCTTTACATTTGCTGCAAAGGGAAATGCAATTGAATGGTGAGTAACATCATGCTTGATAAACAAACAAAATGAATAACATGGTTAGGGGTGACATGCACAGGGTCAGCATGCAAATGTGGTTAGTGGCAGCATGCACAGTGTCAGCATCCGTAAGCACGTGAAGGAAGAATCACAGGTACCCACTAAATGCTGTCCTAAATAGGTGTGATTTTAAGTTCTTTTTAAATGTCGTCAAGTCAGGGGATGTTCTGATGCAAGTCGGGAGGGAGTTCCAGGCTTTGGGAGCATACAAACTAAATGCACGGTCTCCAAAGGATTTGAGGTTTGTACGAGGTACTTGTAGACTGTTGGATTCCGAAAAGCGGTTGGTACGATGCATGAACTGGTGGGGAAGTAGATCTGAGAGATAGGCTGGAGCCAAAGAATGAAAGGACCTAGAAGTGAGCGACAAAACCTTGAAGTCAATCCATTGCTTGACTGGTAGCCAGTGCAGGTCGGCAAGAAGTGGTGTCATGTGGCAACTGCCACGCTCACGACAGACAAGCCTAGCTGCAGAGTTTTGCACCAGCTGCAATCGCCTGATCGCACATGCTGGTAGGCCGGTAAGCAGTGAGTTGCAGAAGTCGAGACGGGATGTCACGAATGCATGGACCAACTTGGACGTGGTAACCTTATCTAAACAAGCCCGAATTTTAGCAACGTTATGAAGCTGAAAATAGGCAGATTTGACTGTGGAGCTGATGTGGTCGTCTAACGAGAAACGCTTTGGAATATTACACCTAGATTTCGAGCTGATTCAACTGGAGATATGCTGGCAGAGCCAATTTGGAGCGTCAGCCTTTCCAATTTGTGAATCGCACTGGGTTTGCCTATAAATAGTAAGTTAGTTTTATCATCGTTCAGTTTTAGAAAATTTGCTGCAATCCACGTGCGGATGTCATCAATACATGCTGCAAGTGAGCTGTAAGAGTTTGAGGTGCTTGAAGGCTGGGAGGGATCAAAGCTAAGGTACAATCATCCGCATAGAAGTGAAAGCCTAGATTGTGCTTGGCAATCACATCAGCAAGAGGGAGAGTATAAACCGTGAAAAGAACAGGACCTAGCACGGAGCCCTGAGGTACGCCATATTTCAGAGGTACCTCAGATGATCTTTGTTCATTCACGTCAATACTCTGGAGTCTCCCACTGAGATGGACTTATTGGACAGGACCACTGATGTATTTGTACAGCAATCCGACAGCTAGGCAAGCTGATAAGCAGAAAAGAACCGTAGGCTGCCTGCTTGGAACTGGCAGTTGGGCTTGGCGGCAGTATTGCACGTCAGCACAATGACTGCAGTACTATAGATGAACGTAGCAACACCGGTGTGTCGACATGATAGTAGTCAAACTGAACACTGAAGCAGCCTGCTTTAGTGATATGGCTCTTCTCATCAGAGCTGTGGTGTTTGCTAGGAAACACGGTAGACCGCAACAAAGTAATCAGGTATTGTTACAAAAGCTTCGATTCAACAGGCCGGCTCTCATCGAGTGGAATTAACACATAATTTCGTCGTTGGTGCCGGTCGGTGGGCATAGGAATAGGGGCAGCCCAGGTCAGTGTCTAGCTAAAACTAAGGGGAGGCAAATATCCTCCTCAAATAGCCTCCTCGGCTCTGCCACTGATTCCGACCCACCCATTTCGATAGACACAGGCCGAGTTCAAGCTCAGCTTTGGCATGATAACAGTAATGATAATAAGTCTTTCGTAGAGCGCTGTAAGAAAACCAGATTTCTATTCAGGTGCTTTACACCTCGCCCCTAGAGAAACAATTATCGGTGTTAATGACAAGCAAGCGATTATGCTTAGAGAAGCATGCAAAAGCACACAAGTATCACGCTTAGAAAAGTACGCAAAAATACACAAGAAGACCATCGGAGCTGCTGAGTTTTAGGATCTCGGTTAGTAACACACTGAATGCTTGTCCACTAGTTATCAACTCCAGCCAATGGCAGCACTTCCTGCCTAACTTTTATTGCATGCCAGTCACTGGCTAAGGGCAAATTCCTAGCTAATCGAGCACAGCCCGCTTCCGTGATGTCCGCAACTGTGCATGCACATACATATTCATGGGCCTCTGCAGATCTCAATATAAAGCTTGATCACGTGCTCCCTTCCGGCCGTGCGATTGCTGTTTTGCAAGTCGCTGCATGCGTAACAGAAGAATGGACTAAAGCATGCACAAGTAAGTTCACCGAGGCACTTGAAACGCTGAGCAAAAAAATACATCTTTTGCCGAGACTTCAACCATGCACAGTCAATGCAGATGGGGACAGAAGCTGGATGCTAGTTCCACACTTTTTGTGCACACAAACTGAAGGCCAAATAACCATAAGGTTTTAGTGATAAGTACAACAAAATGGGTGGAAGCAGAGGAGCAAGTGGTATGGGTGCACACTAGAAGAGCGAGGGGGTCGCATTGGTAGGGCTGCACAAGACAGTGCAGCGACCTGTAGGATGACCGATTCAGGGCATTGCAGTTTTCTAGACGTGATGTCACAAATGTGCAAACTAGTTTGGTTGTCGAACTGTAGCCTTAGCTGGCCACAATTTTACGAAAAGTTTGCCATCTAAAAGTTGGCCTTCTTGAGAGTGGAGGTAATGCGCTCATTCAATGACTCTCATGAAAGTTGATAGACAAGGGTTGAAAGCATTTGGCACAGAAACTCGTAATTGAAAGTCTACCAAATATCGCTGCACACACAGCTGTGCTAGCACTGGTTGCTTGTCGGCATGCAGGCGCAATGACTGCCAGCATACAGACCTCGGCTCCATCAGCTTTTGCACGTTCGATGAGAGCGCGGCACATGGCGAAGTTGGCATCCTTGTCAGCAGTACATGTGAGCTGGCAAACGGCTACTCTTGACTTGAGGCCACCACCAGGTGCTATTGGGGCCTGGCTCAACATCGGTGAGTGGGTAAGATGATGTAACAGATTAGACTGGATCAGGTATCGCTTTGGCAGCACTGCGTCAGATCGTCTACCAGATAGGCGACAGACGAGCAGAGCAATTGTTTGCAGGCGGCCAGCAAGGCACGTCATCCTAAAGAAAAAGTCAGCAAAGCAGCATAATCGACTTGCTGCACACAGCACGGCTTGAGAGCAGCAGGTCGACTGCATATTGGCAGACCCCTACAGAGATGTCGTTGGGTGAAAGCTCTTCCGGCTGGTTCAGCAGCAATGTAGACACCACATGGCCTCATCGGATGCCTTGACGGCTTCAGTCTTATAGTCGTTATCAAACAGTGCAGTTACATGCATGCACATCACCTTGTCATTTTGGCATTATTATTCACAATCTATTACATGGCATCATCACGCGTGAGGCTATGAGCTATCACAATGCCTTTAATTAGGGATGTATGCTTTTGTAAGTTGGCTAGATCACAATCAGATCGAAATACATTTCAAGTCTGTGATATTGTTGAAGACATCTCTTATGGTTACAAACCCAGCAAATACAAGTGTGGTACAAAGAAACTGCCTCCTTTGCCCTGCAGCCGTCTGCCTCCGCTTAAACACAACTCTCTGCCTAGCCCATCTGTTAGTTGGTCTACTAGTCTGGGTCGAAATTTCACGGGCTAAGGTGGATGAAATCCAACGATCTATCTACAGCAGCCGCCCTTGTGAGTCGATGCCATTTTATTAACCTTCAACATTGCCCTCAGTAGTGAGGGGCCGGTGTGGACCTTCCCGATGAGACCTAAGGTTTGCACAACTCAACCACAGCGACCGTCGGTCAAGAGGCGGAGTACAGCGAGTGCAGCATTACAGGTAGAGGAAATAGCTGAGCAGTGCAAAGCCAAGGCCAAGGTGGTCCAACAGGAATCGTAAGCACGAGCCACTGGCAACTGTGAAAGCCGGCAACGGGCAAGCAAATGTGAGCATGGCGGTTCACCGAGTCCCAAAAAAAGTCGTCCAGCACCATCTTGAGGAAGCACTATCTGATACGTCAGTGATCAGCAGCAACAGGAAATGGCCAGTGGTCACTGAGCCAGCACAAAAGAGATTTTCGCCATCGTAGTAGGCGTATTCTATGCAAACAGAGGCAGGTCACTGAGTCCATCCCAGGCTGCCATCTGCTGTGCCAGGTGCTGAATACAAATGACCAAGTAAGACTGCCATTCGTCGAAGCACAGCGAATGGGATACTTAAGTGAGGACAAGAAAGGCTCAGCACAAGACATGCCCTTGCACGGACTAGGAGCAGAGCAACATTGCCTGTGTTGGTGAAAACATTAAACAAGGAATTTATTCAAAAAGACATGCCGGAAACAGGATTCATCAAGCTAAAAATCGAAAAAGTTTGATAAAGAGTGTTAGAAAATAGAATAACACAAAACTGTACTGCAGGCAGCGGTTGTACGACCACCGGAAGCCTCGGTCGAGTACGCTTGGCTGGCGACCAGTCGGCTATCTGGCTAATACTGAACTCACTACATACCAGGGGCTAGAATGCGGCTTACAATAACGACACACGATTGCATAAAGATTGGCTTCAGCCACAGGCAGCTGGAAACCAGGCAGAAGGGACCAAAACAGTCGGTCAAAGCGCGCAAGTCGACACGAACGTGGACGGATACAGCTGGCGCAGCGGCGGCGCCGAAAGAGCTAAAGTCAAGCATGCCCAGCACGTCAACCGGCGACTGCTGCTAGCGACTGAATGCCGACTCTTCACAGAACTTCAGCTGCCAAATCTTGCCCGCGTACTCGTCGAACAAGTCGCCGCCAAGCAGCTCGCGCAGTCGAGCCTCCACTTCGTCGTCCTCGAAGTTGCTCAGGATCTGGTAGGCCTTGTGCAGGCGCTCGAATCCAACGCCGCGCACGCAGTCCCTGTGCAGAGCCGCGATGCGATCGTTGAGCCTCGTCGTCGAGCCCAGCGTCTCCTTGCCGAATGAGGGTGCCACGACGGCAACTCGAGCGGCTGGCGTCGGCCTAGCCGCCGCGCCAGCCGCCGCCGAAGCAGTGGCGGCCGTTCGACCGTCTGCAACCGGTCGCTCGGCACGTTGCAATGGCACGAGGGTCGGCTCGTCCTCCTCTTCTGCCGCTCCGCCGTCGTCCTCTTCGTCCTCGATGTCGGGCTGCATGTTGAGCGTGGCATCCAGCAGCGTGGTCAGCTTTGCCATGTCCCTGTCGACTGCTGCGGCAGCAGCAGCTTGCAGCCCGTCTCCGCCGCCTCCACCACCGCCTTCTGCCGACTCGCTGGCCGCCTCCTCGTCGTCTCTGCCGCCGTCCTCTTCGCTCGCGGCGCTGACCCTGCGCTGCTCGGCGCGAGCCCTCTGGGGAGCGGCCGCAGGGCCGCGCTCGGCGCGCGCCGGTGAGTGAGTGGCCGAGTGCTGCCGCTTCGGCGGCTGATCGTCATGCGACCGGTCGGCGGCGGCAGCAGCAGGGACGGCGCTCGGATGGATCAGGTCGGCCGTCTGGCTCTTCTTCTCGCGGCGCCTGGCGCGCGCCTGCAGGTTCGGGTTCGTGCTCGACAGGCCGGGCTCGCCTCGCGCCGACAACGGCTCACCGGCCGACGTGTCCTCCGGCTCGTCCACCGAGCGCCTTGCAGGTGGAGTGGACGCCGGCTTGGAAGCGCCGCTGCCGCCATCACGCTGACGGCCGGCTGCTGACGGCGCAGCAGAGCCGGCCGAGGGCTGAGAGCGCCCCCTGTCAGCAGCCGACGATGGCGGAGTGGCTCTTGCCGCTTCGGCCTGCCGAGGCCTGGGCGATGGAGTGGCTCCGGAGCGGAGGGCAGCGACCGCAGCTGCGGGGACCGACCGAGCGTCGTCGTGGTTCCGCTGCACAGCAGCAGAGGCAGCTCTGGACGAGACGGTGCTGCTGTGCCTGCTGCCGTCACCGCTAGAGCCACGCTGCACTTGAGAGCCGGTCGGGCGGTCGAGCTCCGACTGCGACACCTCTGTTATGGTGTCCAGATCGTGCAGCACTCCGCGAACCGGAAGCCCCTCGACCGCCGGCGATGCAGCCTTGCGACCGCCGCTGCTTCCGCCGCCGACGGCTGATCGAGCAGAAGCTGGTGGCTGATCGCTGCTGCTGCTGGCCGGCCGCTTGCCTCTGTTCTTCGTGCCCTCGAGAAAGATGGCAATGTTCTTGCGAATGTACGGGTCGCGTAGGATCTTCGCAACGCTCGGACGCCGCGCCGGGTTCTGGCTGAGCATCGCCTTGACCAGCTGGGCCAGATCGTGGCTATACTGGTCGGGCATGGGCGGGGTGCGGCCGCGAAGGATCTTGTAGACGAGCGAGTTCATGTCCTTGGCATTGAACGCATGCCTCAGCGTGGCCATCTCGTGGACGCAGCAGCCAAGTGCCCACACGTCAGACTTATGGTTGTACGGCTTGTTGGCAAACAGTTCGGGACTCATGTAGTATGGCGTGCCGATGAGCGTGGTTGCCATATCGCTCTCGCTCTCGAGCACGCGAGCGATGCCCAGATCGCCGACCTTGATGATGCGGCTGCGCGTCAGGAATATGTTCTGCGTCTTGAGGTCGCGGTGCAGCACGTTGCGCTCGTGAAGGTACTGCAGTGCCATCGAGATCTGGACGAACCACTCGACGATCTGGCGCTCGTCGAGCAGTGCCCCTTTGCAGCCCTTGAGGTAGGTGTACAGGTCGCCGCCTTCGCAGTAGCCCATGGCGATCCACAGCAGGCCGTCGTCTGTCTCGAATGAGTCCTTGTACGCGACGATATTGGGATGCTTGAGCTTGGACAGCAGCTTTGCCTCCTGCTCGGCAGCCTTTTGCTCACGCCTGGACGCCTTTCGAAGCTCCATCTTCTTCAGAACGTACTGCTTCTTGTCGATTGCATGCAGCGCCAGCCACACTTCGCCATAGCTGCCCTTGCCAATGACCTTGAGCCGCTGGAAACTCTCCATTCCCTGTAGCAGTCGAAGGTGTAAGACTTGCTCTCGGATCACAGCAGCAGGAGCCGACAAGCAAGATGGGTGCGGCAGCACGGCCGAACCGGCTCGTGTACCGAGTCTAAGCAGGTCTCACACCTCAGCAATCGTGTCGTGGTGGTTCAATCCCCAGCAGATATATACATGATCGAACAGGAGAAAGCAAAGTACCGAACACCAAAGAGACAGTGCCAGGGCAAAATTCAATCGATGAACAGGAGCACAGTGCTGGGTGCTGTGACCAGAAAATTGATTAGCCCGACGGCTTGCCTGAGCATGGCCGGCGTTTCCACTAAGAATAGGAGAACACAATGTGTCTGATAATCAGAGGCCGTGATTGTTGTCATGGCTGGGATGAGATCCCATTCCACTGGCCACCTACATGCTGGTAGCAGCAGCAGCAGCTGACTTTCACACACGCAGTCTTCCGACGAACAAAGAATGCTGACACAAGGCAGAGCTGAAACGCAGTCTGAACAAGCGTCTATGGCCGAGTTGCAGTTCTGGCTGCAGTAGGCCTACCAAATTGCACTGCCTGCCTGCCCGTCCGTATGACCGACTATACAACTGCATGCTAGTTGCAGCAGCCGGCTCACATCAGACTACTGCACTTACTTTTACTTAGGTGGAAGGGCTCTGGTGTATCAAAACAGACCGACTAGTAAGTCATCAGGTCTACAGGCTACCCATTTAAGAAGTCAAAGTTGATATCACCATTACAGACACAAAGGACGAAATTCTTGCATGAAATGACTGCTCCAGATTGCAGATGTCCGACACGTACAGATTTGCAGCTTCAATTCTGAAGTCCAAGGACCAACAACAACTATGTCTCAAATCATGAGTGCCCATGAAAAGCTAAGCCAGAAATATCAATGTGCCTGCCGCACACGCAAACACACAGTACACCTCGGCAATTTCAAGTCAACAGGCAGCCAGAAGGTTTCCTTAAGTCCAAGGCGTTGGCAGCAATGCTCGGAAGTACGAGCAAAACAGGCCCGCACTGCCATTCAATCACCTTCCACATTGCATACATATTTAGGTTTCATACTGCTGGAAATAGTGAGCCCAATTCTAGAGCCGATACAAGCTACAGGTGAAATCCTCACGAACCTGAATTCCTGGCGTGAGTCAGTACACTGCAAAGACTGCCTAGAGCACCCTACCTAGCAGCACCTGCCTAGCAGACCTTGTACCAAGTACAATAATGGCTCACTAGGTAAGGCGGTTGCTTTTCACGACCTCGGCCCCGAGGTCATGGGTTCGAATCCTGCGGTGGGCAATCCTTTATCGCCAGTGCAAGAGGTGGTGATAGCCGCAAAGGCTTTTCTGTCGCTATACAAAAAGAAGCTGTTCAATCAGCTAGCATTTATTTATTTATTTTTTTTATGTTAAGCTAAGATTCACCATGAGACTAAACACAGTGGGCAACAGAGCAGCTGCTGCCACAGCAGTTTACAGCTACTGAATCATTGAGGGCAACAAGTGGGAGTTTTGCAATGAAATGAGCCTATACCAATGACTAATTCAGCTTTGTATTTAAAATATGCACACGACTGACTCCAAGAATCAAAAGCAATGGTCCCATGAACTTGTGCCAAGCATAACCTTACTAAGCTGACCTCAGAGACAATCAAAGAAGTATGGATATGGCGTTGACTGGTTGAAATACCGGCGATTGCAACATTCAATGCCAAATAGTTGGCTGCGTTCATGCAGAAACAACAGAAAATGGGTAGAGTGAGTGTAAGGGAGGGGCTAAAAAGTGCATCACATCAGTCGGCAGGGTCGGTATCAAAAATACTCAGCAGTCTGAAGCTACTCTGCATACTTAAAGATGGTATATTTGGTGGCAATAGCAGCAAGCTAAAAATATTTAACCACTTCAAAAGCTTCCCACATACAACAGATCAACAGCTTATGAGTATACAAATAGATAAACATTCAGTGGCAAAAGCCAACAAACAACTTTTGATTAGTTGTTGACTAGCCTGTTTCGCCAACAACATGTGGTCGTTTACGATACATGGCAACACCATGTCAAAAATATGCTCCAAATGAGCCCAGCTTCAGTAGAAACGGTTAGTAAGTTGCGGATATTGCATCATTATATAAAAGAAATCAGGGTTCAGATTTTCAAATTCTCAAGCACACATAGTACTGATCTGCTGTCTTGGTAGGCTGCGATAGCCCAGGAGTTAAGGTGCTTGCTCTTTACGACCGAGGTCGTGGGTTTGAATCCTGCAGTGGGCGATTCTTTATTGCCAGCTGTAAGCAGTGGCGATAGCAGTTAAGGCTCTTCTTACACAATACAAATGAGGCTATTTAGATCAGCTAATAACTTTAGATATTCTACTCCACTAGCTATAAATCTCATCAATATCTATATAATTGATCTATCTGCAGCAATATATCACGAGTCTTTTGGCCTTCTAAGCACAGCCTTTTCATCTAGCTCACATAAGGATATTTGACACTATCTATTCCATTCTATACATTCCTAGCCTATCCTAGATATTGTGCAACGAGTCAGCCACAAAGCCACAGGCTCGTCAGTGACTTCACTGCTAACCACCACTAGAACCACGGTGGGGAGGTACCTTGACAGTGACAGTAAAAATTAAACATGAGAATACTGTGCAATTGACAACTGCTCAACGTATCCACGATGGTATTTTAATCAAGTGTGGTTGGCACCAGACATCAGATGTAATACCTAAATACTTATAATCAGAGTTGCACAACTCACAGAGCACAATGCTGGAGTACAGCTTGAAATGACATCTTAAGGTACACCAGCAACCAAACGGCAAGATATACACATTTTTGCATCTCTATCTGTAACTCAGCCACGAAGACTAAGTGAGTGTTATGCATGAGTTTTCTAAACTGCGTTACAAGCTTAAGAGGATTTTGGTGCACACACGGTAGCCGAGAGACACCACCTCACCCAACTAAGCCAAAGGAAAAAAGCATAGCTGAGCTAGGACTGTTAAGGAAGAGTTGGCAGAAATAGAGATTCTGCTACATAAGAATTGTGGAAATGAGGTCCAAAGTCTAAGACTCGCTGAGCAAGTATTTCTACCACTAAGAGTCTGCAAACGAAAGACTTGTAAGGCTAAATTATTATCCTGTGAGGACCTGAGAGCACAAGCCGGCTGATTATTGGTGCAGTTGGGGGGGGGGGTTGGTCAACCATCGAAGGAGCCATTGCAGTTCCTCTAGCAAAGCCGATACACGGGTGTATTTATTGGATTTCAGACATAGCATTGCAGCCGTATTCACCACAAAGTTTATAGAGTTTTACTGCCCTTTTTGTTGGCCCTGCCAAAACTGAGTTCCACTTGTCTAGTGTAGAGAGAACCAAGGAGTTAGTAAGATTTTTAGCTAGCTGCTGTGGTAAATGCTGATTAAACACAATGGCTAGCAGTGGAGGCGATTTTCTGAGTCAAGCAGTCGCCATAGAGGGCAACAAAATATGAGCAGGATTGCAGACGGCACCTCTAATTTACAGAGCAAAGTAACTTATTCGGGCCCTCCATTTAGGATTTTTTTAATAATGAATAATACCTTTATCATCGGTAGGCTTTAGGAAATCGGCCGACATCCAGGACCAAATGTCATCAAGGCAGGTATTCTGCTCACCAAATTCGGGTTGAATTCAAATGGTTTGAATGACAAGTAAAGCTGGTGGTCGGCAATATAGAAGTGATAGCCAATGCCACGGGCGTTAACTATCTTTTCCAGAGACTCAGTCTGTGAAGGTGGAAAACAGCTATGCACCAAGAAGAGACATTTGAAGAACTCCACAGGTGAATGGTCTGCTGGACGAAAGACTTGATCGCCTCAAGAGACCGACTGGACGGGATCAGAAGTGTATGATTTGCTCTAGGCTGGTGACGTTACCATCACTGTTGCTACCTAGAATGTCACTGGTCAAACGGATGACAGCTTTTATAGTGGAGTTGCTATCCTTAGATTACTCACGAGCAGAAGACACGCAGAGGGCAACAATAACACTCAGTTATATTATAGCAAGAATGAATGCTGTAGCTTTGGGGGGGGGGTGTCTCTTTGAGGCTATAGCCGTGGATATGTGAGCAAGAATGCTTTGTAGCCGAACACTAGGGTAACATTCTAGTGACTTTAATGCAATACGAAACATTCAACTTGGGCTTCAACTAGGATTGGCAGCAGTCAAGATAGGCAGGGAAAAATTTGTATCTTTGGCTTGGATTTATTTAGAGAGCCTGAGAAAGAGGGGAAGGGAGAGCAGATAAGCTGAGGCTGAGCACAGCAGCCAGACGAAGATTTTGGCAGAAAGCAAGCTCTTAGAGCAGCAGATTCAATGCTTTGAGGGCAAGCAGGTGACCAGCTGGCTGGACAAATAAGATTTCAAGCACACCCGAGTGAGCATGCCAATGGAGCCAAAGTGGAAGCTGGTAAACTGCCATCGGCCGCTAGAGTCATTGCACAAATAGCTCCCAAGCTGCAGAAGCAGGGAAGCTGCCAGTCGTAGCACACACGTTTTTTTTAGGCCTCTACATTGCCACTGATGCTATTAAGACGTATCGGTACGAGCTTCTAAACTGCTTATGACGTCAGTTTGCAGCAATAACAGCACAGGAAGCAAGATTTTTGAACTGAGCTTGGCCGACATGCATGGCCACTGCGACCAGGTACTAAATAGCTCTTGACTAGATTCTGTGCAGACTGCTCCAAAAGCACACGTACAACCGAGATATCCATAATGAAGCAGCTGCAGGCAAACCAAATTAAGCATAGCCCTTCACCACGAGAAGCTTGACTGGACTACATGGACTTGCAAAGCCAGACAGGTAAAGCTGTAATGGGGCTGCATCACTGCCGTGGGACAGACTGAAATACCAGATCCAAGTCGGGGCTGAACAGTAGCATTCTACGGGAGGTGTCAACAAAGAGTCCAACCGACTCTGCTTATACGAATACACTCGGGCCGGCAAATAGGCATGCTTATATTCGGAGTATTCCCATGTGCTGAGTGAGACTAATACTGCTGAACTTATAACTGCACAGAAAACGAACTGCTATTCTTATATATTATATATATTATAGGTGTTCTTATATGAGGAGTCGACTGTACTGAGGTAGGTCATCAGATCAGGTCACTGGGTCCTCAACAGCTCATGCTCCAACTCTCACAGAGGCCACCAATCTGACGGAGAAAGGTTTGGCACCATATGCACAGAGGGGCTGACAGGGTGGTGCAGTAGCACCTGACGAAACCAACACCTACATCTGGTTTTGATCAACTATGTAACACGATAATGGAATGTACAATCTGTTACCCCACATATCCTTTAATAAGCTGCACAGAGCATAGCAACTCAAAAGTAATGCCGCCAAACACAAATTAGCAGTGAGTGATATTGTAGCGAAGACTTAACCTGGTGGGTGTCTCACAAAAGATCAAGAATAATAGCATTCATATGCTTTCTCATAGCAACAGCAGTTTTTACCTACGTCATAGCATAGCTTTACTATGGATGCTCAAATTTCATATAAGAATGATAAGAGGATCAACTTTCATCAAATATCATCCAAGGAACCACTTAAGTTCGAGGGGGGTGATACCTCAGGGGTCTGTGCTTGGTCTACTTCTTTTCACAGTTTATACTCTCCCTCATGCCGATGTGATCGCCAAGCACAATCTAGGCTTTAACTTCTATGCAGACGCTACACTCAGTTTTACCTTTGCTTTGATCTCTCCCAGCCTTCTAGCAGGTCAAACTCTCTCAACTCCTTTGATGCATCTATTGATGACATCTGCACATGGATAGCAGCAAACTTTCTTAAACTAAATGATGATAAAACCAACTTACTAGTTATGCGAAAACCAACTGTGACTCAGACATTGGAAAGGTTGACACTCACCATCGGCTCTGGTTCTGCATTCTGTTGAATCAGCACACAATCTAGGTGTCCCGTTCAAGTGAGATTTCACTAGACGACCACACCAGCTCCAGTCAAGTCGGCCTACTTTCTGCTACATAACGTCGCTAATATTGGGGCTTACTAAGTCAAGGATACTGCATCCAAATTGGTTCATTCATTTGTGACACCCAGTCTTTACTTCTAATAATAATAATAACACACTTGATAGAGCGCTTCTCTAACTCACTCCTTGCTGGTCTACCGGCCTGTGCAATCAGGCACTTGAAGCTAGTGCAAAACTCTGCAGCTAGGCTTGTCTGTTGTCAGCATTGCAGTTGCCACATCACATCATGACTCACCGACCTGCACTGGCTCCCAATCAAGCAGTGTATCGATTTCAAGGTTGTCACTCACTATTAGGCTCCTTCATTCTGTGTCTCCAGCTCACCTACTAGATCTACCCCTCTACCAAGTTAGGCATCGTACAACCTCCTTTTCTGACTCCAATCGTTTAGCTATACCTCGTAGGAACCTCGAATCCTTCGGAGACCGTGCCTTTAGTTCGTATGCTTCCAAAACCCGGAACTCACACCCGACCGATATCAAGACATCCCCAGACTTAATATTTAAAAGGAAGCTAAAAACGCCAACTATGTATCACAACATTTAGCGGGTCCTTGTGATTGTCCTTTGTGAGCTTACATGTGCTGACACTGCATGCTATCAATTACCATATTTAACAGGTTGACACTGCGCATGTCACCTCTAACCATATTATGCATCTTGACATTCTGCCTGTTACCACTAAACATTTGATTATGTTTCTTTTACAGCATATGCAAAGTGCCTATAGATAGATTAAGTCCTCCAAGGGTGCTGTACACATGTATTATTACTATGGTATACTTTTCTTAGCTTGGGTAAATTACAGGCTCGGCCATTCCAAGACACCTCGCCATATCTCGAACACACGACGACCACAAAACAAAATAGAAGTGCATGTCAAGATAAGATCTGAGTTCGTTGACTAATGGCAGGAGACAACGAATTCGGAAGTAATTAATTAGCACAGCTTCAAGCCTATCAAACGCTTCGTTGTTCAGATGTGCCAGCAAAACGTAAAGTTTGAGGTACTTTTTCCGTAGCCGGTGAATAGCACCAACATCGACACCCAGCCATTACAAATGACAACATCTCTCTCACAACTTACAGATGTATTGCTCCTCGACATGCAATCATTGATCAAGAAGATCTGGAGTATTGTTTGATTGGGCCTAATCACGAATTCACACGGGAGCTTCTGACCGTGTTGCATATCCTTTCTTAGCAGTACTCCCAAATTCCCCTACCCTCACCAATTTTACTTTTTTGATAGGAATACCTGGGTATCTTATTGGTTAGAGGTTGTCTCATGATAATCTGCTTAGTGTGCTACAGGAAATCATCCAATGCGACATATACATTTCGAAACTACAAATCTCAAGGTCCAACAGCACATACTAGGAGTCTAGTGCATACATGTCCGTGCAGCAAACGAAAGACTTCCGAGTAAAATTTAAGTGAGCACATGCCAAGTGAGGAGTCCTGCAAAAGAGTTGCCATACCTGTAAGTTGGTAAACTAGGATTATAAAAAAGAGAGGCCAACTCAACCTCGTCAGCAACTAGAATCAGCTCTAAGCCGAAAAATAAGAGCAACAGGAGCTCATACGATGATCAGAGTGAGAGCGATTCAGAAGAAACCCTGGTAAAACTATGCTGAATAGGTGAGAAGAATGGGGTTTGGGGCACTTGAAGCATAGCGCCATTCAGATAACTTGGTGTGAAGCAGTTGCTAAGCAGGTGCTTGCTTTCGATGCCAGGGGCCAAGTGAAACTCACAAGACCAGCATTACACACCGTTCTGTAGTGGATAAGAGGCACAGTGAATGCAGCGAGGGGTTTGATCCCAATACAAAGCCCGGCCATTTACCAATTTATGAGACGCTGAGCAACGGTGTAGGCTTTGGCTCGACTTACGCGATTAATGCTCGCTTAAAGGCTTAGCGCCATGCGCTTAAAGTAAACGCTACTCAGGGAAGCGGGAAGATAATATTAATAATGCTTCGTATAGGGCCATCAGAGAACTGAATCTCTTTCTAGGCACTTTACAGATGATGAAGATACTAAATAATAATAACCAAACGAGGAGCCGAGAACTGATACCAAGGCCACCTTACTTAATGAGGGTAATAAGTAAATAAACAAGGATGAGGGGCTAAACTATACTGAATATCACTAGTTTGGATACTGTATCACGAAGCGGTCTACTGCTCATTCTGAAGCACGATCGTTAAAAAGGCTACTACGATGCCACGCAGCTTTAGTGGCCGGCATATTGAAACAAGTGAAGCAGAAGCCCACTGAATCTCTCCAAACCTGAGCAACGAGGAATATCCGCAAGCAAAACCGTACAAGTCAACTTACCGTATCCTAAACGCGGGTACGGCCGCTACCGGCTAGGAATCCACTTAGCAAATAGGAATTCCGTTTCCCTGGCGGCCATAACTGGATCCGGGTCATTAAAATCCAATCTAAACTTCTCTCTCTATATATGTGTATATTCGTGAAACCATCAATCTTCAGGGACTCCATTATCGGCATAACATTATGTAAATTTTTTGAACTACTAGCTTATAATACATAAAAGGAACCGGCACCGTGGCACGTGTTATATATATTGGTGTCTATTTTTAACTTCGGAGCTCCCAGTGGCGCTATGTAACTGGTCGCGATGCTTCGGTCTACCTTGTAGCTCTTCGCGGCCGATTTGGCTGTACGTTCTGGATGCAAGCAGCTATACCAATGAACGCACGAACACAGGCTGCTACTGAAGGTAAGCCCCAATAGCGATACGAGCTGGCCAGGCAGCTATGGTAGCAGTGCTCCTTTGCAGCCCATGTTGTCTTCTTGCTGCCGGTTAATACTATGGCACGCTTACCGCCGCATTTCAATTTCTGAGCAGTTTCGAGGCATATGTCGTTATACGAATGGTGCGTTTGCTAGGCAGAGGTTAAAACTGTGTGAAGAGCTCCAGCTTCGAGTCTCTCTGCATTTTGGAGAGGCAGCTTATTCGCTGACCGTCACCAGGCTAGGAGTAGTGGCATGCGAAACATCTTCGATTTGTTGCCGCAAGCCTTTACGTAGGTCCCCCAACTCCACCAACGAGCTAGAAGTTGGGAACTGCGTTTTTGCCAAACGAGCTGTTTGTCTGGGTTTTGCATGCATTTAATTCGTCGAAAAGCAAGGCTTGTGCTGAATAAAGAGCATGCATGTGGCATGATGGAGCTTGACCGATTTCGTCGCAGTCCATGTTCAACAGACGCAGGCAGGGGTGGTTGATATTCATGACCGATCAGTATATGTCGTCAAATCTGCTACGGTGATGGGTTGGCAAACGCTACGGTGATGGAATGGTGAATCTGCTTCGGTGATGGGTCGGCAATCGGTTCTGTCTGAGACGGCCTGCTGTCGATGGAGCTGCTGTCGCAGTTGCAGGGGTTTTCTGTTCGGCTGACTGTTAGTAAAATCCTCCCACTGACTCCGGCTGCTTTCGCACGACGGACCACTTCGTCATAAGTCATTTTCTTAACTTGAATATTGTTCACCTGGAAAAATGACCGAAAAGAGCATATTTAAAAAAATGACCAAGGCATCGAAGAGCAGCAGCAAGCATAATTTAGGAGGGCATCCTAGTAGCTGCTAGCTTGTAGGCATTTGCTGATGTCAGTTAGGACATGCTCGGCAGCTGACTGCAGAAATGAGAAGCAGCTACCCAGCTGATGGGAATGGATTAAAGCCCCGGCTGTGCACATGAGCAAACAAACACATTAAGTGAGGGTCTTTCTGTAAACATAGCAAGAATAGGGCAGTTCCTTTCACATAATGGCCATAGTGTGGTGCCTGTACTGCTGATGGTCCATGTACAAGGCAGCTACAAGGAGGGGGCAGGGCAGTCTGCTTTGCTCAGTTGGCCTGGATAGGCCCATCGTGCCCATCAGCCAAGAATCCCGGTGTAAGGTTATATTCGCAGTTATAGTCATGGGAATGACCTTTTGGTTTTTAGTTAGTACAGCTGCATCTAAGGCTGGAGGCTGTCAGAGTAGGTTTGCCATTAGGCTGTCAGCCTGGCAGACTTAGCAGCCAGGGCCAGCCACGGCTGTCAGGTCTGGCTTGACTGAGTGCTCAAGATGCTTAGCAATACAGTCCACTAAAAGCATGGCCACGCTATGGCTCATGCCCTGACGGCTGGCCCCCACACCCGGCCTAAATCCTCGACTTAGCCAACATTCAGGCATCAGCTTGCTGCTCCTCAAATCAGTAGCATGCTTGTTGTTGGTATGGCTGTTCCAAGAAGTGAGTTAGTGGAGGTGGTACCTTAAGCTGGCAGTCTGTTGAATAAGGTAGTGGTATGCCTAGTTCCCCCTTCCTGAAGCATCTGGCAGAGCCTGGAGCCCTGCCACAAAGGCTTTCCTGAGCATGTCTGAAGGATGCTGCCAGGGCCCACATGGCAAGGTCGGCTGCTAAGGTCGGCAGGCAGTTGGCCCTTATCTTTGAGCTCTGCACCAGAAGCACTGGGTGTGACACATTCAGTTCGAATCTCGGTCTGCTAAGGAAAGAAAGGCTGTAGTCCAATTTGTGCTGCACTCCTGCCAGTCACCTACCAATTCTCTAGCTGGGCTATCAAGTTCAGTTGGTAGCTTCGTCATTTGCTTGACGATAGTCGTCAGGAGAGTAGGACCTGAGGAGACAGTTGCAAAACTCAGCTTTTCGAGTCAAGTGGTGGTCAACCAGTCGATTTTGCCAGACAGCCAACCAGTCATAAGGTGGTAACCCATTTGATAGAAAGACAAGTTTACTTGATCTGCGCATGCAATTAGCTCTTGACTGTGTGAGCTGTCACAATTGCAGGTACTTGCTTCGGCAACCGGTTGCTCGTGAGCAGAGGAATCAATGACGTCACTTATAATAATAATAATAATAATAATAATGCACTTGATAAAGCGCCCTCAGAGAACTCACCTTCTTTCTAGTCGCTTTACATTTGCTGCAAAGGGAAATGCAATTAAACTTGTGGTGGCATGCAAGATCCATAGTTGAACAGGGCAGTGGGCAAGCTGCTCTGCCTCAATTTTCTGCGTCAAGCTGACCCAAGACATAACACGGGGAACGTGCGATGCAGGATCCCCCTGATAGATTTTTATTACAGATGAACTCGAAATATTTCCTAATGTTCACTCGGATCTTTTCAGTGCTGTAGGCTAGTGCCTGGAGCAATATAGCTAATGCAGTTTACTAATGTAGTAAAATCACTCACCAATCCCATGGCCCATTTTTTAGCTCTAGGAGCATTGAGACCTGGAGCAATTGTGGCCACACGATTAGCCACTGCAAATTTGTATCGGCTAGATCATTGTCTTCGGATGTGCACATGTAAAGAGCTAAGTCTCATGGCCAGGCTGAAGGGTTCTGAGCTGGTCGCCAGGCAAACAGAGCCTGGCTGTCTCTGAGGGCAGCTAAGCAGATGGTCACCACCCGGTTAATGTGATAGTCCCGAGATTTTGGTTTTAGCACTGGTTGCACAGTCTGACCAAGGAGGAAGGGGCATTGGCCAGACTACTGCTGTCTAGAAAAAAATAAGTTTGTTGACTTGGCTGGCTCAGCAATCAAACCCGCCAGGAGCCTTTCACCTAACCGAGTCTAATTCTTATCACTGAAACTTCAAAACACCATTTCCCATGGCTGGTTGAGCCCTTGAACTGAGGATTGGGCAAGTGACCCTTGAACACATCGATCGGTTCTATGCATTGTCAGTGGTGTTCACTGCCTTCTCTTTCACTGTGTTAGCACACACTAACAAGTGGGTTGCTTCATTTCCTGTCAGTCAGTTGCTATTAACATATCAGCTCCAGCAGAGTTTAGTAAGTAGGGACAGTGGTGTACCCAGCCTACTCAGTTTGACCAACCAGTGCCGTCCCAGTTTTCTCAATCTGTCTGATTCACGAAATGTATCTGATGTGTGACGGTCCCATCAACACTCTGTCACACTCTTCACTAAAGTGTGCAGGTTTTATTCTAAGCCGTGAACATCTGCTTTTTTCTGAGGCCAGCCTGTTCTTTGACCTACCGAATAAGTGAAACTGTGTAGTTACCAGTGGTTGTTGAAGGCCCAGTTCAGATACATTGTGAGGATGACAGTTACCTGCAAGACGATCACTCATCATTTTACTAAGGATTGTCGTCAAGTGAGAGTGCTCGAACTGCAAAGTTGTCTAGGCTGCAAGTATCTGTTCGGTTCATGTGGCTTCCTGTTGTGTTAAGGCATATTAGTAGACGATGTCTGGCCGAGTGGTCGACCTGATGTCTGGCCAATGAGATGCCAAAGCTCTGGAAATGCATTGTGTATGGGTGTGACCTTATGTGCATACTTACCATCTCGGATCGTTCTGCAATCTCATTTACTACTGCTCTTCTGTCGTATTAGTGTGGTGGTATCGAGTCCAGCAATGCAACTTGAAAATCATTGATAATGAGACATTTTAAAAATTTATTTGCAATGCAGGTCTTCTTGATCGGTATCAAGACTCTGCCGATAGCTTAAATACTCCGATTGATGCAGTAAACTCGAAACTTAGGAGTTATCTCTACGAGTATGCTCCTCAGAAGACTGCCCTGTTCTAAAACCCAGTGACAACTTTCTACTCACCAAAAAAAATTTGCTGTACATAATACCAGCCTGTAACACTGCTTTAAAAAGTCTGAGCCTGACACACATCTAGTTTCAAAGACCACATGCTTGTCTACAGCCGGAAGCTGAGAAATGCCAGGGCTTCTGTTTTCACTCACAATCTGCACTCCCACCAGTCAGACCGTAGACATATGTTATAACAGGGTGAATTATTTGCCTGATAAGACTGAGCAAGCTCCCAGATATTACCTATGTGGCTGATGAGTTTTCTGCCTTCTCGTTGAACAAAATTGCATGTATTCATACGAACAGGAAGCCACCTCTGACTAATAAATGCAAGGGTTGAGTTGCAACCTCTAACATATCTTCGGAAATTTTCTCAGGTTTCTGTGGATAAAGCGGTTACAATAACGAAGTCCAATAAAAAGAGCTACGATATTCCCCGACTTGACAACATTTAAACAGAAGCTAAAAACGCAACTTTTCCTCACAACATTCACTGGGTCCTTGTAAACTGTCCTTTGTGTGCTCAGGTGTGCTGACACATTGCCTGCTGTCACTAACCACATTGACATGCTTCCATAACAGCATATGTAAAGTGCCTAGAAAGAGATTTAGATCTCCGAAAGTGCTATAACAATGTATTATTATTATTATTATCATTAAACAGATGGTTCCAGCCTTTCAAATCGGCTATTGTCCGACCAATAATAGTAATAATTATTATGCACTTGATAAAGCACCCTCAGAGAATTCAATCTATTTCTAGGCGGTTTACATTTGCTGTAAATGGAAACGCAATTGAATGGTGAGTAATATCATGCTTATTAGACAACATGAATAACATGGTTAGGGATGACATGCACAGGGCCAGCATGCAAGTGTGGTTAGTGGCAGCATGAACAGTGTCAGCACACATAAGCACTTAAAGGACGAATCACAGGGACCCACTAAATGCTGCCCCAAATAGGTGTGTTTTTAAGTTCTTTTTAAATATGGTCAAGTCATGGGATGTTCTGATGCAAGTCGGGAGGGAGTTCCAGGCTTTGGGAGCATACAAACTAAATGCACGGTCTCCAAAGGATTTGAGGTTTGTACGAGGTACTTGTAGACTGTTGGATTCCGAAAAGCGGTTGGTACGATGCATGAACTGGTGGGGAAGTAGATCTGAGAGATAGGCTGGAGCCAAAAAATGAAAGGACCTAAAAGTGAGCGACAAAACCTTGAAGTCAATCCATTGCTTGACTGGTAGCCAGTGCAGGTCGGCAAGAAGTGGTGTCATGTGGCAACTGTGATGCTCACGACAGACAAGCCTAGCTGCAGAGTTGTGCACCAGCTGCAATCGCCTGATTGCACATGCCGGCAGGCCAGGAAGCAGTGAGTTACAGAAGTCAAGAGGGATACGTTAAAAACATTGATTGGATTATAAGGTACTAGCAAAACACACTGTGCACCTTCTTTCCTCTGGTCCAATTTTCTCAAAAGGATTGTTGCTTAGCAGCTTAAGGAACATATTAACACAAATGAACTATCGAAATATTTTAGTCCGGATTCAAAGGGCAGCACTCCACCGAAACTGCTCTCGGTGTGACCAACGACATTCTGAGGGGACCGACTCTGCTCATCTGCATAGATCGTTTGTGGCAATTATATCAACAAGAGGGAGATTAATTCAGTGTGAAAGACCAGGCCCATAGGTCTGGTCGAGTGTAGCTAATACCGATTGATAGGGTATCCCATACTTTAAGGTCTCATCGGATGGTCGAGGGCTGTTAAAAATCTGTGCTGAGGGGTTCAACCTGAAATCTCATACTGAGATTGAATCTAAGCCATTGGAGTGTAGCACTAGGGAAGGAGCTAAGGCAAGATGATAACTGCTCGTGAAGGAGTAGGCGATCAATGATATCAAAAGCTGCCTTGATTTCTAGCAGAACTAATGTAACGTATCTCCGTCAGTAACTCCAGAAAGTCATAAAGACCATGTGGGTGTTACGCAGGAGAGTTTTGTATAGCGCACTCACAGCCTAAGCGGCTTTCGGTAGGCATTCGGTAGCCAACAGACTTCGTCTCACGCAACAAAGAGAAAGTGGGAAGCATAGCAGAGTTAGGAGAGCAGTTGATGTAGTGAGTAGCATAGAAGTAGCAGTTCAGGACCGCTGAAAAAGATGTGCCATAGTCGGCAGTTGGAGAGTATATGTCGTTGCGTAAGAATTGTGGAAGCGAGTTCCACAGTCTAGGACCTGCAGAGCTAAAGCTTCTGTCGCCAACTGTCTGTAAGCGGAGGAATGGGACAGCTAATTTATTGTCCACACAGGACCTGAGGGCACGAACAGGCTGAAACTGATGCAGCAGTTCAGCTAGGTACGAAGGAGCCAAGCCGTGGCGGGCCTTGTGGGTCAGAGTAAGAACTTTGCTCTGTATCCTTTGCTCAACCGGCAACCATCCTAGCTCTTCCAGCAAAGGTGACACGTGCTCAAACCGCTGGGACTTGAAGACCAGCCTTGCAGCCATATTCATAGTCCGCTGTAGTGGCATAATAGCTTTCTTTGGTAGCCCAGCCAAAAGGGAATTACAATAATCAAGCCGGGACAGAACTAAAGAACTAGAAGATCCCAAGTCAGCATTTTTGAGAAAAAAAAATCCTAGCCGATTAAACAGCCTCTTTTTGTATATAGCGAAAGAAGAGCCTTTACGGCTATCACCACCGCTTGCAGTGGCGATAAAGGATCGCCCACCGCAGGATTCGAACCCACGACCTCTGGGCCGAGGTCGTGAAAAGCAACCGCCTTACCCAGTGGGCCATTACGGCTCACCGAAGGTCGTTGCCCTTACCTAACTAGCTCTCTAGCAAGCACGGACTCTGGAGTGAGTAGCTCATAAGAGCTGATCTGTGACTACGCATTTCTGTGTCTTGCTTAGGAATTGAAATAGAGAGACTGCGCAGAAGTTGTTAGTGTTCTCTTGACTTTGTGTCGACTTCGTAATTAGTAGCCTAGCAATAGCATCTTTGGAGGATGCAGGACAAGATTTTCCGAGGTTTGTGCATGCCATATGGCTATCTTAATAAGGTCTAGGAAAAAGAGCCCTTCACCTGAAGACCCTGTACCATAGTCTGTGGTCTTCACTGGCAGACCAGCTTAGCCCAGCCATAATCAAAATTTTTAATGCTTCTCTGGTAAAAGGGGTTGTACCAAAATCCTTGAAATCAGCCATGCCTAGACCGATGCTTAAAAACACTGGATTAGATACAGAGGTCCTTGCAAACTATCGCCCAATTTCCCGTCTTCCTTTTTGTCTCAAGTTTTGACTACGATATCCTACTTGAATGATTGAGAACTACGATCGGTGGCAGACTGGGCATTCATACTTCTCTGATCTTGTTCAATCCGTGTGGGGCTAGGGTCTCATTCACCAAACCAGTCGCCTGTGGAGTCCCTAGAGAGTCCATCCTCGGTCCGTTGCTATTCTCCTTTTATAGTCAACCTATGGGAAAAGTGATTCAGGCCTATGTAATAGGATATCACTTTTATGCTGACGATACGCAGCTGTATTTGTCATTTAAACCGTCGGAATCTGCTTCAGCAACTGATAAACTGAATGCTTGCCTTGCCGACATTCCATCCAGGATGTCGGCAAGTTTCCTTGAACTAAACTGCGATACAACTAAACTTCTGCTCACAGGACATACTAAATAAGTGGCTGGACTTGAAGGTGTTGTTCTTTTAATAGGTGATGCTGTTCGACCATCCCATATCCTCGGAATTTAGGTGTCGTCTTCGACAGCTGCCTACATTTTGAAAGCTTCGTTAAGAAGACTGTTTCCACAGCTAATCATCACATCCGATCCTTATCTAAGATTGGGAACTGCCTTCCATGGTGGCTTGCAAAAAATTTACCTAGCACCTTAGTTTTGTCTCGGCTAGATTATTGTAAATCCCTTTTGGCTGGGCTACCGAAAAAGCCACTAGGCCATTGCAGCTGGCAATGAATATGGCAAATTTAAAACGCCTAGAAAGAGATTGAGTTCTCTGAGGGCACTTTATCAAGTGTATTATTATTATTATGGCTGCAAGGCTAGTTTGCAAATTTCAGAGGTTTGACCATGTATCTTCTTTGCTATAAGAGCTAGGATGGCTGCCGGCTGATCAACAGATACGGAGCAAAGTTCTAACGATGACCCAATGAGACCCGCCGCGACTTGGCTCCTCCATACCGAGCTGAAATGCTGCATCAGTTTCAGCCTCCTCGTGCCCTTGTGTTCTGTATGGACAATAAATTAGCTGTTCCATTCCTGAGCTTAACAACCCTTGGCGACAGAAGCTTTTGCTCTGAAGGTCTTAGGCTGTGGAATTCACTTCCACGATTCTTAGGCAACGACAACTACTATCCTGCTGCCGATTATTGCACATTCTTTCCAGCAGTCCTGAGCTGCTACTTCCATGTTGCTAACTACTTCAACTGTTCTCCTCCTAACTGTGCTATGCTTCCCACTTTCTCTTTGTTTCGTGAGATGAAGTCGTTTAGCTACCGAATGAGTACCGAAAGCCACTTAGGTCGGGAGTGTGCTATACAAAACACTCCTGCTTAGGGCTTTGTGGAGTTACAGATGGAGATACAAGAGAGGAAGTTGAGGATATACTTATAAAGTTTATATGTAGGGCAGCATCTCATGCAGGCAATCCGGGAAGGAGATCAGTAGTTAAAGGGCTAGTAGTTCTCTTTTTAATGTCTGCCATTGATCAAGTAGCACTGGTCTATACCTCTAAATGTCAGCTTGTGGCACTGATGTCTCCACCCCAGTGCAGCTGTTAGATCACGAAGGCCACAAGTGTATTTGCCTGCTTTTACGAAGAGTTTTACCGGAAAGCAGTAAACAGCTGTGGAGTCTGCCATTACCTTCCTGTTTCCAGGTAGCCCATTGTGCTGAGCTCTCTATGTGCTGACGGACTGCAAGAGCTGCTTATTCTGCAAGTGCAAGCTAAGCATGGTGGCCCCAGCTGCTGTTTCTCGAGTGTGCACCGAGCATTCTGTTCGGTCAGAACATTTGATTGCATTTCTAGCTTAAACATCTTATCATCTTGCTGGTGTGCCTGCTCATGCAGCAGCTTAGAAAGATTGATGGCTATTGGTTGCTTGTGCTTTCCAGCATTCAGGTAGTTGTGCTCGTTGCTTTGCTTGTCTAGCTAGGCCGGTTCTGTGCATGCATTAGTGTGCGTCTATGTGCGTGTAGGTATGTGTGCCCTCAGGGTGAGCCAGCTGAGTCAGCACGTCCTAGCTACCGTTACTTAGCCCAATAGTGGGTATCAGCAGCTGTGTGCAAGCACGTCTGTCCACTTTGTTGAAGTGATTGCTAGTTGCAAAGGCATGTGCTGACTGCTGGGCTGCTGCACCCAGGCAGAGGGTTGTGGTCTTGCCTAGGGAATACTGGCTCCTGCCGGATCATGCAAGCCACTGCTGCTGCTGCATGATGTGGGCAGAGCCGACAAAAAGAACAATGCCCGAGGGAGGGGCACTGATGGAAGCTCACCGAGGGAGGACAAAAGAGGCATGGGCAAGGCTTATCAACTGCTACTGAATGTGTAGCTGCATTTGCTGACAGCTGCTCTCTACCAGAGCAGGAAGCTTCTCGCCGACGCGACCTGCACTCAGGACTGCTGGACTCAGGGCCATGGGAAGCAGTTGAGCAGCCGTGTATGTGTGTGTGTGTGTGTGCTCGCATATAATAGCAGGGGGGAGTGGGCTTTTACTTATGGGCTTCGTTGCCAATTCAGCAGCAGCTGCCTTGGATTAAGCAATCAGCTGCACACCAGCCGGCGGCTTATCAAGATGGACACTTATGGGTGGCATCAGCTATCTGCAATGGTCTGACGCATCTCCAGGCCAGTGGCAGGGAATGGCTCTGCTAATCGCAATATAAGCGAAACCACTGACCATTGCAATTCTGGCCGACCAGTTCAAATCCACTAACCACATTTGCATGCTGACCCTGTGCATGTCACCCCTAACCATATTATTCATTGTGTCTGTTTTTCAAGCATGATTTTACTTACCATTCAATTGAATTTCCTTTTGCAGCAAATGCAAAGCCCCTAGAAAGAGATTAGGTTCTCTGAGGGCGCTTTATCAAGAGTATTATTATTATTATTATTAAGCGATGAATATCTGTGGTTCAAGGTGTTCAAATGGTTGTGTTAACCACCATTTAGTAATCTTTCGCTTTGAAAGTGCATTAAACTCGTGGACTACTCTCGGATGATGGTTTGCTATCGAGGACTCTCGTTTGAGGCTTCGACTTTAATCCTTTTGAGATCGTACTATTCTCAGCTGGCTCAGCCTACGAGTGGTGTATTATCTTCACAGGTGTGACACACCTGCATGCCCCCACGTGTTCGTGGCTCTTTGCTGTCGATCCTCTCTCGAAAGTGGCACCACACTTGTGACAGCCTCAATCACCAGTGACAGTCATGGCTTTCTCCACCCACTTTGCTCCACCCACTTTGCCGTTTTTACCCTATCAATCTTGGAGACTGGTATCCCTCACAACCATCGATGGAGCTTTTTCGGCTGCCTTGGGTTCGTGGACGAAGTCGTATGCCTCTAGCATCTGCTCAGGAGTTAGCGACTGCACGTGGCCAGGCACCAGGTTCGCATCTCTGTACATGAGGCCATATTCACCAGTAGTTCAATGGATCTAACTCTGTTCTGGACCATTGCCATTGCAAAAGCACAGCTTTGCTAGAAGCTAGACAGCTGGCACCCTAGACGCTCAGCTGCTGTCCTCCACCCTGCGCTCTCGGCTTACAACCAGGCGAAAGCTGGCAGGCAGTCGTCAACTATCGGAACTCTTGGGGCGGCACCGCTAGCTACCTCTCGTGGCGAGCATCATGGCCCGTGCTGCAGGTGAAATTCTGACCTTGGCAACTTGCCTGTCAAACCCCCTCCTCCCCCCTGGAAGCCCGACAGAAATCCGTGCAATCTTGCTTCGGCATCGCTCGAACCGTCTTCCTGACAGTGAGGTGGATGGAGCACTACTAACTCAACTCACCCGGAGCAAGCGGTCGTATGCGGCGAGGCCTGCTCGTTCGGCGGCACTGCACGGCTGCACGGCAATGACGTAGCAGCTCTCGCCACTGCTGCCACCGCCGGTGTCACCGTCGTTGTCACCGTTGTTGTCACCGTCGTTGTCGTCGGGTCCGCCTCGGTCACTGTCTTCATCCCCGGCTAGCAGGCTGAAGCCGAAGCCAAGCTCGCTGTCGGTCCGCTGCAGCGCCAGCGTGAGAACGGTCCGGCCGGCCGCTGACGACGAGGAGGAGGAGAAGGGTGAGGTAGAAGGGAAAGCCCTGTGTGCACGTCTGGGACGAGCCGTCGACCCCGAGGGCTGACACTCGAGAGACCCGCTTGGCGTGCCGGCGGCCTGCTCAGAGCAGTCTGCTGCAGCAGCCGCTGCCTCGGCTGCTCGCCTCCCGTCGCCGTGCTCGAGCCTGAGCTGTTCTACAACAAGGTAGACCAACACCGTTCGTCTCAATTCAGTCGTTCGACCAGCCTTGTGCACATACGGCGTGGCTGCTATCAATAATCATTGGAGCTGCGGCAGGCAGGTGTTGCGTGTGTGCGTGCTTGTGCGTGTACACGCACACCGGCTAGTTTCGCATCGGTCATAAAAGTGCTGTCAGTCACGATTCATAACGAGAGTCGTGTTGGTCTGCTAGCAGGCAATACAGAAGGTTTCATTATCAAAACTCGGCTACTGGAGTAGAAAGTAGGATAAACATTTTCAGCCATTCTCGATTCGCATTTACCTGCCCTCCACGCTAAGCAGATCTCATATAACAGGTAAATGGTTTAAATGCTTGTTCCTAGAAGCAACTTTTGCTTTCTAATAATTAACAAACATAAGAATGATTACTGCAATGCAGGTGTTTATACCCATTCATCTGTAATGTGATCTTGCAGTCTGAGTAATCGTTCGTCAATTACTGATCAATCGACATGCTTCCTAAACTGCATAAGCAAAGTAACTACAAAGAGATTTAGTCTCACGGGTGCTATGCAAATGTCTTTATAATATTATTATTATTGGATTCCAGTTGTCTGATTCTGGCTTGCTGGATGCAAAGCTAACATTAAAGCTGAGCAAAACTCATGCCAAGCTCAGGGTGCACGGAATCGAAGATCCTGTAGCTGTACACTCCCTAGGGGCTACTCAGGCAATGGGTAAATAGCTGTAGACCTGTTGTGGCCCATGTGATCCCCACATTTGTCAGTTTACTATGGCAGCCAAACATGTAGCAAGTTGCCAGGCGATCGCCAGAAGTAATCGCATCTGCCTATCCTGCACTGTGAAGCATGAGTCTATCCGGAGCGACTTTGAGTGTTTCGAATGCTTGCTGTGAATCTCAAGATTGGAGAGCTCCACACCGTTCGAATGATCAGCGCGAGGCGCCCCAATGGTCGGCTCGACCTACTGACGTTATAGCACGGAACGTCGGAAATCGAGCATATACAAAGGGCCCCTATCCAGTCCCGGCTGGCCAGCTGCCGCGTGCCTCGGCATCCGGCTGCGAGAGCCGTCCAAAGAGCGAGAGCCGTCTTCAAAGAGCGCTGCAGTCCAAGCCAGCCGGGGACGCAGCAGGCAGGAAGTGGCGTAGGAAGTGAGAGAAATGCAGCGCAAGTGAGCGCTGCCTGCTGGCCACTCGACGAGCTCGCAGTGGCCGGCGGCAGCAGAAGCCCTACCAGCCGAGCCACCGGCCGGCCGAGAGGGGCGGGGCAGCTTGGCGACAGGCTTGCTGCCTCGCTGCTCGGTTTGATTTCGTTGACGACAGCGCTACCCTCTTTTATTTCGGTTATGCCAATTTTTTTCGGCATCGACGTCACGGTCGAGCATCCGGGCGCCTGCGCGGGCAGTGGGGGGGGGGGGAATGACTCAAGTCCGGGCCATGCCAGCTGTCGTTGGCTGGCTGGCTGGCGCTGCCGGCCGCTTCCAGCGCAGCGTCAGCAGCTGCGGACGCCGGCCGGCCGATGTGTGCTCGCTCGGGGGCCGAGCCAGAGCAGCAGCCTGCTTGCTCGATGGCCGGCCGCTGACACGTCCTCGTCGTTGCAGACGTGACTGGCGCCGAGGCATGGCACGCGTGGCAGGCCAAGCAGAAGCAAGAGCACCACCGAGCCCCAGCCACTGCTGGCGGCGGCCTGAGCAGCAGCTGGCACGAGGCAGCCGCACGGCGCCTAGCCGAGGCGGCCGCAGCCTCGTCGGCCAGAGCGCCGCTCTGCCCGCTGTGTGGCAGCAAGATGGCGCTGGGCGGGCGACCAGACGCGGTGGCCTGGCTCAGTTGCGGCCACGCCTTCTGCCACCGGTGCCTGCGCGCCTACGTCGACGAGCGCTACGGAGCCAGCTGGAGCCTTCCGTGCCCCGCGTGCGGCGCAGACAGTGCGCCGCCCTGGGGCGTGTGGCACCTGTACGTCCGCCGCCGAGAGGTGCCTCCTCCGGCGGCCGCCGAGGCCGGCACCACCGCTGACGGCGAATGTGCCGCCATAGAAGTGCCGGGCTCGGCGGCAGCAGCTGCAGATGCAGCCAGAGGAACCGCTTCGGCAGCGGCGGCGAGGGCGACTTCGCAAAGCGCAGATGCCGATCCTCGCCCGTTCGACTACGGCATGTGCGGGCAGTGTGCGGCCGGCGGCTGGTTCTCCGCCGCCGGCCGACGCTGCCTTACCTGCGAGACGCTGCTGTGCGACACGTGCGCCTTTGCGCACGCCGTGTCCAGCGGTCAGGACGGAGCGAGCGAGCACCAGGTGGCCGGCCTGGCTCCTGGCAGCGGTGCTGCGGGCGCTTTACCACCACCGCCGCCGGCGGAGCCACTGCGGCGAAGACGCAACGCCTCAGAGGCCGTTCAGCAGGAGAGTGCTTGGCCGGTTCGAGCCGTGCTGCTGCAGCCTCAGATGCTGCGCCGGGGTGAGGACAGTGGTGGCAGCGCGCCAGCCGCCACTGCCACGCATGCCTGCGAAACGGGCAGCTGGCTGCACAGGCTACCCGACGGATCTGCTACCGCAGCTGCTGACCATCCCATGGATCATGCAAGACTAGCCGTTGCCAAGCAGGACGGTGGCAGCACCCTGGAGCCGCTGGCCGCCAGCAGCTGTGTGGTGGGGTCAGCATCAGATGGCACAGCTACTCGTTTGGTAGCCGCCGCAGTCTGCTCCCTGCAACATTGCTGCACAGCTACGTCGTGACTCGGCTAAGATCTTTGCAGCAGTGGGGAGGGGAGGGGAGGCAGAGTGTAGGAGTGTGTGCTAGCTTCAGTTGGCCTGATGCTGGCTGGATGGCCAGCATCAGGCCAGAATTGCCTCTCTCTATGAAAGTGATGGAGAATGAGGCTGGTGATGTATTACCTGCTGGCTTTAAATAGCGCCCTCTCTTCTTCTCCAAGTCATTACTATTAGACGATGAGCTTGAGCCGTTCGAATGAAGCCAGATGACCAGAGACACGGCTGCTGTCTGCTCATCACCATCTAGCCAGTCGTTTGCGAGCTGGCTGGCATGTCTGCTAGGCAGAGCTCGGCACGTGGGCAGATAGAATCTGCCTGATGTTGGCAGTTGCTCAAACCAGCTGAGCGACTCAGCTGCACTGGCTGACACGACTGCTGCCAAGCAAGCATGCCAGCCTCTGCTCATTTCCGGGGGAGGGGAAAGGAGGGTGGGTGGGGGCAGTGTGTGAGCTTGCTCATATGTGCCTGTCTGCTCTGTGGGTACACATATGATGACGATGCAGCCTGGCACTCTGTGCTGCTGCTGCTGCTACAGGCAGTGGTTCCAGCCATCTGAGGGTGCTGTCAGCAGTGGCCTAAGCTGCCTCATGTAAACCTGTAAACTTGTGGGCGCTAATTTCCCGGTGGTGCCAATGCAGCTATTGCTTGACCCAGTCTCTTGCTATAATTAAAGGGGATAAAGGTGTGCAGCCCTTTTACTAGTCCATGCCTGCTTGTTTATGTGCTACCACCACTACTGCTGGTACAGCTGCTGCAGCCACTGCAGCAGCTGTGCCTACCGGGCATCAGGCTGGAGCTAGCTGTGCTGCCCAGCAGGTGTTGCACATGCAGAGCGTCAGTCTCGTTCTCAAGCTGCAGCTGCTGAACGGCCCTCGACGGTCGGCAGCCGACCATGATCACACCGTTTGCCGATAGGACCGTGTCACCGACGTGTAGCAAGCCGTTACTGCAAGCAGACCGGAAAGAGGTCAGGCGGTATCGATCCATGCAGCCGACACAGCCATCGAGTTAGTGCTGGCATCGGATTTCGAGAGGGGAGCATGCGATATGAGTTGCTGCTAATGTGGTCGAGAACACGAACGAATCCGAGAGCAGCCGGCCTGGCACTATGTTTAAGTAGTGGCCACCGGGCTGCATTGGGCTAGATACTGCCCGCTACCATCGCGTTCAGTTTGTTCACAGCACTAGATACTTGCTCACTGCCATCTCATAATTAAGGCAGTGCAGGCAAAACCAGCTGAACTACACGTGCTTTGCCTGTATCACTGTGAGACTACATGACCCGTGCGCTGGGTGCAATTCAGTGAGCTTGCCTAACAACGGCGCTGACTGGTCCAGCAGGGCACTACTGTCGTCAGTCACTTGATGCTTTGCACCGGAAGTCGCACAAGTGATTTCGCTTTGCTCCATGCTCTGCTACAAAGCAGTTGTCAGACGACCTCGCTGCTCTAGCAAGCTCCTGAACACTCGCATTGCTGACTATTCGATGATCTGGTATAGCACCGTGTTTGCTGCTGCTTGGCTGGACTAGACATTCAAGAACTTCAAGGAATTCTTGAGTTTAGGAATACTTTTTTTGGATTACAGATCAAGCTACAGCTGCCTGTACAGCTGAGGTACGATAGTGTACTCAAACAAATCATCAAACCCACGGTTAGTATTATTGATAAGTGGGCAGAGCAGAGAGTTTTTAGCATATCAAATATTTATGACATTATAGTGTTCAAAGAAGTTGCCAAGAGCTTTCGAATATAGCACGGCATAATGTTCATCAAATATTTTAGAAAATGATTAGAGAAATCCGATGGGTTAGAAATTCAATCAACTCGTAAACAGCCACTATGTAAACGTGAAGCAGTTGCACCAGATTCTTCTTAAGAATCAAGCATGCATGCACCTATAGGTGCAAAACACCAACAGCTACTGTTTTGTAGACACACGAATCTACCCTCTCCCAGCACATTCTGGCTGTTTAGTTAACACTGAATAAGCAGCAGCCTTGATGTCGTGACGATGCCACCACTGGACTCTGACTGCAAGCACCTCCCTCCACGGGAAGGGCATGGAGAAGGAGAAGGGGCTAAAAATACTTTCAAAGCTTGAGACACATAGACAAACAGCCATCAAGACTTGATAGACAAACAACCATCAAGGTTTGAAACTAGGATGCACATGCAGGCTGCTGCCAATGATTCGCTGGGGGGGGCAGCAGAGACGATTTGTCACCCAGCAAGCTCGGGCACAAGGCACTAAGAGCAATACCAACTTACTCCGAGGCTATGCCACTCGACTGCATGCCGGAGATAACAATAGGCAGTGAGCCATCCTGGGATCCTTCCAGGCCGATGCCCACTGAGCTCCAGCCGTGCTTGTCCAGGTGCAAATCTTGAGCAATGCTGCTGAGAGGATTGCTGACTGTAACTGGACAGCCGAGCATGCGCACATGTGAGCAAATGCTCATCATTTACAGGCAGGACAGGCGGAAAGGGGTGACATGGCTGGTCCGAACGGCAAGTGTAACGGCCTCTCATTGGTTCACGATCCAGCCGTACAGGTTCAGGTATGGCTAGCCTTACGGGAGGCAGTGGCACATAAGCAGGGTTAAGAGCACAAGTTAAAGGCAGCCACCTAGGCAGGTAGGTGGTGCAGGATTGGACACATGTGACTAGGCCCACCAAGGCCTATCGAAAGGCATTGTTTGTCCAAGCAAGCTTATTACTGTCGTTGTGGTTGCATCAAACAGCTAAGAAGAGGCATTCTTCTGCTGCACATCCTGCCTTGGCACTGCTCATCGACTGTATCGGTTTCTTCCCTGCTCCAGGCTTTACCTCCTACTGTACTCTTCCTTCTCTACCTTTTGGTAGCAATGTGCTATTTACATTTGGCAAACATTGTGGGTGTGCACAGTATCAAGCTCAGACAGTTGTAGACTTACAACAATTTCGAATCGACTGCAGCTGTACATTTGCTACAAAAAAGACTTGCCTTAGAGAACAGTATGGGGGCATTGCCAATCGCTGACTGCGTTCGCATGATAGAGCTGACTTAATTGTTGTGCTGCTGCCAGATTATGGATGCAGCTGATATTATTCAACTTGGTAACTCGTCTGGATTCCCAAACCTGATGCTAACTCTCGGTTTGCAAAGCTTTGGCTTGGCTACAGTTCTATCAACTTGCCAGTGTACACATAGCATGCTGAGGCTATTTGCTCAAGGCTTCACAACTTCTGAATGTGCATTCAGCATCTGGACGACCTTCTCACAGTACTGCACAAGGAGCAAACAAAAAGCAGGTTGCAAATGAGCACAAGCTAGGGACTAGGGGGTGGGCCTAATCGTCGATGCCTTGCTAGGGTTCCGACGTCAGAAAGGCGCCGTTTATATAGGTATAGCCTACTGGTACTTTTTTCTTGCCTCATTTTGTAACAACCTGAAAGAATGCAATAGCTATGTACCACTACACGTCGTAGCTGAGAGCACAGCTGCGCAAACTCCCAGCATTCCACAGGCTCGCAGGGGCTGGGACGACTAATGTATCGTGGCCAGTCATAAATTTGTACCTACATGGCTAGAATCACACTAGTAACTGGAAAGACATAGAGACGTCCAGAATTCGAGTTGGTTAGTGTTATCGGCCCCAGTTCTTGGTAGTAAGATCAGGATGCAAGGCCTAAGCTAACAGTGCAATCTTGCTATGGTGGCTGAAATGGGAAGAGCACATTAAGTTATCGTCAACAGCCTGTAGAGTGGATGAGATTACAGAAAGTGATTGCTATTAAGCTTTTCAAATCGTTTGAGCAGTACCTAAAGAGCTGGGATCCGGTTCTGATGACATGACCCACATTATCAGTCCCTCTTTTTGGTAAAGGTTTTCGAAAAAAAATGGTCGTCATTAATCAGCTTACAGAGCACAACGACAATATATGTCATACACATTTTACTTAGTATTCAAGCAGCACCATCCGACTGAAACTGCTCTCCTTTGAGTGGCTACTGACGTCACTGCCGAGGTCCAGCTCGACACATCGGCAGCTGTCGATGCCATTCATCACAAGACCCGTGTGAGCGATTGAGAACAAAAATCAGTTTAGCTGATAAGGGAAGGCTCCTATGTATGCACACACACACACACACACACACACACACACACACACACACACACACACACACACACACACACACACACACACACACACACCCACACACACACACACACACACACACACACACACACACACACACACACACACACACACACACACACACACACACACACACACACACACACACACACACACACACACACACACACACACACACACACACACACACACACACACACACACACACACACACACACACACACACACACACACACACACACACACACATAAACATATACAGAGCGGCTCACTCACTGCCTGTGGAATAGGCTTCGTTGAGTCATAGTAGACGAACATTACACGTCTATGACATGTCAGTCCCGAAGTACTGGTCACGAAAGACACCCATGTGCCATCTTTCCACGTGACACAAGTGCGCCATCTTGCGACGTGACCGAGGGAAGGACGAACTTTGTCACTTTAATTAGTATATATATATATATATATATATATATATATATATATATATATATATATATATATATATATATATATATATATATAATGTATATCGTGCCCTAAGAAAACTTAATCTCTATCTTCACATATGCCCCATGACTAGAGCCCATGAACTTGGTCGTTTAAGGCCAGCACCTAATCCTTGGGTCACTATGGATCGAGTCATACATATGTAATCATATCCAGTCCATGCAGTGTAGCAGTCAGATGTTATCCAGCAGACTCACCCTCCGAAGAGTTCCCAATAACACTTTTGTTCAATTACTCTTTTCCATTTATATAGAGCTACTGAAGGAGGAAACTCAGACTCCTGGCATTGCCAATCAATTCTATGCTGAGAACATCCAGCTGCATTAGTCATTTAGGCTCACAAAATAAGATGCTGTGATTGATAAACAGAACGACACTAGTGCAGACATTTGATAATGGATCTAGCTATGTTTTTGTTAGCTAAGTGGTTCTTGAACAGACTCACAAGGTTTATCGTTTGGCAACTCCACACGGAGTTCAACAAATTTGCCAGTTTCAGCCTCTTTATGCTCTAAGGACAATAAATTAGCCATGGCATACTTTTACTTGTAAACTGTTGGTGAAAGAAGGTTTCATATCTTCGGGTCCTAAATCACGGACCTTACTTCCACAATTCTTGCATTACAAAATACCGCTGTCGACTCTGGCACACCCTTACTAGCTTTCACGTGCTGCTTACTCCCTCGACTGTGCTCCCGATTGGCTACATTTCTTCCTTTTTTATTGTTGCTTGAAAAACAGTAAGTTACCTACCGTAAGCGCTCCCCCAGCCACTTGGGTTTTGAATGCATTATATAAAAATCTCAGGAAACTGTCGTTGTTCAGCCTTTATTTTATGTTGTTATAGAGTTACATACGGTGATAAAAATAGATATATTTGTAAATGAGGCTGACAGAAGAAGGATTTCATGGATGGACCCTTCTGCTATGGCTCTAATGCTGAAAGGCAACCTGGATGCCAGCTCTGGCTCAAACCCATGATCCAAATACGTAATCACAGTGATGTCACTTGAAGTAAAGATTGTCTTTTTCAAGCAACAATTTGTAGATCACAGTGTCAGTTATATTTGCAATATTTTAGCACCACTGTCTGTAACCAAATGTAGGCCAAGTGCGACTAATGGCAAGGATGGTGATTGTAAAGAAGCTAGATAGGAGAGACCCGGTCTATTTACCTTCTACCAGGATTTTAAAAACATGCCATACTAAGAAACATTGATTTGGAATAAAAATAGTTCAAGTATACACTAATCTCCAAATCCTGCAGTGACTATGTACCTGACAAATACATCTTTAGCAAATTTAAGAGGCTATAGTTAAGTCGTTTTTCTATGGACCTCTGCTGGCACAAAGTAAGCAAACATGGCCTCTATCACCATGCTTGCATAATGAGACTGAGTACAGCCTCGGTAAAGATTTTGGCAGAGGAGGTGTACTTGGAGACGTTACTCACTAGCAGGCTTTGCGGTAGGTTTTGTGTTATTATGGGTAGTGATATTAATAAAACCTCAACGAATTAAGCAATCCAGAATAATTTCTGTTAAGTTTTACGAAGCACCTAGATAAGTCACCAAATAAAATCCTTGAAGATCTTGCAACCAAAATGTTCAAGCTTCAGTCACTGATGAAATGATATTATTACTAATCATACAATACATTTGTTTAGTGTCCTGAGAGAACCAAACCTCGTTCTCGGTTCTTCAGATGAGTCGGAGAGAAAATCACACATATACATACAACATACGCCTGTATATGCATTGATTTAATTTTTATTCTCGACACTTATTAATGTACAACCAAAACCTAAACATGCCGATTCTGATCGACCACAATGATACCATTTGGCGATCAATCACAGTGCTTGGTGAATCACATACACACTCACGCACACAAATTCGCAAACAAACTCAACACACACACACACACACACACACACACACACACCAACACAAACACTCACACGAGTGCACTCACATGCACACATACGAACATGAACAGGTCTGGTCTGCATTTGTTCATAGCTTGTAATAATAATAATCATGATAATAAGAATAACATACTTGATAAAGCACCCTCAGAGAACTAAATCTCTTTCTAGGCGCTTTACATTTGCTGCAAAGAAAACACTATCAACTGGTTAGTAATAGCATGCTAAATAAACAACAAGAATAACATAGTTAGGGGTGACATGCACAAGGTCAGCATGCAAGCATGGTTAGTGGCAGCATGCACAGTGTCAGCACGCATAAGTACATAAAGGACGAATCACAGGGACAGACTAAATGGTGCGCTAAATAGGTACGTTTTCAATTTCTTTTAAATGATGTCATATCAGCAGACTTGTGTTGCAAGTCGGGAGAGAGTTTCAGGCTTTGGGAGCATACAAACTAAATGCGCGGTCTCTGAAGGATTTGAGGTTTGTATGAGGTATAGGTAAACAGTTATATTCCGAAAAGCGTACTCTAACTCTTGACAATGCGATTCCCAGGTACAATCTAGGTTTTTACTTCTACGCAGATGAAATTCAGTTGCACCTTTGCTTTGACCAATCCCAGCTCTCCAGCACGTCGAATTCTCTCAACTCCTTTGCTGCATGTATTGATGCCATCTGCACAAGGATGGCAGCAAACATTCTCAATTTTCGAATGAAGGTAAAACCAACATACTAGTTATGGACAAAACAAGTATGATACAGGAATTGGAAAGACTAATGCTCAAAATCTGCTCTGCCAGCATATTTCTTGTTGCATCTCACGGAATTTAGGTGTCAAGTCCGAAAGTGACCTTTTACTAGATGACCACATCAGTTCCAGTCAAGCTTGCCTTACACCTACTTCTCTGGCTCCAGCCTACCTATCAGAACTACTATCCCATCCAGCTAGACATCACACCACCTGGTTTTCGGAATCTAATTATTCCCATATACTTCAAGGGAACCTCAAACCCTTTAGAGACCGTGCCATTAGTTCGTATGCTCCCAAATCCTGTAACTCACTTCCGACTGGCGTCACGACATTAATTGAATTGCCAAAATTTAAAAAGGAGCACACATCTACGTATCACAGTATTTAATGTGTTCTTGTGATTCATCCTCTGTGTGCTTATGCATGCCAATACTGTGCATGGTACCACTAACCATATTTTACATGCTGACATTGTGCATGTTACCACTAATCATTTGATAAGACTTTTTTTTATAGCACATGTAAAGTGTATACACAGAGATTAAGTTATCTGAGGATGATATACAAATGCAATACTATTAATTTTATTATTACACATACACAGGTGTATATAAAAATATCTACTTTACATATACTCTAATAGCTACTCATATCTATCTATCTATCTATCTATCTATCTATCTATCTATCTATCTATCTATCTATCTATCTATCTATCTATCTATATATATATATATATATATATCTATATATATATATATATCTATATATATATATATATATATATATACATATATATATACTATTTAATTTTCAAAACACGGAGCTATTGGAAGCTTACTATGTATATACAAACATAAACACTTGCTTACAGGTTTAGAAAGATATATTTTGTCTTATACAGCTAGGGGCAGGCTATACAATCCAATCGATGTTGCTGGTCCAGCAACAATGTGATCCATCTCCATCTGTAACTGCACAAAGCCACAAAGACTATGTGAGTGTTAGGCAGGAGGGTTTCGTATAATGCACTCAAATCCTAAAAGGCTTTCGGTACACATTCGGTAGCCAACAGACTTCATCCCGCACAACAAAGAAAGTGAGAAGCATAGCTGAGTCAGGCGAGCAATTGAGGTAGTGAGTAGCATCGAAGTAGCAGCGAATGACCACTGGAAAGGATAGTCGGCAGCAAGAGAGTAGTTGTCGTTGCATAAGAATCATGTAAGCGAGTTTCACAGTCAAGGAAAGCAAGCGAGTTCTACAGTCTAGCAAGCAATACAAAGCTCAACAAAATCTAATAGATGCTTAGCTATACACTGGCTAGTTGCAGGTGTAAGGTGAAATGGTGACCCAGTTATATTGCAAACAATGCTGATGACTACAGTCAGGCAAAGGCTGTCCTTTTAGCAAAAGCTGCTCCATAATTAAAGGCAGGGATA
The DNA here is from genome assembly GCA_009760855.2 of Cristatella mucedo. Taxonomy (NCBI): domain Eukaryota; kingdom Metazoa; phylum Bryozoa; class Phylactolaemata; family Cristatellidae; genus Cristatella; species Cristatella mucedo. Next base: position 20,063,280 of record WPIO01000001.1, on the reverse strand, counting down.
AGTAAATCTCTACATTACTACTGTTACCGAGTGATGGATGATGCAGTTACTCTGTTTGGCAATGAAGTAGAGCCATAGTTTTAGAGCTTCTCCCAAGCTGGAATCTACCTAAAATTAGGCATGCTGACGACTTATTTCTTCTGTCTGCCTCCTGTTTTAGCTTTTTGACAATGAAGCTGATTGCCAGAGAACCACACACGCCTCAGTGTGTGGTTGATTGGCCAGGAGATAAAATTGTGAAATGGCTTAGCAAAGCGATACATTGCAACATATGGGATACTTGAGCCTGGAGCTGCACCTGTCAATCTCTGGAGCCATATGCCAATATTAGCACATAGCCCAATGAAAAAAAGCTCGTAGTCAGTAACTGGGTAAACATCTACTTTGTCAGCAGGTCCAACAGCAGGCCAAAGGAGTTGCCGAGTCGCTGGTTTGGCAGACTATTAAGAGGTATAGGGATTTGCTCAGGGAAAATCGGGACGATTTAATGCTCTAGCTATGAAGCTCTGAGGAGAAAACAATGGTGCTGTGGTATCTAATGACTAGCACCTGTCTTGCATCATGTGCCGATAAGCCAGTCAGGTTATTTCTGTCTGTGCTGAGGCATCGTCATCACCTACCAACTAGAAACGATGCTAGTTATTGAGCAATTATTGAGCTATAATAGTTATTGAGTTATACACAGCCCCGAACCATGCCAGCCAACTAGTGTAGGCAGCATAGGCCAGATAATTTTCTGCAAACTAATTAGGAGAAAGGTTTGTGATTCTGTGAGTACATGTGCCCTGCATGACGAACAACTAAAAAGGCAGAGTAAAGTCTTAACCATGGGTAGTTGCGATTTGGTTTAAGTACACCGAGCTTCAACTTACTCCCTTACAAAGGACTCATCGAGTGCCTCTCACAACAAGCTCTGCATGGCCATGTCCAAAAATTGCACAGTTAGTAAGAGCTGAGATGCGATATTCAATAGCTATTTGTTTCTGACAGACGAAATCTTCCTGATCTTCGGTAGCTCAAGCAATAATTGAAATGCTTAGCTAAAGCTCTTTCACTAGTCTACTTTGGCTGGCTGATGCAATAGTGCTGAAAAGAGCTTTTGCAATCGAGTAAGTCGGTGCATCAGTCCCACGGTATCTACTATTGCTGCTGCTGCTGCGGCTACTGAGAAGCTAAACAAGATGGATGCCTCAGTGTTTGACGCGGAGTAAAGCAGCAACAGCAGCTGCAGAAGAGGCTACTGCCGAGAGGCAGTGCCGGGGGGGGGGGGGAATAGTGCTGTACACACCTGAGAAGTGAGAGCCCCTTGAAAATTTAAGAGTGACCAAGCCGTTATGGTCTTCAATTGCGTCGAAAATGGAGCTATGAGCAGCACTGCAAGCAAATGACTTGCAGTTGACAGCTAAAAGCCGATCACCCGTGCTCAAGCAACCCAACCTGCAACAAAAAACGTGAGCACTGCCATTCAACAGTGGCCGTGGCCGATGCTGCAGATGCATGACCTCCACTGAAGAAACCGAAACACTAGCTAGCCAGGTAGAACAAACGAGGCAGCAAATGTGGAATGTAGATCAGGGACGGTTGCAGAAGAGTAATCAGTTCAGTCTTTGGGATCCAGGAAAACTTCTGACAAGCTGGAATCTTTAATTTGACATTAGGCAAGAGAAATAAAAAGGCTACAAACAGAATGGAATTTAGTAGGAAGCTTGCATGACATATTTCGAGGAACGACTATTTTTCTGCAACTCAATTTCTCATGCTGAACTTCTAGTATAAAAGTATCATGCCACCATGACGTACCACTAGCACCCTCTATTGAGGCTGCAGAATTCAGCTACATTAAACAAGGGTTTTTGGATATAGAGCTATTGTCCAGTTCAAATCAGTATAGCCGATCTAATTAAGGAAACTGCCACTCAAGCATGCAGTAGCATATATGTACAGTTACATAAGTGCACGAATGCTTCCCTATCTGCATACTCCACAAGTGCTACGGTCAAGTTTTTATTATAGCCCACTTAAAGCCTAAGTGGCTCTCGGTGTATATGCTAGCCACCAAGATACTTTATCTGCACAACAAAGTAAGAGTGGGAAGCCTAACCAAATGAGGAGGACATTTAGAAAGCCAACAGCATGCCGTAAAAGAATCTGTTGCAGGAAATATGATACCAAAGCACAATAACAGTTGAGCTGAGTTCCCAGTCTCGGCTTGGAAGAAGGAGAGGCTTCTGCAGTCCACAGTTTTTAAGTGAAATAACGCAAGGCAACATATTTCAGTTAATGTCCATGCCTAGAAAGTGCATGGCCCTAATCCCTCATTCCTAAACTAAATGGGAAATAGCAATTAATCTAGAATATAATTTGTTTCTGTAGTCAATATAATATTATTATTACATATTAATATTAAAAAAAATATAAAGAAAATAGTATTTACTTCAAAAATAATGTAACAGACCCGACGGTTTTTAATAACCTTGCTGTAGAGTACATAACATACGATACAGCATAAGGTCTGTCAACCTCTTATAAGTCTTTTTGAGGTCATACTACCCCAGTAGTACTCAGCCGGCTAAACAGCTCTTTCCGAATCGTAGCAGACAGAGAATCAGACCTCAAAAAGCTCTCCAAGCTATCCCGTGCTCTATGGGGTTTAGGTCAGGAGACTGACTCATGGCTCTAGCAGCTGCTTCAGTCAAAATCTTTCTGAAGCATTTGCTGTGTGCTTCCGATTATTTTCCTGCTGCCAAATGTAATCGAATTTTAATTGTCAAATTGTCATCCAAGAATTAAATTTCCAAGAATCCGCCAATCGTAATCCCAAAAGAGCTTGAGATTTTGGAATCCTAGCATTTTTGACCAGATCAATGTACACATGCTGATTAATAAGTCCACAAATAAGGTGCAGAACTTCTACAGCAGAGGAGCTGAAACAAGCCCAAACGATGGCACTTCCACCATCAAATTTTACCGTTGGCTGTGGAGTTAAGTTAGTACATTTAATCTTTTCAACGAACTACGGATATTCTTTGTTCACTGTTATAAAAACGTGCATTTTGATTTGGCGATCCTTAAAACTCGAATCCAGTTGTCTGTCTTTAAGGAAGCAGGATTCCGGGCCCATCTGAGATGATCTCTTATTTGTTGCTCGGTAAGCCAAGGCTTAGATTGGCTTAAGATTAGAATGCCGAGTCGTCTTCCTTGGCAAATCTGAGTGTAACATACGAGCCATACTGCCATGCATTTTAAACTTAGCAAGATTGTAGCTCACAGCTCTGAAGCTGATTTTAAGACTCTGTGCCACTTCTTGGTACCTTAGGCCAGTTTCATAAAAGGCCTGCAGTTGTCCTTTTGAAATGCTGTCGAGCTGTGACCTAGGTGACTGGTGACTAGGCCACAAAATAATTGCACGAAGAGCTATCGTGCCGGTTTTGAAAACATGACTTAAACTAGCATATTTTTTGTCATTGTCATCATCATTGTCCACGTGATTACAGTGGCAGTCAACAAAATGCTGGAAAAAGTGTACAAGCACTAGCTTCAAATGAAGTTCAGCAAAGATGAGAGTTTATGAGTCAATGAAGGAAGTCGAAGAGATCACCAGCAAATGGAGCCAGCATTTGCCCAGCAATTTCTTAGTCGTAGCAAGCAGCAAAACATCACCTGTATGCCAAGCTTCCTTTCTCGATATTAGCCACAACGAGATCAGGTCCACCAGGATCGCTCGGATGTGCTGAACAATGAGGAGGTAAGTTTTTTGACAGGCTTCATTTCAGCAGCATAGCACTGGTTGCCACGATTCATTTAGACAATGTTATTAACAACAAGAGAGTCACCAACGACAACTGAGTTTTTGAGGGTACAAACCCAAGCATCAGCTACTACTGCAAATGCGTGCCGTAGATAGGGAACACATTTTCTATTATATAAAAACCCTATGGAATTTAGTCGTATGAATCCGTTAGAGCCTGAAGACAGCAAACTACTGAAGGCTAACCAGAGCTTTGTCTCTGAGACACGATCGATGCCATAAGGGCATTAAGTTCAAACACCCAGCAGCTGCATAAGCAGCAATACTCAGTGGCATAGCAGCCAGTGACACACTTGTTGGCTAAGGCCCAGTTACTCAGTCGCCAGTCCAACAAAATGTTCTTGTACTAATGAAAACATTAACTGGATAACAGGCAACAGTGGCAATAATTTGACCTACTTGGAAGTCCCCAATGTGACACATCAGCATTCAGCCTCATGAAACCATCTTTTCTGGTATGATACACGGTAGGTAGTCTTGCCAGAGGAGGGTCGAGGCATGAAGAGGATCGAGGCTTGAGGTGTGCCTAACACACACTTGAATATTGCTTAATCCTAGTATATTGCACTGGCATATCGAGTAATCCTAGTGCAGTACTTTCCATTGGGTGCTCCGGTCAGTTATTTATTTGGATTAACCCCCTAGTTTACTCAACGATACTAAATAACTAAAATATCTTGTTAAAAATGAGGTGCAGCTGCTTCCACATACAGACAGAGCTAGGATGCAAATTCAGTGCTGGTAACGCTACTAGCCTCAGCCAATGGACGAAGGATGATGGTGACACACTGAGCCTTGGTATCATGGCTAGTGACACGATGAGTAATAATGACAATAATAATAATAATACATTTGATATTGAAATATACATTTGATATATATTGACTTAAACTCATATGCCATCAATCTATAAATTATGGCATACAAGTAATTAACATACATTGAAGTTTTTATTATTCAAGAGCTGCGAATACTATTTTAGAGGTAATAATCTGGCAAATTTGGAACACATACGTTCAATATTCAGCACAAAAATTGCATACCTGAAAAGGTTGATAGCATTCGACCACTGACGAAACGGAATTTACACGGCTAACCAGTTTTCGGGATGGTGCTTCCCGCGTAATATATATATATATATATGGCTTCTACTTCCGATAAGTGCTTAACCTGCTACATTTGTGCTGCTGCAGTAGATATCACGAAATCAACTCTGTCGGAGTCCGAAGGCGACACAAGTTAGAGTTGAGACCTGTCTTGTGAATCCTGGAAACCCCACTCACCCGAAGTTGCGAATAGATGAACATGTAATTGTTTACAGTCTATAATAATAATAATAATAATAATAACACATCTGTTATAGCACCCTCAGAGAGCTCAATCTGTTTCCAGGTACTTTACATTTGCTGTAAAGGAAGCATTATCGAATGGTTAGCAGTAGCATGCTCAATGAACAAGCATAACATGGTAAGAGGTAACTTGCACAGGGTCAGCAAGTAAATATGGTTAGTGGCTGCATGTACTGTGTCAGCACGCATAAGCAATGCTAAGGACAAATCCAAGAGACTCACTAAATGCCATAATGAATAGATGCGTTTTTAGTTTCTTTTTAAATGTGGTCAAGTCAGGGGATGTCGTGTCGGACAGTCGAAAGTGAGTTCCCGGGTTTGGGAGCATTCGAACTAAAGGCACGGTCTCCAAGGGACTTGAGGTTCGTACGAGGTATAGGTAAACGATTAGATTCCGAAAAGCACATGGCACGATGGTTGGCCTGGTGGGGGAGTAGATCTGAGAGATAGGCTGGGGCTAAAGAATGAAGTGAAGTAAAAGTGAGTGACAAAAACCTTTCAACGATGCTTTGATTGACTGGGAGCCAGTGCAGGTGGCCTACCTCAATGTCGTCAGAACAACGCAGCTTCGGTCTACACACTGCTCAGATACTCGTGTACCTGGAATGCCCACTATCCGAGCAAACAACCATTGGCCGTTAGCTGTCTGATTCTTGATAGCACTCTGATAATATTGCTGTCACCGAGACCTAGCTCTGCTGGGCTATCACAGTTTTGATACCAGGTTTTTCAATCAAGTATCTGGTTGTCTGTCTATCCAGTGGCAAGCTTCAGATCGTGGTTAACTGGACGTCCAACAGGTAGCTATCCCAGATTATTCTCTGCCTTTCTCCAAGTTCTTTGCAATAAGAATCGCTCTTTCTTCATTCCGGATTACTTCAATGTCCATTTTGACAGCCTTGCCTTTCTGATCTGCATGTTCCAACATGTATGCACTGACTTGAGCCTTTTTGCTTAAATGCTCATGTTAAAGCCCTTAAGCATGTAAAAGGCAACACTGGTGACACAACTTTCTCCTTCGATAGCACTTCATCGACTCCTATTGTCCATCATTTGACAAAGTCAGATCTATGCAAGATTTTCCTTATCCCTTGAACTAGATTAGTTAGTATACAAAAGTACAACGAAAGTTGTTTTCATAAATCTTTTGACGGCGTTTGATCCTATTGACAACCACGTTCTTCTTAAAATATACACAATCTAATTGCATAATGCCCGAGAGAACTTAATCTCTATACAGGTGCTTTTCATATGCACCATAGCGGTCGAGCCGACGACCTAGTTCAGTTTAGGCGAGCATCTTAAAGCATCTCTCCTCTCGTCTGGACTTGGTCTTTCACGACATCCAAAATATTAAAAAATACACAGTAATGATGGAAAAAAAGAAAGACAAGAGCTGGAACATACAATCACCGAATGCGTACCGAAAGCTGCTTAGGCTGTGAGTGCGCTATACAAAACTCTCCTGCTATACAAAACTCTCCTGCGTAACACCCACATATGACTTTGTGGAGTTACAGACGGAGATACATTACATTAAATTACAAATCAAGTAAATTCAGCGATAATGTCACTATAATTTTATCTTGCAAATAAATGTGCAAATTCTGAGGTTTAAAGGCCCAAAACTAGTCATCCTTAATTTTTGAACTAACCCGTGGACTTGGTTTAGCTATACCTCGTAGGAGCCTCAGATCCTTTGGAGACCGTGTCTTGATTTGTATGCACCCAAAGCCTGGATCACACTCCAGACTAATGTAACGGCATCCCCTGACTTGAAGACTCTTAAAAAGAAGCTAAAACTCACTGTTTCTCACAGCACTTGGCATGTCCTTCTGATTTGTTCTCTGTGCGCTTATATGCGCTGACACTGCATGTTATCACTAACCATATTACACTTGTTGACATTGTGCATATTAACACTAACCATTCGATCATGCTTCTTTTACAGCATGTGTAAAGTGCCTACAAAGAAAATAAGTTTTCTGAGAGCGGTATACAAATACAAATACAAATACATTATAATGATTACTATTATTTCTATTATTATAACTACCTGATAAAAGTTGAGCAAAAATTGCTGCTTACTTTTGATTTGGGCCCACCTGAATGCCGAGCTAGAGCCACTTCGGATCATTAGCACAGGTCGTGCACATGCTCTCAGCATTTACTCACGCAGAAACTTGATTCCGAGGCTCGACTCTCTGCTTTTAACCATTTGTATTGAAAAAGTTCCATGTTCAACCGCAATGCACCCTGGAAAGATTAGATACATGTGGTCACGGCAAAGTGTTAACTATCAAACATGGATCTGCACCTCGAATGAGCTGCTCTCAGGCGTATAGAAATGCAATGTATCCACACAGCCATGCATACACAAGCAAGAATTGTAGAGGCATTTATAACCAGTTCGTCAGAGCGACACACATTCATTATCAGTGCACAGACAGACAACATTGCAGTTCGTGCAAAGCCGTGCTTGGCTGACGACACCTGCAGGTTGCATGCCTTCAAGTTTGACTAGGTAGTAGCCATTCATTCTCACATCCTTTTATAATGACAGGCAGCAAAAGTCTAGTGCTTGCAGCTCTGCAAGCTCTATAAAAAAATGCTGAGTTTGCTAACAAAAAGATGCCTGCATACACAAATGAAATAAGTTTGGAGCACATTTGCTAGCAGAGAATTAAAGATAGAACTTGCAGAATGCCTAAAAGGTGCTAAAGGGCTGTCTCGGAAAACTATACAGCAAGGGAAATGTGCTAAGTTCTTAGTAAAGGCAAGAGAAACCGAAATGACTTGGTAAACCTTCGTCGTAGATATGGGCCTGCCCAAGTTAGCATGGTACGACATTACTTCAAGTATGAGAGCAACAAGGCAGCCACAGGCACTACGCAGCTTGGCAACATGCCCATTTAGGGGTAGCAGAAAAAGCCGGCCAGCTTGATCGACTAGATGTCCATCTGCATATTAAGCCAGACAAATGATGCTGGTGTAGCACCTTGGAAGGAGCTTTTAAAGATCAGTGGCCAGGCATGAATTGTCACAGTGAAAGTACTAACACAGAAATTTACAGAATGCAACTCTCAGTGACGCTAAGAAGTCAATCAAGTTAGTCAGATTTTGATTTGCAAGAAAGACGCCTTCTTTAGAGGCACAGTTTTGTTTGTTACCTCACCAGCCCTGACAAGGCACTATCACCGTCACAGGGCTAATGGAAAGCATGCAGCCCACACGAACCATGCTTCACAGTGACGGCCCACACAAACACTTGAGTCACAATGGCTCACTAGGTAAGGCGGTTGGTTTTCACGACCTCAGCCCCGAGGTCGTGGGTTCGAATCCTGTGGTGAGCGATCCTTTATCGCCACTACAAGCGGCGGTGATAGCCGTAAAGGCTCTTCTGTCGCTATACAAAAAGAGGCTGTTAAAGCAGCTAGTTTGTGAGCCGCGATGGCACACTAGGTAAGGCGGTTGCTTTCACGACCTCGGTCCCGAGGTCGTGGGTTTGATTCCTGCGGTGGGCGACCCTTTATCGCCACTGCAAGCGGTGGTGATAGCCGCAAAGGCTCTTCTGTCGCTATACAAAACGAGGCTGTTTAACGAGCTAGGATTTAATTTAATTTTTTTAATTAATACACACACACCATGCGTCTCCGCATGCGTCTTGCACCAAGCAAAGCTCAAAGTCTCAAGTCGCTTTCAATGAGCTTTCCAAGCAGCAGCCAGTCTTTGCACTCTGCCCGCTTTGCACGCTGCCAAGTCACCGAACGAAGGAGCGCCTACTCAGCTGCTTTCATCTTCCTGGAGCTACTAGGTCTGACCAGTTAGCTGCTCCAATGAGCCCAGCCGTCAAGCAGTCCTTATTTATAATAATAATAATAGGTGGAATAATAATAAAAAGTAAATTGTCTGGACTAGTAAAAGAGTATGGTGGCCAGGTGAGGGTGTTGGTCAGGAGCTGTCCAGATTACGTGTTGCTGCTAGAGGGGCAAGCGGCTATTGGAGAGGTCATTCTAAGGAGAAGGAATGACTTGCCAAAACTTATCGGTGGGTGTCCACCCTCTCTGTAGACATCAGTATGGGTTTGCCCACTCGGCGAAGAATTGCATGCTAATCTCTTGCCTCTTGCTCCATTGACAACAGCTTCAGTGCAAGCAAATCCTCTTCGCCGGTCTGCAGTAGCAGCATGCTGAAACTGCTATCAAAGAATAAACTCTACCCACACCGTAGTAAACAAATGCAAGAGCACACACATATATGCACCCGTGGAACACACAAGCAACTCATCTTGGCCAGAAGAGGCTGTGAAAACTTAAGAACTATGATTTTAGGGCTTACTGTCATCGGATGTAATTAAAGCTATCGGCCACCAGTGCATAATTGTGGCAAACTATATATAAATCTCAACCAATTGGTCTGAGCTGCATAAGAGGACTGAATGCAAGAAGAGAAGGCATTGGTTTTCCAACAAAGCGGAACTCTGCACGAGCCTAGCTCGCCGACCACCGTTAGCAGCACACAGAGTCTTCTTACCCTAGCCAGAGGTGAGTGTAGCCACATTTTGTGAAATATGGCCTATGCTGCCGAGAGAGTAAAACGTCTACAAACCTTGCACATTAAACGCGATCTCCAGTATGAAGCCCGATGTCGCAGACATTCTAAGCAGTGACATGACTTCAGCTGCCGTCTTACTAGAAGTTGCCTGGCCATTGACGGATAGCAGCCGGTCTCCAGGGTAAATGACACCACATCTGCAAAAACAGGAAAAAAAGAACCTGCATTTAAGCAATCAGCAGCATACACAACAAATCAAGCTCTCTAGCATCTATCTCATTGCCATCCCTATCACTACTATACCTGCAGCAGCAGCTGCTGCATTCACTTAAGGGCTTGTCAACATACAAACGCACCTTGCGGCACTGCTTTCCGGGTCGATCGTGGCAAACACTGGTGGATGACAACAGTCAACACTTCCTAGTTGACCAAATAGCAGGCCTTCACGGCAGCAGACGCCTAGGGAGAATCCTATGCTGCTACTGCTGCCACTTGCTGGGAGCTGGACTTTCAGTTTCTCTTCACGACCGAGTGCTTAAGGCAATTGGAAAAAATGGTACCGTGTCACCAGCAAGGTAACTGATGAATGCATTGGCATCAAAGTGCAGCCGACGCTGGTTTAATAAAAAAAGATCCACGCAGCTTAATCAGCACGGTGAAGGACATTCTCATTATAGTGATCTTGATCATCATCCAAGCGTCGATGCCGAGCATCGATGCCAACAGCATCGACGTCAAGCATCGATGCCGGCAGCAGCAGCAGCAGCAGCCAACGACACAGTCGAACTGGTGAGTGGCATGCTAGTCTCAGTTTCCAGCTCTTGTCATTCTGGACCTGGCTTCGACACCCAAGACCAATATTATCATGCCATTCTCATTCTGCTAGTGCGATGTCAACCTTCCTAAAGTTCCAATACAATAATACAAACGCTTCTATTCAGTCATGTCTATGTGTGATAAAAGTGGTGGCTGATGTACGAAAGGAACGACTACAAGCCTCGATTACCTGTAAGAGCTGACATGCAGATGCAAACTGATGGATTGCCATCACTAGCAATGCAGCAGCAGCCATGGCAGCACAGGCAGCTGGCCTGTGCTTGGCTTCCGTGCACCTTGCTCTCCAAAGCTGCTGTGAACGGCCTGAGCAAGCCACGGTAGGCGACACAGCAGGATTGGCCATGCCCAGCGTTGACTGCCTGAGCAATCGATGTGAGCACCTCTGGCTTACTGCTGACTGTGCCACGACAAATGTTTCCTGCAAGAGATCGTCGAGTTTCAGTTGCAGCAGATAAGAGTACTGCCAAGATTGAGTACATGCATGATGCATGCCCAGCACAGAAGTAAAAAAGACTACGACTGTTGCTTATTGATTGCTTGCCTGACGAATCACGAACACGGCTTGGATAGTGTGGCCATGTCGCCATGTGCCACTCGGGAGCTCGACGTGACTCCAACGGCCTGCCACTATCGGCTCGGCAGCTACAAACGACAAGATCGAGATTGCTTTGTTTCAGCCATTCCCATGTGGTATGGTTGATCCACAGATGCATTTATTTGAATAAATAAGGACGGGAGGTTTGTTGTCTTTAACAGCTTGGGAACCAGGCAACATAGCAAAGACTCAGCCGAATCGTATACTGCATTTAAATAATGAAAGCATATACATCGTTTTCGAGGCAGTTTATGCATTCGAGACCTTTGAGAAAAATTAGTACAAGATAAGAGAGCACAGTATGAACTTGGCGATCATCGTGTAAATCACACCTCGGCATCGATTATACGTGTTGATTGAGGCAGTGGCTTTTCACGACCTCGGTCCCGAGGTCGTGGGTTCGAGTCCTCCAGTGGGCGATCCTTGATTTCCATTGCTAGCGATGGCGATTGCCATAAAGACTCTTCTGTTGTTATACAAAAGAGGCTATTGTATCAGCTAGTATTTTTCTTTAATTTTTTTTATTCCATTTGCATGCTTTATTTAAGCTAATTTTAAAACTTTTAATTTTCAAGTTACAACAGAAAATCAAAATACCCTACAGCTGTCAAGTTTTGTGCACACGACTTTGTATGTTTAGAAAATCCCCCAGGTCACACAATAAAGTCTAATAGCAAACTTATTGAACATATGCTATATGCAATAGACATTCCTCACATAATGTAAAAAGAAAATTCGTCATTTATGGATGAATATAATGGTTATTCACTGCCGATGAACGAAAAGCTGCTAAATAGATAGCGGTGCCGGCCTGTTAACAACAACAGTCACGATGGCAGAAATGGACACAAAAGTGGCACATTAAAAATGTGAATTTCGGCATTAATAATATACAAATACTGGACATCTGTGCTTAGTCACCAGGACTGGGTCTAAATAAACAAAGAACAAGGAAAAAGAAAAGAACAGTTGCTGCTGGTACAGAGGCATATGGCCAGAATGTAAATGTCATTAAATTAGTAAAAGCAAGGTAAGCCACAGGCATGCCCCTAATCTGTAGCCGAGCTGGGTTGGTCCAGCGGTTAAGGTGCTCGCCCCGACTAAGGTCTGGCTGAGGTCTTGGGCTCGAGCCCTGGGGCATATGTGAAGCGCCTGAATAGAGATTTAGTTCTCTTGGGGCGCTATACAAATGAATTTTATTTATTTATTTATATTTATAATTTTCTGCAACTAGAGCAAAAATGAGCAGTTCTGCTTGCCTGCTGTCAAAGACATAGATGCCAGAGCACACAAGCTCTCTCTGAGCTTCACTGGCACCATATCAAGTACCGATTGGACTTGGTGCTCCTCTCACTAAATTGGAATAGTTAGGCTATTGGGCCTTTAGTTCATACGCTCCAAAATTCTGAAACTCGCTTGATGAAATCACAGTTATGGAGGTCGACTTAAGAAAAATGTAATGCAATATGATGTAATGTATCACAGTCGTTAACTCCATAAAGGCGCAGCACCCATCGTTTTTCACTGGACGGACAGGCTGAGCCATACATTTTGTTGCAGCCGAGGAAGCTCATTTTGCTGCTATGGAAATAAATTCTCACAAGGAGGCAACATATAATGGCTCAAATAAACCTATTCCTTGATCCTGATGAGCCATATGACTTTTGGACTGCTGTAGCCGTGGGGGATTGACTATCACCAGGTCCCTCAGCTAGGCTTAATCATAGAACAGGTCGAAAGCTTGACAACTAGTCGAAATGAAAAAAACTGCTGCTCTTAATGAATTTTCATCGAGTATGGTAGAAAAACAAAGAGTCTTTTGTTTATCAGACTTGTGTTCTTCGGTCTGATGGGAGCAGGTGGTGACATGCAACTGACCTTATAAACAGGATTGCCCAATGCTTTAGATAATGTTAACAGCTTCTATAGTTTTCATGCAACTTAAAAACGGCTTTTATCAACGTGATGTTCAACTTGCCTGCATTCTAAGTAGAGTATTAAGTAAGTGCTCTTAAACATGCAACATTCGACCTAGCATTCAACAAGCAACATTCAACCCCTGGCATGTTGTTGGTTTCCCATCGGGCTATAAGCGAATTCATTTGAGATCCATGGTTTTCATCGATTCATCCAGAGAATATTAGCGTGAAATAAGTATAACCTGCAAGGCAATTATGAAAGGGTTAATGGCCAAGTCTCAGCCGCTTTGGAGCTGAAACTCCAGCAGAAGTTATATAAGCATATCCTGGATGACACCTCTAATGTGTCAGGCAATCCATACAAGTAGCTGTGTTGGATGCAGTATACAGTGCTCATGTTGCAGTGATACGTGGCTGATGAATATGTACAGACGGTTTGACCACTTCTAAAGAGACTAAATAGGGTAGGAGACACAACACTTTGTTTACGGTTATCATTCATGCTTATCATGTACACATGCAATCATCTGAAGTCATAGCACAAATGATAATACAATTTCATCTGGTAAGTATGCACACTATTAGGTTGAATGCCACAGGGCACTATTGCATCTTGGTTATTGCTTCTATAGCAGCAAGTTGTAAAGCACCTGCATAGAGATTTGGTTCTCTAAATGCATTATACAAAAGAATTACTATTGTTGTAATGAAGTCTAACCGACAATACTAAAAACAGTTCCTGTATCATTGTTCACTGCCGGCTCATCTGCACTTTTTCCATTTCATCCATCAACACTTCACTACATCTTTTAATGGCATTTACAATTTAGTAGCAGGTAGTATTGATACTCAGATATGACCAGTAACAGTTATCCATTAAGAATAGTAATAACATATTTGTCTAACACCCCAGAAAACTTTCTTGATGCTGCAACACAAGCTATAGCACAACAAAAATGGTATGCAGAACATACAACATCCGTTTAACAAAATTATAACCAAGCACCGAATAAGCTTGCAGTAAAAAAAATGATCATGTTAAGCACATTGTGCTACGAGGCCTCATGTTGTCTAATAGAGGGAAGCCAATCACACAGATATGCGAGAGCATGCACACATGTACACCCAGACAACATGTTCACATTCACTTACAAATACACAACCCGACACACAGAACTACTCACCGACTGCTCAAATGTTTGCATGCCGTTGCACCTTTGATAACAAACTGTCGTCGATCTCCACTCGAAGGAGATGGTTTGCTGCTTGAACAATAATTACGAGCCTGCTGATTGCTTGCTGGTGTCGTGGGGGCCACCCTGAAGACCCCATCTGCAATGACAAGTAACATCAGCTAGATCTGGCTACTGCATCTTGCTCCTGACTCTGGGGACACACAGAACCTGAACATTTGTGTACAATTGTGAGCACTCATATGTCGTTGACCAGGTGGCAGAAATACCGATCCCAATAACGATGCAGGCATCCACAGGCACACGAAAGCATGGGCGATTAGCACACGTAACAGATCGTGCATCACATAATTGCTAATGCGCTTCGAGTTCTTGCACGTACAACACACACACGGAAGGAGGCCACAGGAGGAGGCGCAGCAACATGACACGAAGGAAGAAATTACTTGAGGATACACCTCAAAACTGCTGCCACCTGCTTGCAGAAAGGACAGAGGGCCTGCACAGTTCAGGCATACAATGTTGGGCTATCGAGACTTGGCTGGATGTCTGCCAAAACGGGACAGGCTCTGCTGCTCCATTCCTCAGAGTGAAGGCAGCTGAAGGTCACCGGAGTGAAATGTGCCATACAAAAGCACCTGTAATGCAGGGCGATGCAGGGTCCTGCAGCAGCAAGTGGCTAGCAAAAACAAGCAGCTAACTCAGTGGAGCGCCACACCTTTGTAGCCCATAACAGCAAATCACACTAACTACAACGAGACCAATAGGCAAGGCATTATGAAAATCTTGCCTACCTTGACTTGCCAGCTGCCAGTAGGCAGGAACAAAGAAGCTAGAACGATACACGCGGCCGCAACACGTCGGTTGTTTGCTAGCACAGTCAGTATGACTGCATGCACTGCCACCACAACTGCCAATCCGCAACGGGTGCAAGTAGAGGAAGCAGCCAAAAATAAAACAGAGAGAGAGAGAGAGAGCCAAGCTAGGTATGTTATCTTGGTGAAGAAGTGACATGCTGGGGCTGGCAAAGTGCATATAAGCAAGCGCTAGAGGGAAGGAGGCAAAAAAAGAGACTGTTCAAGTGTCTAACATGCTCCCTTGCAAACTTAAGTTTAGCAATTTTGGCATGATCGTTATCTACCACAAGCACGAGGCAACACGAGGCCGGTGCAGTGAGACACAACATGAAGGCAAGCAGGAAAGAGTGAGACAGCACGAACAAGTGCCAGAAGTAGGGGGAGTGAGTGAGTGAGTGAGAGAGAGAGAGAGAGAGAGAGAGAGAGAGAGAGAGAGAGAGAGAGAGAGAGAGGAAAAACACAGGCAGGCAAAGCTAGACAGATGTGTGCGTGTCTGCATATGTAAGCCTCTGCGTGTGCATGGCTCGAGTGAGCGTGTGAGTGAGAGCGTGTGTGTGTGAGGGAAAGAGGGAGAAAAGCGGAGAGAGAGCGAGAGAGAGAGAGAGAGAGAGAGAGAGAGAGGAAGAGAGAGGGAGAGAGCAAGAGAGAGAGAGGGAGAGAGAGAGAGAGAGAGAGAGAGAGAGAGGGTGAGAGGGAGAGAGAGAGAGAGGACGGTGAGATGGTCAAAATCACCAGGGGACATGAAAGATAAAAGAACCACAGAACAGAGGAGACAAGAGGGAAAGTGAAGGAAAATGAAGGGAGGGAGATGAGGAGAGAGGAAGAGGGAGACAGGAGAGGAGAGCACAAGAGACTGAAGAAAGCAGACCGGAGAGAATAGAAGAGGAGAGAAACAGCTCGGGGCGATAGGGTGCAGAAGGGAGATAGAGAGAGAGAGAGAGAGAGAGAGAGAGAGAGAGAGAGAGAGAGAGAGAGAGAGAGAGAGAGAGAGAGAGAGAGAGAGAGAGAGAGAGAGAGAGAGAGAGAGAGAGAGAGAGAGAGAGAGAGAGAGAGAGAGAGAGAGAGAGAGAGAGAGAGAGAGAGAGAGAGAGAGAGAGAGAGAGAGAGAGAGAGAGAGAGAGAGAGAGGGAGATAGACAGACAGACAGACAGACAGACAGACAGACAGAAACGGTGAGACCCAGATCGACACGCAGGCACATAAAGAGATTAGTATACACAGGCTGTCTGAGTTGATAGTAGGCAATTTAACGTAAAGCAGAGCAGGAGATGCCAATAAGTAGATCAGGTCAGTCGAAAACTATCCAGCCGAAGTACACTTTTATACTGCATCTAGGAGCCAGCCATAGCTGCTGTACTGCGGTGGCGATAGCTAAAATTGCCCAGGTCGACTTCGTGGTAACCCGAGGCAAAACCGTCGGGCTACTCAATCTGAGGACGGCTGAGACGCAGCGCTACCTGATGCTGATACTGCTTGCAGCGGCAGCGCTCTCTGCTGGCAGCCAACTGCGGCACCGGCTTTGCCCGACTTCGACTTTTTTACTACAAACGGAGAGCCAAGCTATTGGTGGTTTCTAAGCTGAGGCTAGCAAATAGCCACCGCGGATCGGGTAGCGGCAGCGTCGCCAGAGTGCGTCGCTGCGGAATATCCAGCGAGACTTAGCGGCAGACAGAGCGGACGCGATAGCGGTGGAAGATATTAGCAGCCGTGAAAGGCACCGCTAGATACAGAACGCTGACGGGACAGAGGGCGGCGGCCGCAAGCCAAGGCTCCCGCGAATAGCGCGTCAACAGCGCACTCGCCAACCTGCGGAGCTTTTCACGGGTTTACAACATCCAAAAATCAAGCAGGACCCCATTCATCGGCAGGCGGCCGCCAAGAAATCGGCGGGTGGAGCGGCGGCGGGTGGAGCGGCGGCGTCCTCGCTAGTCACGTGCTGGACGTTCCTGGCGTATAGCTCGAGCCTGCCTTCCGAGCGCCCGCCCTCCCAAAGGTTACTGCTATTGTCGGGTTTCTGTTGTTGCTGCCGCTCGATTGATTGCTTATTCAGTTTACAGAAGCTCGCCCCAGCTAAGCTTAAAATGCGTTTACAATGCTCTTCTGCTTATAATTGCGATGCGCACAGCACAGCAGGAAATACATTTGCATTGCCTAGATAGAAACTGACTTTTCTGTAGTGCTGGCTCTGTGTACCATTGGCCTGTATGCATCCCGGAAGCCAGACCAATTGGCAAGTATTCCGTGCGGATAAGAGACGGCTATAAATTCCCGAACAGTTGAGAGCGCTATAGCATTTCAATTTTGCTGCTACAAATGTCAAATGTTCACAAGCTCTTACTTCACGTCCTCTGTCTTGGGAGAAAGGCTGAAATTAAATTGTGAAGCAGGACTGCTGATGGATTTTCTTTAGGTACGAATGGTTGCAAATATAGCGATACTATCCTGAGACACAATGCCGGCTTGCAGCATGCCTTCGAATGCTGTGGGCTGACCTAGCAGATAAATGTACAGTGTATAGCTTGTAACCTGCTGTAAGTAAAAGTAATAATAATAATTATCGTTAGAATTCATGTGCATAGCACCCGCAGAGAACTTAATCTCTTTCAGCACACTTAAAGTATGCTGTAAAAAAGCACGATCAAATGGTGGGTGCTAACATACACATACCAAGAACCATACAATGGTTAGTGGATGGCATGCAGGCAGATGACATGCACAGTGTCAACACCCGTAAGCACGCAAAAGAAAGTCACAATGAATCACCCAATGCTTTAAAAAGTAGTTTTTAGTTCTTCTCTAAATATCGTCTACTCAGGGAATGTCGTGACTCAGAAATTGTTAAGTCTGTTGGTTGTGAGATCCAGGCTTTGGGAGCATACGAACTAAAGGCACGGTCTCCAAAGGGCTTGGGGTCCGCCCGAGGTATAGCTCAACAATCTAGTTCAGAAAAGCGGATGGTACGATGCCTAGCCGGGTAGGGGGAGTAGCTCTGATAGGTGAATGGGGGCAACAGAATGAAGGGACCTAAAAGTGAACGACAACGACCTTGAAGTTGATGCCCTGCTTGATTGGGGGCCAGTTCAGGTCGGCAAACAGTGGCGTGATGTAGTAACATCAACTCTCACCACAGACAAGCCTTGAAGCAAAGTTTAGGACCAACTGTGAGTGTCTGATTTCGCAAGCCGCTAGACCAGCAAGCAGTGAGTAACAGAAGTCAAGATCACGTGTCACAAATGCATAGACTTAATTTAAACGTAGTATTACTGTCTACGCAGTCCCGAATATTTGCTACGTTTGATAGTTGAGAGTATCGAACTGACAGTGAACGTGGTGTGGTCGGCTAGTGAGAGGTCACTTTGGAACCAGACACCTGGGTTTTTGCAGATGCAACAGTAAATATGCTGGCAGAGCTGAATTGGAGCTTTAAGCTTAGGAGTTTGATCGTCCTCCAATAAAAAAGGGGTTGCTGCCATCCTTGTGCTGGTGTCAGCAATACATGCAGCAGAGAAATTGAGATAGTTCGATTTATTCAAAGAATGGAATAGATCACAGCATTAATATAGCTGTTTGCCGTCGGCATAGAAGTGAATTTATTTATTTATCCAACAGCCTCATTTATATAGCATTAGTAGAGCTCTGGCGGCCATTACTCCAGATTGGCACGGGCAATAAGAAATGGCCTGTAAGTTGGACTCAAACCCAGAAATCGGGTCGTGAGTTTCGAGCACCTCGACCCTGATACAAGTGTGCCAGTGGCACCGTAATTCAGTCGACAGCGTTCATATTAAAATATAGAATATGCTCTGCCAGCATATCCTACGTTGCATTGATCTGCTGCTGCCATGTATAACTAACATAATTAATATGTCATTAGCCTCAGGTCATGTCCCAGCACCTTTCAAAAAAGCTGTAGTCAGGCCACTTCTCAAGAAAGCTACACTTGACCAAGAGAACTTGAGCAACTACCGCCCAGTTTCCCTTCTACCTTTCCTACCAAAGACACTCGAACGGGTCGTGGCAGACCAGCTGAACTCGTATATCGAAACCTCACACCTTGCTAGTAAGTTCCAGTCTGGCTTTAGAGCTAATCACTCCACAGAGTCAGCATTGCTTCGGGTATACAACGACCTACTTAGGAATGCAGACATGGGTAGAGTGTCTCTGCTTGTTTTGCTCGATCTTTCGGCAGCTTTTGATACCATCGATCACAAAGTTATTCTAGAGCGCCTCTCATCTCGCCTGGGCATCACTGGCACTGCTCTGCAGTGGTTCAGGTCCTATCTCAGTGGGAGACTCCAGAGTATTGACGTGAATGGACAAAGATCATCTGAAGTACCTCTGAAATATGGAGTACCTCAGGGCTCCGTGCTAGGTCCGGTTCTTTTCACGGTTTATACTCTGCCTCTTGCTGATGTGATTGCCAAGCACAATCTAGGCTTTCACTTCTATGCAGATGACACTCAGTTGTACCTTTGCTTTGATCCCTCCGAGCCTTCGAGCACCTCAAATTCTCTCAACTCACTAGCTGCATGCATTGATGACATCCGCACATGGATGGCAGCAAATTTTCTAAAACTTAACGATGATAAAAACTAACTTACTAGTTATGGGCAAACCCAGTGTGATTCAGAGATTGGAAAGGCTGACTCTCAAAATTGGCTCTGCCAGCATATCTCCAGTTGAATCAGCTCGAAATCTAGGTGTCATATTCCAAAGCGACCTCTCGTTAGACGACCACATCAGCTCCACAGTCAAATCCGCCTATTTTCAGCTTCATAACATTGCTAAAATTCGGGCCTGTTTAGATAAAAATACCACGTCCAAGTTGGTCCATGCATTCGTGACATCTCGTCTCGACTTCTGCAACTCACTGCTCACTGGCCTACCAGCATGTGCGATCAGGCGATTGCAGCTGGTGCAAAACTCTGCAGCTAGGCTTGTCTGTCGTGAGCGTCGAAGTTGCCACATTACTCCACTTCTCGCCGACCTGCACTGGCTACCAGTCAAGCAATGGATTGACTTCAAGGTTTTGTCGCTCACTTCTAGGTCCCTTCATTCTATGGCTCCAGCCTATCTGTCAGATATACTACCCCATCAGGCTAAGCATCGTACCACCCGCTTTTCGGAATCCAACAGTCTAGAAATACCTCATACAAACCTTAAATCCTTTGGAGACCGTGCATTTAGTTCATATGCTCCCACAGCCTGGAACTCTATCCCGACCTGCGTCAGAACATCCCCTGACCTGACTACATTTAAAAGGAACCTAAAAACACACCTATTTAGGACAGCATTCAGTGGGTCCCTGTGATTCGTCCTTGATGTGCTTATGCGTGCTGACACTGTGCATGCTGCCACTAACCACATTTGCATGCTGACCCTGTGCATGTCACCCCTAACCATATTATTCATTTCGTTTGTTTCTTCAAGCATGATTTTACTTACCTTTCAATTGCATTTCACGTTACAGCAAATGTAAAGCGCCTAGAGAGAGATTAAGTTCTCTGAGGGCGCTTTATCAAGTGAATTATTATTATTATTATTATATTACCTCAGAGACTATAATCTGTCCATCAATGGAATAGATATGTAGAGTTGCACTGCAACCTTTAGCAGCCGTAGAAAAAATCAGCAGAGAATGATGATGATGAGAATGCTCTGCATTCTCGCATCGTACATTTTTGATGGTATGGAGCTAGAAGTTTTGCAACCGGAAAATTCGAGGCGAAATACTTGGTAAACCTGACCATGTTTGACCAGTTTAAGTTTGACCCTTATAGGTTCGAAAGACTCATGCAATTTAATCATGCCGCGTGGAGAGTTAATCTTTAAATGAGTTGTTGGACGCTATGGCTGTCCGACCGCGGCATGAATGTGTCTCGTGGTAAATAATTAAAGTACGACAATATGTAACTTTTCCAGTATAACAATCAAGAGCAACAGTTCGGTTGTTAATCTTACTACAAACTCACAATTGAACGTTCGGAAAAATATATAGATCAGCCCTGATAAAGTATCTCTAAGAGAGCAGGTATTTAAACATTACGACAGTTCTTCAGTGGTAGAACGAGTAAAAGAGAACGGCAAGCTAAGCAAGGCTTGGTCAAAGCAGAACTTTTAGGCAGGGATTAATTTCTTCATAAAACTTTCAGGAAATGTATCGTATTTTTTTTAGAAAGAACTCGCTGCGCTTGACTCACACTAGGAGCACTCTTATTCAGTGCTTATATCACATCCTACAGTCTGAAGTTTTCTTCACCTTCCATGATACGATCAATGCTTGCGATGATGAAGAGACACATGTCAAGGTGATGTCCTGATACTAAAGCTGCAGCTGTCTCTTCCTAAGAAGATGTGGGTGATTTTTTCATAAATATATCGAATTTTTAACCCATCTAAGCTGCAATATTCTATATTTTAATTTTAAAAGAGCAACACTTGAGTAGACGTAATGTTGTATATGATGCTGCCATTACTAGGCTTGGTCGGCAACGAAATGTAATGTAATGTAATGCACCTCCGTCTGTGACTCCACGAAGCCATAAAGATTATGTGGGTGTTGCACACGAGAGTTTCGTATAGCCCACTCAAAGCCTGATGCTACTTTCGGTACGCGTTCGGTAGCCAGCAGACTTAATCTCACGCAACAAATAATAATAATAACATACTTGATAAAGCGCCCTCAGAGAACTCAATGTATTTCTAGGCGCTTTACATTTGCTGCAAGCGAAACTCAATCGAATGGTGAGTGGTATCATACTTGATAAAAAACATGAGTAAAATGGCTAGGGGTGACATGCACAGGGTTAACACGAAAGTGTGATTAGTGGCAGCATGCATAGTGTCATCAAGCATAAGCACATTCAAGACGAATCACGGAAACCCACTAAATGCTGTGAACAATAGGTCCGCTTTTAATTTCTTTTTAAATGTAGTCAAATCAGAGGATATCGTGACGGAAGTCGGAAGTGAGTTCCAGGCTTTGAGAGCATACGACTTAAAGACACGGTCTCCAAAGAATTTGAGGTTTGTACGGGGTATTTGTAGGCTGTTGGATTCCGAAAAGCGGGTGGTACGATGCTTGGCCTGGTGGGGGAGTATATCTGAGAGATAGATTGGAGCCATAGAATGAAGGGACCTAAAAGTGAGCGACAAAACCTTGAAGTCAATCCGTTGCTTGACTGGTAGCCAGTGCAGGTCGGCGAGAAGTGGAGTAATGTGGCAACTGCGACGCTCACGACAGACAAGCCTAGCTGCAGAGTTTTGCACCAGCTGTAAGCACCTTATTGCACGTGCCGGTAGGCCAGGAAGCAGTGAGTTATAGAAGTCAAGACGGGAAGTCACAAGTGCATGGACCAACTTAGATGTGGTATCCTTGTCCAAAAAAGCCCGAATTTTAGCAATGTTATGTAGCTGAAAGTAGGCAGACTTGACTGTGGAGCTGATTTGGTCGTCCAACGAAACGTCACTTTGGTATATGCCACCTAGATTTCGAGCAGATTCAACAGGAGATACTCTGGCAGAGCCGATTGTGAGCGTTAGCCTTTTCACTTTCTGGATCACACTTGGTTTGCGGATGTCAGCAATACATGCAGCAAGGGAGTTGATAGAATTCGAGGTGCTGGAGGGCTGGGAGGGATCAAAGTAAAGTTACAACTGAGTGTCATCCGCATAGAAGTGAAAGCCTAGATTGTGCTTGGCAATGACATCGGCAAGAGGGAGAGTACAAACCGTGAAAAGAACTGGACCTAGCACGGAGCCCTGAGGTACCCCATATTTCAGAGGTTCCTCGGATAATCTTTATCCATGCAAAGAGAAAGTGGGAAGCATAGCAGAGTCAGGAAAGGTATTGCTTACTGCCTAGAACATCTGAAAATGCATTCGACATCCGGATTCGACGGCTTAACAAGAACACCGGAATTCAGTGCACAGCCAGGCTATGCATTGTACTGCCAGCTTTTCGGAATCTAACTGTTTACCTATACCTCTTACAAACCTCAAATCCTTCGGAGACCGTGCTTTTAGTTCGTATGCCCCCAAAGCCTGGAACTAACTACAAAATTCCATCACATCTCCTGACTTGACCCATTTCAAAACAAATTAAAAACTCATCTATTTATGACAACATTTAGAGGGTCCCTGTAATTCGTCCTTTATATGCTTATGCATGCTGACACTTCGTGCCGCCACTAACCATACTTGCGTGCTGAGCATGTGCAAGTCACCCTTAAGAATATTATTCTTGTTGTTTAGCGAGCATGCTACCATTAACCATTTGAACATGTTTCGTTTGCAGCAAATGTTAAGCACCTAGAAAGAGATTGAGTTCTCTGAAGGCGCTTCATCAAGTGTGTTATTATTATTATTATAACTATTATTACAGTGATTACCTCAAATTCTACACCTCAAATCAGATCGAAAGGTTATTTAGTCGTAGGAACGTAGCTAACGTGCAATTAAAGCCTCACTAATAGAGCAGGCATTTGCTTTGGAGGGGTTTCGAGCAATAGTACATTCACTGAGGCGTGATTGTTCTCTAGGTAGGAAGGTTGCTTTTCACGACCTCGGCCCTGAGGTTGTGGATTCAAAACCTTCGGTGGGCAATCCTTTATTGCCGCATCAAGCGGTGGTGACAACATTCAAGGCTCTTCTATCGCTATACAAAAGAGGCTGGTTAATCAGCTAAGAGTTTTTATTCCGAAGATGGATTTATAGTCAGCTGGCACCCCGGCGTTCGCAGCAGTGCCACGAAGCCCACAGCCAGATACTGATGTCAGCCAGCAAACTAATTAGTGCAATCTGTGAAATCCTGTTCTTTCTCGACTTACTGCAGCAATTATGAGCAAGCCATTTGTACATTCCCACAAAAACCCTGTGTCCATGTTAATTCCAGCTCCAGACCGAAAGTGTTATCACATAACAGACCTATGACTTCGCCTTAAATCAGTGGTTCTCAACCTTCCTAATGCCGCGACCATTTAATACAGTTCCTCATATTGCGGCGACCCTCAACCATGAAATTATTGTGGGGAAAATGTGGAAACACATGTTTTCTGACGGTCTTAGGCGACCCCTCTGAAAGGGTCATTCGACCTTCAAAGGGGTCGCGACCCACAGGTTGAGATGTTTCCAAGTAGCTCCATCTATTTCTTGGATGGAGCTATTTTGATGCAGCTTGTAAAAGAGCGCCAATATTTATGCTCTAAAATAGGGTTCAAAGTTTGCCCCTAGAACATTGACAGAATCTGCGTGCTTCGAGTGTCAATCTGGGGCCTTTTAATGGTGTCAGAAGGAGACAAATTGAGCTGAACAAATGAGCTCACATTCCGATTTACTAGGTCGATCGTTGCTGCCTTTAGTAGTGTACACACACTAATGGCGAAGCACAATTTTCTAAACAATGCAGCGCTCCGCTCCGCGTCTCTATGTTTACTCAGCATTGTTGGAAAGAAAGCTCCGTGCATGATGCAAGAGATGTGACAACAGCGCTGTGGTGCTATCGGAGGGATGCAAGATAGAAAAAAACACAAGAGCAGATCATATATCGAATGCAAGTATCCTCTCTGCTTTATCAACTGTTTTCTCTTATTGATCGGTGCCACCGTAACGGCAGTTGGCATATGGACCCTAGCAGATGTTGATTCTTTTGTCAAGTACATACCAACTAACGACCCAATACTCCAATTGATGGAAGCAAAGCAGCAGCTGCGGTTGATAAGTTCTGTGATGGTCGCGGTCGGCGCCATGGTTCTCATTGGTGGGGTCATCGGCTGCATTGGAGCCATCTCGGAAAGCCGAATCGTGCTAGGTGTGTATATAGGCTTCATAATCACTGTCATTGTTGCACAGAGTTCACTCGGAGTGTATACGTACCTAAACTTTCCCGATGTCAAGGAGACCATTTCGAAAGCGGTTTTGAAAGACTTGAACTACTTTTATCCTAACTCGACGTATATCACTGACATAATAATGAAGACGGTGAGTTCAATGACGTTGGCTTTCTCACTATTCAGCGTAGTGTAAACGTAGGCCATGCTTTGCAAGAGGTGCAGCAGAAAGTAGCCGACTGCATTAATGATATAAAGAATAATAATGACAAGTCTTTTGGATAACGGCCTGAGAGAAAAAATCTGTATGTAGGCGCTTACTAATTTGCTGCAAAAGGAAAAAGAACTGCATCGATTACAGAAGTAAAAATATAAACGTATAAAATGAACTCGCCATAAAAGAAGAGCGTATGATTAATGCCAACTGGCTGCGACAGTTTAATCAGGGGCTGAGTCGTGCTCCAGAGCCACAGTGCAAGTATAAGTCAAGCCTGGTCCATATTTGAAGGTAGCTTCTTTTGTCTTGGCCTACCTTGAAATGCTTTGGTCACCTTTCTAATAATAATAATATCACAATTGATAAAGCGCCTTCAGAGAACTCAAACTCTTTCTAGGCGCTTTCCAATTGCTGAAAAGGAAACGCGATCAGATGGTTAGTAGTAGCATGCTAAATAAACACAACGAGTCACATGGTTAGGGGGACGTGCACAGGGTCAGCATGCAAGTGTCGCTAGTGGCGGAATGCACAGTGTCCACACGCATAAGCACATAAAAGATGAATCACAGGGACCCACTAGGTGCTGTCACAAATAGGTTCGCTTTTAATTTCCTTTTAAATGCGGTCAAGTCAGGGGCTGCCGTGACGGAAGTCGGGAGTGAATTCCAGGTTTGGGAGCATACGACCTAAAGGCACGGTCGCCGAAGGATTTGAGGTTTGTACGATGTATATGTAAAAAGTTAGAATCCGAAAAGCAGGTGGTACAATGCTTAGGTTGGTGGGACAGTAGATCTGATAGATAGGCTGGAGCCAAATAATGAAGGAACATAAAAGTGAGTGACACAACCTAGAAGTCGATGCGTTGCTTGACTGGTAGCACTGCAGGTCGGCGAGAAGTGGTTTGATGTGACAACTGCGATGCTCACGAAAGACAAGCCTAGCTGCAGAGTTGTGCACCAGCTGTAAGTACCTGATTGCTCAGGCCTGTAGACCGGCATGCAGTGAGTTTCAGAAGTCAAGGCAGGATGTCGCAAATGCATAGGCCAAGTTAGATGTGGTATCCCTGTCTAATGAAGCCCGAATTTTAGCAATGTTGTGTAACTAAAAGTAGACCGACTTGATTGTAGAGCTCATGTGGTCGTCTAACGAAAGGACACTTTGGAACATGATACAGTGGTTTAGTGCAAATTCAACAGGAGATCTGCAGGCAGAGCCGATTTTGAGTGTTCGCCTTTCTAATTTCCGAATCACACTTGTTTGCCCGTATCTAGTAAGCTAATTTTATCATCGTTTAGTTTTAGAAAATTTGCTGCTATCCATGTGCGGATGGATTTCATCCATACACGCAGCAAGAGAATTGAGAGAATTTGACGTTCTGGAGTGCTGGGAGGGATTAAAAGAAAGGTACAACCGAGTGTCATCCGCATAGAAGTGAAAGCCTAGATTGTGCTTGTTAATCACATCGGCAAGAGGGAGAGTATAAACTGTGAAAAGAACAGGACCAAGCACGGAGCCCCAAGGTACTCCATATTTTAGAGTTTCCTCGGATGATCTTTGTCCATTCACATCAATATTCTTGAGCCTATCCTTGAGATAGGACCTGATCCAATGCAGAGCAGTGCCAGTGATGATGCCCAGGCGAGATGAGAGGAGAGGCGAGATGTACATGTTCCTCTCAGCATTTTCTGGGTTTCTACGAACTACACTTTGTGTGCTTACGTTTTCTGAGACTGTAAGTCCTAATGCTAACCGTATTGACATGCTTCCTTCACATAACACTTAAAGCGCCTTGACAGAGATTTAGTTATTTTTCCTCTAGACAAAAAAGGTGCAGTTTTAAACGCCCCTTCTGATGCTACCACCGAATATCGGGTACAAGCTAGTATGCATTCCGTCGGGCGCAATATTGAAGTGACTAGCCGTGAGTTGGCGCCTGAACGTAAGAGCACAGACATGTCTTCGTTTTCCCCAGGCGGCGACTTTCAAAGATAATTGCGTACCGAAGAGCTGCAATGCACAGAGCCGGTGACGAAAGGTTGTCGCGACGTTTTGATGAAAATTATATCAGCATCGCCAGCCTCGTTTTACGTATTTTCTCCAGGGAGGCTCTGACTGTTCCTTGACCATGGCTGCCTGCAGTAAAACTACTTGAACGGTGTGGCAGGCTAGGAGCCCGTTGTGGCCTGGCATGCCCCTTTGGCTTGAGGCACGGGGAGAAAAAGTGGTTTCGCATTCTCTCTTTTCCTACCGCCGTGACTGTATAAGAAGAAAGCGCACGCGAGCCTCTGATCTAGCTATTAATGTATCGTGTACTATATCAACCAGTGTCTACATAACATTTTTCTCCAAAATTCATCTTTTGCTGGTTGCGAGTATGAGGGCGGTTGGTAACCGTTCTCGCATTATTTTTCTCGTAGCTCGCATTTCCAGCATTTGCACTAGGATATAAGTCATCTTTCTCAAGTAGAATGAAGATAAGACTCACTGAGTAGCCGAGGTCTAACCTAGTTCTACTCAGAAAATTGAGAGCCTCAGCTCAGCATCGAGGCTTCAAGAGCATTTTTCCCGTGTCCTTCGTAAACGGAATCCGGGCATCATACTCCGAAATGACCTTTCGGTTTGTGGCCACGGCAGCTGCTTAGTCAAGTAGGCCTACGTTAAGTAACGTTAACCAATTCAATCTTTTAGGGCGTGCTTATATAGGAGTTGCCAAATTAGTCAACGCATTTGTGACATTGTGTATATAATTCCGTAAAGTTTTTTTCGAAAGTGCTTTTGACTGTAAACGACTCTCATACGTGGATACAGACGCTTATGGTGCTAAATTTAGGAAATTATGTTATGACCCATGTCATTTCCGTTAAAACTGCACTAATTTTGCTTGACATGCACCGGTTCCCTATCAAACGTTCACTTTAGGATCTAGTTCTCTTGCTTCTAACCTATCTTTAACTCTTACTCATTTGGCCATTCTTTATACTAGCCCTTCTTTTAACTTCGATCATTTTAGACTTGTCTCCAAACAGCCTCAAATTTTTTGGTATCCGTGAATTAAATTAGCGCGCGCCTAACGCTAAGAAGTCTCAGAAATTGGAGACTAACACCACGCTATCTTCTCTTAAATAATATTCTTAGATCACATGTACAAACTGTTATTTTCTTATGCGTGCTGTGATCTTGAATTTTATTAGTACTAATAAGTTGATCTCATTCAATTACATATTCTGTGAAATGCCTATACCGGGCTTAAGTTTTCTAAGCGCGAAATGAAAATGTCTTATCATTCTTTTGACTAAGCTAAGTCGTTTTTCTTGCGAACGCGCTACTGCAGCAAGCTTAAGTCAATAAAAAACTGTTTAGAGATTTCTAACAATACAATACATACTATTTAAAAGGTTTAGTCGTAACACTTTGTGTGCTTACAAGTTCGGTACAGTATGTACATATTGATCACCAAGTTCTTCTTGAGCGCCTCTCATCTCGCCTGAGCATTACTTGCACTGCATTGCCATGGTTCAGGTCCTATCTCAATAGGAGATTCTAGAGTGTTGATGCGAATGGAAAAAGATCATCCAACGAGCCTCTGAAATATGGAGCATCTCGGGGCTCCGTGCTTGGTCCTGTTCTTTTCACAGTTTATCTTCTCCCTCTTGCCGATGTGATTACCAAGCACAATCTAGGCCTTCACTTCTATGCGGATGACACTCAGTTGTACTTTTGCTTTTATCCCTCCCAGCGCTCGAGGACATCGAATTCTCTAAACTCACTTGCTGCATGTACTGATGATATCCGCGAATGAATGGCAGCGAATTTTCTTAAATTTAATTGAATGATGATAACATTGAATGATATTGATAAAGCTAGCTTACTAGTTGCGGAAAACCAATTGTGATTCAGAAAGTGGAAAGGC
Organism: Cristatella mucedo; assembly: GCA_009760855.2. Classification (NCBI taxonomy): domain Eukaryota; kingdom Metazoa; phylum Bryozoa; class Phylactolaemata; family Cristatellidae; genus Cristatella; species Cristatella mucedo. The sequence goes on along the minus strand of WPIO01000001.1, from coordinate 20,034,214 downwards.
TAACCCCCAAACTTGACTCTGCCAGCATATCTCTTGTTGAATCTGCTCGAAATCTAGGTGTCATGTTCCAAAGTGCCCTTTCGTTAGACAACCAAATCAGCTTCACAATCACGTCTGCCTACTTTCAGCTACATAACATTTCTAAAATTCGGGCTTCTTTAGAAAGGGATACCACATCTCAGTTGGTCCATTCGTTTGCGACATCTTGTTTAGACGTCTGTAACTCACCGCTTGCTGGTCTACCGGCCTGTGCAATCAGGTGCTTACAGCTGGTACAAAACTCTGCAGCTAGGCTGGTCTGTCGTGAGCATCGCAGTTGCCACATCACACCCTTCTCGCCAACCTGCACTAGCTACCAGTCAAGCAAAGCATTGACTTCAAGGTTTTTTCGCTCAACTTTAGGTCCCTTAATTCTTTGGCTCCAGCCTACTATCAGAGCTGCTGCCCCACCAACCTAAGCATTGTAACACCCACTTTTTGGAATCTAACTACTTGCCTATACCTCGTACAAATCTCAAATCTTTTGGAAACCGTGCTTTTAGCTCGCATGATCTCAAAGCCTGGAACTCACTCCCGACATCCAGTCACGATATCCCCTGACTTGACCACATTTAAAAAGAAATTAAAAACGCACATATTTATGACAGCATTTTGTGGGTCCCTGTGGTTTGTACTTTACGTGCCTGTGCGTGCTGACACTGTGCATGGTGACACTAACCACGCTTGCATGCTTTACCTGTGCATGTCACCCTTAACCATGTTATTCTTGTTGTTTATCAAGCATGATACCACTCACCGTTCGATCGCATTTCCTTTTGCAGCAAATGTAAAGCACGTAGAAAGAGATTGAGTTCTCTGAGGGTGCTTTATCAAGTGTATTATCATTTTTATCCTTATTCTTACATAACCTGTTGCATCAAGAGTCTAGCTGAGCGTCTCATGAGGCCATAAGTAGCATTTTAGTTCCTGACGCCTGCGTGTCGTACAAATGGAATAAAAACAAAACGGAGATTTTGCCTTGTGCCAAACTCAGCAAAACGGTGAGCCTATAACTAATTATGGGTACATAAATGAGGCTATAATATGAAAAATATGGCTAATTTAATGCTCTGAATAAAATTGAAAAGGCTTGGCCCTGTAAGATAGCTGACAGTCTGTGTATGATGCTTTTAAAATTAAATTCACAATTTTATTGGTTTTTTAACTTGCCCCAATATTGTGTGTCAGTTGCCACTGCTTTTTAAGAGAACCAAATGGAAATTTATCAGTAAAAGGTTGAACTAATGCTTTTATCTATTTATGAAGTTTTCCCTGGTAAATATTGGCTGAAAACAAATTGCGGTTAGAAAGCAGACCATGTGAAGCCACATTAGCCGAGATTATCTCTGCTTATGCTGTTAGCCGAGGTACGCATCGAATATAAATTTATCAGTTGCTTCATCGTAAGCCAGAAATATTTGGTTCTGTTTAGTTAAAGACTCTTACCAGCATAAATATTTTGACACTAAAACTTTGAAAAATAAATTTGTGATAAATGGCTTAAACTAGCATAGCAAACGACCGCTTAAAATGCACGATCTAACGAATATGTAAATTTTTAGCAACTGCTTATAATTTTTCATTGATAGTGGTTCAATACCCACCTACACGAAAATCTTGCCGTTCTTGCTCTCTGCATACAATTTTCTGGTCTCGCCCCATAGGTATTATCCCAGCTCTGCCTTTGCAGGCAATAATGATTACTATACGGTCATCTGCAAGGACATATCAGCCCGAGCGACATCTGATGGCCAGGATACGAGATATATCGAAGATAGCTAGCCATAGAAGCTTTTTTAATCGTAAAACCTAGAAAAAAACCATGACAAGGCGTCTTGTTTGGTCTTCTATCTTTGCATGTGATGGAGTTATCTCTAAGTGCTAAAGAGCTTTACTCCTAAAAAATACGATTTAAAAGCCTCTTTTATATAGCGACCGAAAAGCCTTTACGGCTATCACCACTGCTTGCTGCGGCGATAAAGAGTCATCCACCGTAGGATTCGAACTCAGGAACTCAGTCCCGAGATCGTGAAAAGCAACAGCCTTACCTCATGTGCCGTCGTAGCTCTAATCCTACTCCACCGATCTCACACTCTTGCTCTATCTTTGCCCAAAAGAGTGATAGCAGCGGGGCGCCTCCTTTAGAACGATTTGGATGTCATATAAACTCATACTTAATTATTCTTTGAGGTATTATTGGAATTTCAAAATAACAAATTAGCCTTTTCATCTTAAGGGTGAAATATTTAACTATGTAGCTGCCTAGACAAATTTTTACAGCAGGTGCTTATGCATGCCGAAACTGTGTATGCTGCCACTAACCACAGTTGCATGCTGACCCTGTGCATGTCACCCCGAACCATGTTATTCTTGTTGTTTACCGAGCTTGCTACCACTAGCCACACGATCGTGTTTCCTTCACAGTACATGAAAAGCGCACAGAAAGAGATTGAAATCTCTGAGGCGCTTTATCAAGTGTGTTCGTATTATTTTATTATTGGGCATACAATGGGCGCATTTCATGTTATCTCTAGTTTAAGTGTTGTGGATGGAATGACTACAAAGACTTTATCAACTCCAACTATGACAACACTTCCGACTCTCTTGTCCCTGCATCCTGCTGTGCCTCTTTTAGCATTAATGGCAGTAATGGCCAGCAGACGCAATGCAGCCATCAAGCGAAGTCAGGCATGTTCACAGATGGCTGCAAAAAGGTGCTCGTATCTTACTTGAACCAGTTATCCAGCACAATACTGTACGCAGCTATCTGTATAACGTTCACCGAGTCATTGATACTCGTGAGTACTGTGTGGCTATGCACTGCTGTCAGCTGTAGCCGTCAGCACAGGCCCGGCACCATGTCCGCTACTGCAAAGAGTGGGCTGGGCGAATTGAATCGTCGAGTTAACCAGCATCGCTCTGAGGCTACACATCCTGCAAAAAAACGTCACCCGGAAGAGTCTCGCGGTGAAAGTACGAGTCACTATGCAGAGCAAAAGGCGGTTGTCGCACCAATGGAATCTATTCGATCGACGGTGGTCCCATCCATGGCACCTGCTCGGTCAACGTTAGTGGCGGTTCAATCAGCGCTGCACCCGATAGAGGGACCGTGACTCATCTAAACTTTCGTACAGCCGCTTCCAACAAAGAACGTTCGAGTGTGACTAGACTTGCTGAGAAGCTAACTAGCATTCTTCATACTTTCAACTATGGTGATACGGCGCACGGACGGTGGTTAAAGTTGCTCAGCCTTATAACTATTATTACTAATTATTTGCAAGCATGCTGAATAATTACAGTTTGCTGTTGTCAGTGTGACACAGCCATGCGAAATATGTTCTGATAGCATTTTTTACTGAGTCAATGTGACAGGATGAGTATACATACTAAGCACATTATGTGTATATTACTGACAGATTTTAGCAGCACTCTTGTGTAGGGCATATATTTCATATTCAATCACTCGCTAAAGATTGCGTCTTTGAAATCTCGATCACGTATTAGTGATGAAACTGATATACAATTCTCGGATCTGGATTTTTTCTAGTGATCTAATTCAATGATTTTCTGAGATAACTCATGAAATAATCTTAGGCTTCCTTGTTTGGAAATTTGTATAAGCCTGTGTATCTCTAGTATTAGCAAATTTTTTGGATTGGGTAAATAAAGTGAATGCACTCACGCAAGTATTTGAAATTTTGTTCTCGTGTACGGACAGCATTTCAAGGCATTTTTATATTGCTGCCTGCGTAACTCAGCATTTTAAAGGCTGCTGCTTCTGAAATTCGCTAAAGGAACTATTGTCTTGATGTAATGCCTAAAAACAACCAGATTTGTACACACTTTATGAAAGTTGCATATTTAAAAAATTTATTCACCATTATACTACACATACTTTTTAAATCTGGTACCAAAACTGCTTGAGATTGGCATCTTTTAAGTTTATAGAGTGTCATATTTAGGTGTGTCAATTTTCAGATGACAAAGAATACTAAGTTTTATACATGTGATCAAATCATTAATCATTATTTGCTACGTGAGTACTACTAGAGTACTGCCCAAGTTTAAGGTAAAGGGTGTTAAAAATGAGTGAACTCAAACTTGTGTATCGCCATAGGGCGAAATGAGCCGGCAGAGAGCTAAATATAATAAGTTGTTGAACCCGAAAATTACTATTGTCTCCTCTAATGTTCAAGGTATTAAGATGTAAGACTTTCCCGTAGTTGTATAGCTGCACCCATCAACAGAAGCTCTTCGATCTTGACTGAGGTTCATACATTTTGGGTCGCAAAACAAAGAATGGATGTTGATCATACAAAAGTAGAAAATTACCGAAAGCGAAAGCTAAATCGTACATCTCGAGCAACGAAAGTTCGTGACACAGTGGTGCTTGATTGGTTAGGGTTAAGTTAGGTTAAAAATATTGATTAGGTCTGCACGAATTAAGCAAAATTTGGTTACCTTTGAGTTTTTGCGTTTGCCTTATTTAGCGAGTGAGCATCCATTATCACACAAAGCAGGGGTCTGACGAAGATTATGCCATTTCTGAATTCATCATGCTTCGTTCGAACAGGCGTACCGTCCAAAGTGTGGGCTATAGCCAGTAGCATTATGAATATGTCTCATCAGTCGTCGCAGGAAAGATCGGCCATTAAGTGAAAAAGATGACTGCGGAATGCTTGACTGTCGCCAAATCTAACAGATCAAACAGAAAATGCCCAGTTTCCAACCACAGTAACAAGAAATTATTAGGATGTACGATAAAAATGCCCGCAACGTATCATAATCATTGGTGAAAGCTCCAATAGCCCGTTTCCTACGAGAAACAGCTATTTTCTAGAAAAAATGCAAGAATGACACGCGATTTCGAGGCCAAGTCCTAACATTAGACCTGAATGACTAGAGGTGAGTTAACTGATGAGGTTATATCATAGCTTCGCTTCTTTCTGAATAATAGAGGAATATAAGCTTCAATTAATTGCGAATCATAAGTTAGTGAATAATAGATTCGTCCTAAGCAGTTTTAACTCTCTTTAGACGCTGTTGTCTGTGCCTGCTGCTGCTGTTGTATAGCGAGGCGGCCGGCCACTAATGTATCCTCCACCTGCAGCCAGCGGTCGGGCAGTTGACTTGGTTCGGTGTCCCACTTTTGATGTAGGGAATATTGCACATCGTGAGGGCATTCCCCAACTGTGGTGAATCAGCCAGCTCGCATATACACACGCGTGAGGAGCAATACACATAGAGTCTTTTTACCGCTCACGTCCGCGAAGGTGCATCCGCGAGACTCAGTAAAATCTGCCACCGCCGGAGCCTCTGTAATAAAACAGCTTGAGTTGTATACTTAAGTAAATCTAGACTTTTCTATTATGTGAAAGCTCAATTGGCTAACCGAAAGCATACCAATAGCACAAATGTATATGCCAAGCTCATTCTCTCGTACCTACTTTAAAAAGAAGCTTGCAACAATCTGTGCTATATTATTCAAAAATGAGCAGGTAATATATAGACTACATATTTTCAGTTTGCTTATATGATTTTGTGACTACAGCCTGTGGTATCGGACACCCGATGCATACAGCTAACGGTTCATTGAAGTATTGATTCACACATGCATCCTTCAAAGAAATTAAAAATCCCGATTCCAAGCAATTTGTTTTCCTTATTGAGCGGATGCTCGATGGATTAAACTCTGTAGAGACCTTGATGCAGCAAGAGATGTACCACTCTGCAAGCATTTTTATAATGTACGCAGATTTAATTTAATTAAGCTGCTTTTCCCCAATATAAATTGCTGAATAAATTCAAACTCTGTCTTTAAAGGTGAGCTTAAGTGCCCCCTGACCTAGCTGGTACAGCCTTTTTACTGAGGGAAATCTTGCACTTCAGTATTTGCAAACCTTCAATGACAATGGGTTTTTAGTTTGGATAAAATAAAAATTATATTACCATTAAGTAACTATTTATATACAAATTTAGATTGACTTAGAAGACGTGAAGGGCTATTTTCTTTTGGTCTATTTTGCGGAAAGGCTGTTTTGTCGAGTCGGTTTGGTAAGTGCTGTTTTTCCGATTCTGTTTCGACTTGGGCTATTTTGTGGGCAAGCTATTTGGTCGGAGCCGCTTTGTCCTAGGCTATTTTATCGGTGACCATTTTACGCAAATCAAGGCTAGCAACTTGGCAGATATTCCAAGCGCGTGTCATAAGCCAAAATTAAGAGAAAATGCTTAGGACAAAATAATTTATTACAGCTTCCATTAAGTTGATCATCTTACTACGTTTATTATCACCCGGCTGTCTGTAAAGAGTGCCGCCACACAGATTTGGCTTCAAGTGGCACTTTGAGTGAAATTCCACGCAGGGGCTGGCTGCTGTCTATTCTCATCGGCAAGTAATGGCTTTCAACCGATTCACTGTCTGCCATGTTCGACGGACGATGAAAGTCGCAACAGCAATAAAAATCTTAAAAATGCAATGCGTGCTTCCAATTAATGATTGCATTTTCTGGGCCGCTGGTTTGGTCCAGCGGTGAAAGAGCTGTGGGCTCGAGCCCCGTGGCACACGTGAAGCATATGAATAGAGATCAAATTATCTTGAGGCGCTGAGAAAATGAATGATTTATGTATTTAAGTTATTACAACAGAGCAAGGCAAATGGATCGCATTCATTTAAAACTTGGCTCAAAAATAGTTTCCTTGTTGCTGTTTAAAGAGCTCTGGTTATCTAGCAAGTTCAGCTTTTATCTCAAGACGGTATACCTATTAGCCACAAATTGAGCCTTGGCTCATGAACAAGTTAAAAACCAATATTTTAATCCAACCGCTGCGTGGGTATTGGGATGGTAATGAGAATTCCAATAAGTTACTTCGAGGGCTAAAGAGCTTTTCTGAGACGGGTTCAACGAAAAATTTCCGACCTTGTACCACGTCCTTCACCGTATTGGTCTAGCTCCCGGATACGGAAATCCTGGCCGCATCCTAGGGCGAGAGCGTCGGTTGGTCGGCCTCTGCCTCAAGCCAGTTTGCGTAGATTAGGGTGCTGAGGACCGTTCGTACCGCCTGACTCACCGAGCGCCCACAGGACGGGCGGCTTGGAGAGCTGGAGCTGGCTGGCTTCATTGTCAATTGCCGCCTCCCTCTAGCTTTCTCTCTCTCTCTCTCTCTCTCTCTCTCTCTCTCTCCCCTCTCTCTCTCTCTCTCTCTCTCTCTCTCTCTCTCTCTCTCTCTCTCTCTCTCTCTCTCTCTCTCTCTATCTCTCCGAGTACGAGGCGAGTACTGCCGCGGCAGCAACGGCTGCCAACCCTGGTCAAGCTGTTGACTGAGACTCGCGCTCACGTCCTACTACGCGAGAACACGAGCGAGCGTGTGCAGGGGCTAACGGGAAGCGAAATACGGCCTCTGAGCTACGTAACGTATACCCACAAACTCGCATCGTTTCAGTCTGTTCTCTTTCGCTGCCCACCCCCTACGTCAAGATAAAGCTACATGAAGGCCTGCAGCCTCCGACTTGTGCAGTAATATTTGTAGGTAAAGTTAAAAGCATCTCAAGGATTCAACCGACGTCTCGCTCAACGCCGCTCCAAGCGGTCACCATTGTTGAGAGCACAGCGCAGCCTCGCTTTCGTTGCAATGCACCACTGTTCCCGCGCTTGCGGGGATGCAGTCCAGCCAGCCACCAAAAAAGGGTAATTGCATCGGCTGCAAGTATCCGCTCTGCCTCGTCAACATAATCCTCTCGCTAATCGGTGCCTCGGTGACAGTAACCGGCATTTGGATAGTTATGGATCCCGAAAGCATTCTTGGCTACGCAACCATTCCCGAAGAAGTGAAGGAAGTGCTGCAGACGCATCGACTGCAGCGAACGACAGGCTCGATAGTGATCCTAATCGGGTCGGTGCTACTCTTCGCCAGCTTGATCGGCACTTACGGAGCGTACAACGAGAACAAGAGTCTCCTAAGCTTTTACATTGGCTTCATGGTGCTCGTCATTTCTGGCCAGCTGGTGGGCGGAGTTTACGCCTACCTCAAGTTCGCAAGCATCGAGGACTACATGTCTAAGCTCATGCTAAAGGACGTGACGGAATCATATCCATCATCCAAGCTGATCAACGACCAGCTCATGGGTTTGGTCAGTGTGGCAAAGCTTGATGCTTGGTAGAGGTAGCAGTACATGCCCGCAGCATGATACCTGTCTTATACCTCATGTGCTTGGTGCTTGGGTTGCTTCAGTGTGTTTGCATAGCTGCCAGGGTAATAATAGCCATCAGGCGTCGTATAGACAATCTCGATAACTGGCTTTAGGCCATCGCCATTGCATCATCTTACACTGCTGGTTCAGTCAAACAAGTGAATGCATGTTTGTGGCTGTGCCCCTACAGAGAGAGATTCTGAAGCGCTTCAAGGTTTTTCCGACGAGGTGCGTTGCCATGGGCTGCAAATGGAAAGAGCTTACATTATCAAGAGCTTTTACCATAGTCTACTCTGCTGGCAGTGCGGCATTATAATAATTTTGGAGACAACATGAACTGGCGGTAAAATATTGCTAGCAAAAGTAAATGCAAAGGCATAGCCACTTGTTACGTTATATCAATTAACACGAGTTTTTCTCAATAGCTATTCATCAGTGACAATAAGAAATAAACAGACTAAGAAACAAATCACCTGTCGGGTTTGCATGTAGCTATTCACTTAGCAGGTATATCTTACAGCCAGTCAACAGATATCTTTAGGTTCTCCTTTTGTAGCTAACTCGCTGATCTCGAAATCCGGAGTAAAATTCATTTGCATTCACCTAGCTGGATCAGTAAAATGGTTTTAACTGTGAGTGGCATGCTTTTAATTTCAGCAAGCCTTTTAAAAACTATTGCTATCTAATTGTGAAAATAATTAATGGCAGTTCGCAGGTCGTGATCGAATAAACAATGTCATATTTCGTATGACCCACACACCTAGTGTTATCATGCTGTTTTTAATTAATTATTCAGGATACAGTGATCTGGTATCATAAATAGTGATAACGAGTTCATGCCTGGGGTATAAAAATTGCTTCTCGCACTTGGTTAAGCTTGGGCGTTCTGACTTGAGGTACGATCCTTTTAATTATACAAATGCGGCAATTGTTTTTGAGTTTGCGAACTAGTTCAGACTTGCAATTACTGCTGTTACTACACGCAGCTATTGAACTAATATTCTATGCTAGTTTTGGTTTGCAATGTTCCATTTCTACGTAAGATTGCTGAAATTAGCCTTGTTTAGTCAGGGATACCACATCTGAACTAGTCCTTGCATTTGAAGCATCCAGTCATGACTTCTGTAACTCACTGCTTGCTGACCTAACGGTCTGTGCAATCAGGCGCTCACAGCTCGGGCAAAACTCTGCAGTTAGGCTTTTCTGCCGTGAGCGTTGCAGTTGCCACATCACACCACTTTTCGCCGACCCGCACTGGCTCCCAGTCAAGCAAAGCACCGACTTCAAGATTCTGTCACTCGCTTTTAGATCACTCCATTCTTTTGCTTCAGCTTACCTATCAGATCTATTCTCCTACCAGGCTAAGCATTGTACCGCTCGCTTTTCGGAATCTAATTGTTTACCTATACATAATTCGAGCCTCAAATTCTTTGGAGGCCGTGTTTTAGTTCGTATGCTCCCAAAGCCTGGAAATCCCTTCCGACTGGCGTCACGACATCCCCTGAATTGACGAAGGTTTTAAAAGACAATAAAACACATCTATCCATCATAGCATTCAGTGGCTTCATGTGATTCATCCTTTGTGTGCTTGTGAGTGCTGCCAGTTTGCATGCTGCCACTAACCACATTTGCATGCTGACCTTGTGCATGTCACCTCTATGTTATGCTTGTTGTCATTGAGCATGCTACCAGTGACCGTTCGATCGTGCTTCCTTTGCAGCAAATGCAAACTGCCTAGAAAGAGATTGAGTTCTCTAAGGGAGCTATAATAAAGGAATTTTTATAATTATTATTATTATTATTAAGCGTAGCTGCATAGTCTTTAGTTAGTTTAAGCTAATTATTATAACGGTTCGAAGATCTGGTATCGAGTAACAGCAATCCAGACACGATAGAAATTCGTTGACCGGCTTGTCTGTAAGGCAGGCCCGAATTTTAGCTAGGGTAGCCGAAAGTAGGAAGACTAAGCTGTATAGGTGAGGTGGCTTTCTAGTGAAAATTAATGATAGAGCAGAAGATTCTGAATGCGTGCAAATGCTATCGGAGGCCTACTGGCCGCGCCCATTTGGTATTTCGGCTTTCCAATTTATGAATAGCACTAAGTTAACCTACGAGCAGTAAAATAGTTTTGTCTGTATCCAATTTGAGCTTTTGCTACTTTCCAAGAATTTTAAATGTAAATGCTGCTAGAGAGTTAAGTTACTAATAGGATTTAACCCAAACTACTGTATTGCATTGCTTGGAATGTTCAGGCGATATTGTTGGCGCTCGAGGAGAACATGTTTATTGATCATGTCAACAGCAATCGCTCATCCGGGGCATCTCTGGGAAGTGACGAGGTATCCCAGGGAATTATATATGCTCTTTTGCTTGCCATCGTGATCGTCAAACTCAATCTAGGCGAATTCCATGACATGCATCGCTCTCTGCCTTCTAGCTCCTTACTCGCATTGTAAAACCTCCCCACAGCTTGCCTTGACAGCATTCAAAAATGGCAAGCAGCTATTTTCCTCATATGGAATGTCAGCTGGTCCAAACTAATTTTTTACGGAAAAACAATGTGTCACCCAGAAACGTTATCAAAGGAAAAGTCACGGCATTAGCAACTGACGCGCTAAGCTTCATGACAGCGAGAGCTTCAGAAGAAGCAGAAGGGAAGCCCTCGGAGTGCAGAATACATGCAATAATAGTCTTCACCATCACGACATACCGTGGATAATGTACACCATGTCATGCACCCACGGTGTTGTACTGTACTTCTAGTGCGTACGAGACTTCTTTACCTCTGTTGCAACGTAACGAGAATATCTTTTGCCTTCTAACTTGTAGAGTGGACATTGCTAGAGAATTTTTGCATTTTCTCATGAAAAATAGATCCAACTTAGACACATCAGCCAATCACAACAGTAGTTGTGACATATCTGTCAGCACTAGTAGGGCCAATGACAACAGTCATAGAATAGACAGCTGCAACCAAGATACACAATACAAGTAGTCATCCTCTTTGTCATGTCAGAATTCATTGTCAGCTTACTAGAAGTAGCTGTTCACCACGCTCCACAACTCCCCCATCTCTACGTGCCGCAATTGATTGAATGATGCTAGAGGATGTAGCACAGAGCTAAAAGCAAGAAAGCAAGAAAACTATGTTAAAAAACCACGCTAGGTAATAGGAAATGGTTTATTCGACCACCAGATAGGACATTATGCATTATGACTTTGACAGATAAACTGGTCAGAGCAAATGAAAAGAATCTAGGCAAAAGAAAATTTGAAGTCGATTTGATGCTTGATAGTAGAAGTATAAAACGACAGCTTCGCTGTAGAAGACACGGCGGATGAACTGCTGGTGTTTTCGCCATTTTCAGGTGCTCAGTGGCACAGGCGGGAGACCCCAATAAATAAAAATGAGTCATCTAGAAAATGTTTTGCAATGTTGAATAGATGGCTGACATACTCTTATCTGAGCAGGCCCCGATTTTGATAATGTTTCTCAGCTAAAAGTAGGCAGACTTAGAAATTTGACAGCGTGCTCCTGCAATAACTAGGCGTTCCTCACGACCCAACTAAGGGCACACGTCACAGGAATGATGCTGGATGAACGAATTTTGAATGTGCCAACGTTCTTCTAACCTTAGGATGACTACTGATGATTTCAAATAACTAGTTAACTGCTCTTATCGATCTTCGTCAGGCTCCAGTCTGGCTCCACTGGCCCATCTAAGCGGGAATGTCGCTGAGGCGATTTGCAAGAGAGGGTTAATTAGTTGGATGACGAGCTTGGCTGAGAATGAACCAATCCAACGTGGAGCTGAGTGTCATCTGCGTAAAAATAAAAGTCAACGTTGTTGTTGGAATTAACATTGACAATAGGAGTAGTATAGCTATGAAAGAGGAGCCATATAAAGCCATATTTTAATGGCTACCGTGATGACCAACAGCAGTTTTGTTCTCTCTACTCAATTTATATCAGTCATCTCTCACTAAGACCAGATTTTCACTAGGGCATTTATGTATACCTGCAAAGTGAAGTTCCCCACAATTATCTGAAGGGAAATAAGATAAAATTCTGGTTTGACATCTAGAATAACTAGAAGAGAGACCCTGACGAGCATTGATCTGCAAACGAGACCAAGGGGCTATTTTGTTATTTCTCGGAGTCCCAAGTCCAAGGTAAACCGGTTCATAGCCGCATGGCTATATCAGTGCTAGAACCCGACCCAAGGTAGGACAGTTTGAGTTTTCATCTCTGTACGTCACAGCCATTTGTGCTAGAAACAGAAAGAAATCGAAAACATACACTAACGAGGAGCTATAACGCACCTAATGGGGCGCGGAATCCTCGCTTTTTTAGTAACTTGCAACGCTGCTCGTGAATTCAATCGTACCATCGATCAAAATGCTAAGGGATGCATGACGTGGCAACTGCACACTGCATTACCGGTATCCACAAGTAGTATCATAAGGATGGGATCTGTGAACATTAAACTAAGGATTGCGGTATTAAGTTAAATGATACGGGTGCTTAACTTAAGGGGCCAAGTAGCTGGTGCCTCTTCGTCAGTAACTGGCCAGGGTGTCTAGGAACGCCAGAACCCCATCGTTCGAGATGCTAGTGAGGCACAACAGAGACCAATCAGGGCTCAGAGCTACATGACACGTCCAAACGTCATGAGATATTTCTCCGACTGCCATTAGTTAATGCACTCACCTTACACTCTGCCCGGAGACAAAGAGTAAACCTGGCCCAGCTGGTTGACACCCAACTGGCCGTGTCGTATTCTGACTTCCTAGAGCCAGTAAAACACACTTGGTTACAGCTCAAAAGTTCAATATATACCAACAGCAGAGCAGTTTCTAGTGAAGTGTGAGCTCTAAATCTCGATTGGAGCTTGAAAGAATCTGATGTAGTAGATAATTACGTCAATAAGACACATACGCACACGAACATCCACACTCACAAGCAGACACACGTGCGCGCGCACGCGCACACACACACACACACACACACACACACACTCACACACACATACGCACACGCGCACGCACACACCCTACGGTCAATAACTTCATACAGGATCAGCGAAGAGCAGCTGGCTTGAATTGAAGCATTACAATCTTGAAATCTCCTTCTAGGCGTATTCGTATTTGCCAGAAAGTTAGCGTGTCAATTAGTTAGGGAGCAAGTTGCACAATTTCAGCACGATCAAGCACGCATGAAATGCAAATGGAAGCAGTACCTTAAATGTCGCAATACATTCTTGCAGCTTGAAAATACGCTCTATAATAACCCAACACCTCATCATCCACATCAAAGCGTCGGCTATGTGCGATGCATTCCAAATCAACAAAGTCTGCATACTCATTTGTCACTAAAAGCATATACCTCCGGCAATTGCGAACCAGTAGAGCAGCATAGAGGCTGCAACCTCTAGCAAGGAAACTGGTGAGCTTCCTATTACCACTAAAGCACGAACTCTTGGGTAGGCTCTACAGTCAAGACGTGCAAAGCCACAGGCTCACTGTGTCAGGCCTGAGTTTTGGGTTGATAGTACTAAAGTTTTTAAAGAAGCATGCAATATATGACTGTATTCGAACCTCTCTGAACTGCATCATCATAATATTGTACCCTTGAAAATCTTTAGAACAGTTACCCAAATTTTAATCATGCAGTAAGAACCTAGTGCCGCCGGTATTACTAAAGAAGGAAATTGCTGTCTTTCTGCTGCCCTCGGCCGATCGCATTCTATCGAAGTTCATGTTGGCTATCGTTGTTTATTGTGTGCTTCCGATCCTTTATGTTCACATTTATTGAAAAATTAAGTAACGTCTATATCTGCCTGTTAACTGCACAGACTGACATATCGATGTGTCTGTTCTTCAAACACTCATTGAACTTTCGCCAAAGGGATTTACGAAATTCGTTCGATTGTGCAGCTGGTCATTTAGTGCTAGTAATTTTTACGCTCAGAGTTTTAAGCAGCAGA